>RQTK01000402.1:293885-342217 GCA_003991915.1 Elysia chlorotica
TTTAAAAAAATGTTTTCAAGGTAGCATCAGTTAAATAATTTATTCTGAGAAATACAAGCTTTAACCTTTTCATGCTGTATGGTTCAGACCTATTTCCTTGTGTATGCACAATTTTGGGGTATTTTAAAAGGTGAATGAATTTTTTTTTTTTTAAGTGAATGAAACATCAAGGGGTTGATCTTCATGTTGAAATAAATGATGTGCAGATTGATGCTAAGATGGGCTGATGCAAGCATATACCAATCCGCTCAACTTGTGTGCGGTGTGAGGGGAAAAGGTTACGGGTTCCTATTTAGGATTCTTTTTTAAAATAGATCTTTTTTCTTGTTCCTTTATATTAATAACCATTTGTGTGTGTGTGTCTGTAGTGGTAGATATCGCCTTAAATAAATTATTCTCTGTAATTATCCAGAATACAAAAATCCTAACTTCAAAATTCCTTAATCACAATGTAGTTTCAGATTTTTTTTGCCCCAAACAGAAATGGGGTCGTGGCCTGTTGGTTTTTTGTTTTTTATTATTAAATTTTTGGTAAAAGGTGATTATGATTTAGATGTTCAGATTCATTTTTCTTAAATTCATTACACGTTTAATGACTTTTACAAACTTCTATACAGATGTTTTGAGAAAGTCTTCTAAGAGATCTTTACATTTCTGATCTAAATAAGAACAATAGAAGTAAAACCTTAGTGTCTTATGACAGTGAACTATGTCAATTTCTGATGTAGATAAGTAAAATAAAAATAAAACCTGATTTTTCCTTAGTAACTATGAAATCTTAAGTTTGTCATTTTTCAGTTAAACAATTAAATAAAATGTTTTCAAGGTAGCATCAGTTAAATAATTTATTCTGAGAAATACAAGCTTTAACCTTTTCATAATACTGTATGGTTCAAGACCTATTCCTTGTGTATGCACAATTTTGGGGTATTTTAAAAGGTGAATGAATTTTTTTTTTTTTTTTTTTTTTTGTAAAGTGAATGAAACATCAAGGCGTTGATCTTTATGTTGAAATAAATGATGTGCAGATTGATGCTAAGTTGGGCTGCCAGAAACACATGCCAATCCGCTCACTTTACGATGTGATTAAGATGTTCAGATTCATTTTTCTTTAATTCATTACATGTTTAATGATGCTAACATTCTTTACATTTCTGATCTAAATAAGAGCAATAAAAGTGAAACCTAAGTGTCTCATGGTAGTGAACAATTTACATTTTTGATGTAGATAAGTAAAATTAAAATAAAACCTGAGTGTCTTTGCGTAGCAAGCGATTGAAATTAATCAACTTTGTTCTTTTTTTTATTTATTTTCAACTGTTCAGGCGAGGCCACACGAAACGAGGAGCCGTACATTCCCTATGTGCCGTACCCAACCAATCCCAAGACTGGCCAGCGAGTGGACACACGCCTTCGGCCAATGACCAACAGCAGCGAGTTCCGCTGGGGCCTGCCCATGTCTGACCCATCGCTGGGTCTGCACGTTCCCATCCTGGCCATGACCACAGGCTCTGTGATTCCAGTAGGGGGCGTGCACGTCGATCCCGTCACTGGCCTGCCCGTGCCCATCGAGGTTAGTTATCAAATGGCTTCTAGTATATTGTGACAGCACATAAAATTGTAAGACGTTAGTCTTGGGGCCCGTCTACAATATAACTTATGTATTGCTCATATTGGACGGCAAACGTTTGTAAATGTACAGATATTTGGTTGAAAGAAAAAAAGTTGGCTGGTCAGAGTTCAGTGAAGTTTTGTCTTGTAATCCAATATGCAAAGCTTCTGTATGCAAGAGGTTCAGTTTAAAAAAAATAACAATCCAGTTGGCATCACTGCTTCTGGTTGCTTGAAGATTGATATTTTAATCTGCTATGTAATGCACTGATGATTTAAAAGTACACATGGATCCTGTAACTAGCCTTCTAGTGCCAATTTCAGTCAGGTATATCCATTCTAGTTGCTTGAAGATTTATATTTTATTCTTTTAGGTTGTTTTTTATGTGCATTCCCCAATAGTTGCAAAGCCTCTCTTTGTGTTCAAATCCAGTCATCAAGATAAAATTTAAAGCTATTTTCTTATACTTCTCACGTGATGGAGCTTGGCTTTAAATATAGGCAGTGTATATGCACACTATATATGTTTCTGTCTCAATGATGCTATATTGATTTCTATCATTTGATATATGCGCTATCATAGTGTTGCTTTCCATATATTGCCATACGCACTATGTAAAGTGTTTCTGCCAAAATAAAATGCTTTGGTAAAGCCGTTGAATAAAGGCATAGATTTGCCCTCATTTAATGTATTCTAGGTCTTAATAAAGGTTCTATACAGTGTCAAAAAAAATATTGTAATACACAATTGGCTATTTGGACAGAAACACTAAATCATGTAGCGCAAGTAGCACAATTTGGAAAGAAACACTATATGCAGTCCTTATATTGTCTTCATGGAGTGCCGTGCCGTTTGGCGTTGGTGACCACATCTCTCTGTCCTTGATTTCACTATCAGATAGATCCTTTTGCTTCCACCAATCCGTCTTCTGAGCCTCTTTCCGTTCATTTTACCAGTCCATAATTATATACACTGCAATAAATCTAATGATATTTTTTTCTACCTCAAGCTCGGCTCCATGATGGCTGACCCCAACAGTGGACAGGCTGTGCCAATACTGGCGGTCACTCTCGATCCAGAGACTGGTCAGTATCTATGTTGTTCTGTAGGATCATGACTTATATAAGACTTAGCCCTAATGTTTTTTTTAGGATTTCTGGAGGGGTAATGTGTTAATGAAAGCAGTCTTAACAAACAGATGCATCTCCATGTAGACAAAAAAAAAAAGAGTCCTTCTTTGCTATATAGAACCCAATATTAAACATGTATTCCGAAGTGTGAAAAAACTGGAGGCAGCTGAAATGTGGTTCATCAAAAAAATGCTCAGAATGTGAAATTATGACAATTGGAATAATTTAAGGGCAGGACAGTAGGGGAAAACAACGAGAAAACATAGTGGAAGGACTAATAAAATGGTTAACCCCTTCAGTGCCCTACCCCGAGCCTCACTCGGGGTACAATGGCGACCCTGTGTGCCTATGCCCCGAACCTCACTCGGGGTAATTTCGTCATCAATTTTTTACTACAAAATGGGAGATTACTGGTTTGGAAATAGCACTACAGTGGTTTCCCCTTGACCAGAACTGCATTTGTCTGGAAAACTTTGCGCACCTTTTTTTTAATGAATTTTATTCATCCTTCTGATAGAGAGAAGATAGCGTCCGAGTTTTGCCACTCTGTTCAGCAAAGGTTCAGGCCTTGTTTATCAACTTCACAGGCTCTTTTGGAAGTGTTGAACGATGCTGATAGCAATGATGAAGATCTTTACGATGGTAATGAACCTGAAGATGAAGATTTAGACCTAGAGTTAGATCTAGATCTAGATTTCAGATATAGGTCTATATATAGTAATTTACTCCCCGGCACAGTGCGTTACAAACCCATCGTCAGTCAAGGGGTTAAATATAGGGAAAGTGATAAATGCATTGAAAGTTTCGCAGGATTAGGAAATTAACAATGTTTGGAAGGGCATGATCGTCGATGCTTCAAAGTGCAAGACACTTGATGAATGGATTGTGGCTTAAATAATTCTGAATGCTTTGCAGAATCTTGAAAGTAGTGTTTGCTTCAAAAGTTACTAATTATGGCTTACATCTAGTAGTTTAGGTGTTTCTGTTGTGATGCTATTTAGCAGTCACTTTGGATTCAGAAGGCAGTCGATGTCAAGATTACCCCCCTGAGACCAGGACTTATAAAAGACTGATTGGTTCCGTAGGATCTTTTGAGATGTATTGGTTTTTGAAAGCAAATATAGGGATAATATAACTATATTATTTTCCAGTATTTTTCTGGTATTAAAAATCTTGGTTCTGTTCGAATCAAGAAAATGAGATACCAATTTATCAACCAAAATGATGTAGAACTTTAAGAAGAAAAGGACAAAATAAAAGTAGAAGGGCTTATTAAACTATTTTTTTGCTGGGAGTTTAAAGTGTATTCAGTTTTGAAAAGAAAATTATACATTTTTCTCAAATGAAATGTAATAAATCATGTACTAGAATGTATACCTGTCGAAAATGAAATATATCATCACAGTGCTTTTCTATGAAATAAGACTTATGCCAAAATGGAGGTGATATAAGTTAATTGTTTTAAGGTGAAAATGAGATCTATTTAACAGTAGCCAAAAAATTAATTATGCTGACAACATTTACTTCAGTAGATCTGAATGAAACAGTGAAATAATTTCCCTGTTCTTTCCCTCCAAGGCATGGTGGTTCCCATCAGAGGCAGTAAGGAGAGTGAGGCCACCCCAGTCCACATCCCATTAGCCCTGGAGACAAATTAAACTTTTTCTAAACTGAAATGCTCTTTCTACAGCCTCGACACAAAGAACCCATCTAATATAATGTATATCTGTTGAAGATGTAACATAATTATTTACTTCGCTAAGCGTGAAGAAAATAACACAATTCTCCCGTTGTGCTTCCCCCCAAAGGCATGGTGGTTCCCATCGGAGGCACCAAGGAGAGTGACTCAACCACAGCCCACATCCCCATTGTCCCTGGAGATGAGTTTGTGGACCCCACGAGCCGGCGATCGGTGCGTGTGTACAGCGGTCACCTGGACCAGGGCCTAGTGGCGCCCTCTGCTGGCAGCTACCAGGCCCTGCTCGACTCCACCGTGCTGGCCTGCGAGGTCAGGGCTATAGACGCAGTCAGAGAGTTCAAGGACGCCCTCTACACAGCTGGTGAGTGAGGGGGGCAAACCATATGGATGTAGTGTTTGGAAAGAGAAAGGTTTAACGATGCAAGCATTTTGGAAAGTTTGTGGGGGAGGGGAGTGAAGCTGGCTTAAGTGGTTGAGGTGGTTTGGGTTCTATTCGGGACCATAAATGCCGTATGTGAGTTAGAGACACCCTCCTTATGTTTCTGGTGAGTGGGCCACTCAATAAAGTCTAAATACAGCGTTTAAAAAAAAATGTCTTCTGTTTCACATCTGCACCAAAATACATTGTGGTGTGGTTAGTTATGTTTTTAGCTCAGCTCTCATTATTTGTTCTTTAGGTGATTATTAATCAGCTTGCCTGCCAGGTAATTCCTGGAAATGAAAATAGCATAATCCAAGTCATTTTCAAAATTCCTATTTTTGACTTGACGTTTGTTGAAAGAAGGTTGAATTCAAGGTTTTTTGCCTTACCTGTTTTAAGTTCGAGGAACTGTCAGCTAAGTCAAATCAGGAAGATTCCAACGTGAAGATTAGTGGTGAATCTTGCAGGTTTTATTACATATATAAACATTTATTCATTTTTTCACAAATCTGTATCCCAGGATTGCGGGGAGAGAGCGTCAATGTGAGGCATGAAGAAGCCAATATGGCCGCCGCCTTGAAAGAAGTCGCCAAAACACGGGAGAGGATGAAGGCTCTGCGCTTACGCTCTCAGCACGACATAGAGAGGAGGATGGAGAGGGCGGCAATACTGGCTGCTACAGGAGGCTCACCTGGTGAGAAATATAGCTAGTGAATTAGAGAGAGAGAGTTAAAGGAATGAAGTAGACGGAGTGAGAGTGTGTAGACAGTAAATAGACAGAGGGAAGGGGGGAGAGAGAGAGAGGAGAGAGAGAGAGAGAGAGAGAGAGAGAGAGACAGAGACAGAGACAGAGAGGGGGAGAGAGAGTGTGTGTGTTTTAAAATAATGACATAGAAATGAAGCGAAGGAGGTGAGAGAGTGTAGACAGGTAAACAGACAGATATAGTGGAGGGGGGACAGAGGTATGTTAGGAAGTTTTAACAAGCCTTCGCAATGATGCAAGAAACGTTTTTCTCCTGCAAAAATAGTTAAGCATTCATCCCACATATGAAAAAGTAAAAATGTTTATTTTTTTGTTTACCAAGGGTGGATACCAGTAATATTTAAGCTTCAATCTCGTATGCCTTCTTTTTTTGTAATTTAGTTCAGGATTGGTTTTAATCTTGTAAAAAGAAACTTATGATTTTTTTCTATTGAAAAGTGATCTTGATCATCAAAGAACACTAACTTTCCATTTTGTATTATTGTAACCTGCGTTTATATTTTTTATCTAGTTTTCTAAAAAAAAAATTAGGCTATATGTGTTTCGTGTTTTACTTACACGTATTATAGAATTCTAGAACTTAGTTATGGACACAAATAAAACATGTGGGAAGACTGTCAGCCATTTTGATCAAGTGTTTATTATTGTAACTTTTTTACATAGGAAAGCTGTAAGGATATATTATTAGTATAATGTAGTCCAAATAACTAAACAATCAAATATAATGAAAGTCAGTAGACTAGTAGAAACCAAAACATCTCCCTTTCTTTAAAATGAAATTAAACATGGACTAATTTAATTATAGATTTTTAGTGTCTCATTCTTGCGAAAGATTTGAAACTGTAATTTTAGCTTTATCAGCCAACGAATGAGCAATGAGAAATTATAAATCATTTACAACGTTAAAACAAAAGATGAAAGGTTTCACTTTCACACAATATCAATTAATACTCTAAAACTGAGAGTTAAGTTGAAATCATATTCAGTCATGAGATTTAGTCTTGAACAAAAATCTTCAAGGATTTTAAATTTCCCAAGAACAATGTAACAGAATTAACATTTATCTTGATTGTCCTGTATTAAAATTAGTTTTCATTAACCTAATGATTGTCGGTAATGTTCATCATGACGATACAGCCAGACTTGTTCACTGAGCAAAGCATTAAGTCATTAAATGTCTCTCTGGGACATCAGGGGCTGAAAATAAAGAGATAACCTAGCTAGCTAAAGATCTTTTAAGATCTTATTCCAAAAGGTTAGGGATTTATTATTACCCATTGAAACACTTTTGGTCCCTACAATCCTTTCCTACTCTAAGCCTAGTGTAGTTTTGTTGTGCGCCTTGTGGCTCCATAGAGCTGCTGTAAATACATGTATAGATAATTGTAGGTTGTAGTGTTGCAAGCTACACATCCTATATAAAAGTGTAGTGTATATTAACAACAACAGGAGACTAATTCTCGCTGTTATTCCTCCTCCTTGTATCTAGCCGGTTTGGGGGCAACAAAGCCCGACCTTGATCTGGTATTCATTTTGATTGGCGATGTTGGAGGGTATGAAGCGTTAGGAATATTTGGCGCATCAGTGTTGTTTGTTGTAGACCTGGTGGAGTACACTGCTTTAGGGCTTTCACTTAAGGTTAAGTTAGGTTCTGGAACACTTGACTGTGGATTTTCCTCTGCTTCTGTCTTCTCGTTGTTGGTGTTCAACAGGTGTTGTCTGTTTCTGCGAATCACACCTGACGGCGTGTTGACAAGGTATGTACGATTATACGGATCAGCTGCTACTACAGTTCCTTGAGTTGTCCATTTGTTAGTTTTGTCGTCTTTCAAGTGTACTTGATTACCTGGTTTAAGCGTAGACAAAAGAGATGTAGCACCGTGGTGCTTGTCATAATGTTGTTTGGATCTTGCCTTGGCAACTTTGTCATTTTCTGTAATTCTTTGATTCAAAGAGCTGTCCGGCTCTAAGTTTGACTCTAACACAGGTACTTGAGTTCTGATCTTTCTGTTCATAAGCGCTTCGGCTGGACTTACTCTTGTAGCACTGTGAGGTGTAGCTCTGTAGTTCATGATTTGTCTGTTGTCGAAACTGTTTGGTTATAATGCGCGATGAGGGTTCGAGAATAACAAGTCCTAAGAAGGACTGCCGAGGTCGGTGACGATAATAGGTGTCGATGCGAGAGCGATACGAGGCGATGTTGCTAGCTCGGAGGTTCGCGCTAGGAAAACGAAATTAAAGTGAAAATAATGGTATGGACAAGGATTTAAGTATTATAGATATGAAAATAGTTTCAGTTATGTAGAAAAAACAAATACCATGAATAAAGAAGGTAAGTGTAAATTAAAGTGACAATAATGCTATTGCCAAGGGATTTGAGTATTTAAAAATAAAGCACTGTAGTAAAGTAGATAAATAGGAGTTATATGAAAAATGAAACTATGGATATGGGAGATAAGTAAATCTAATTAAGATAAGGGAGATAAGTAAATCTAATTAAGATAAGGGAGATAAGTCGCAGTTCTATTGAAATTAATACTGCAGATAAGTTTTGATTGATATTTAATTTTTTTCACTATTTTTTTTTTTCATTTCTAAGAGCCTTTCATTATTTCGGGGTCAAGTTTTTTAAAAATCATTTCCATTCTATATCTATATGGGTTATTGTCATAAGTAGGCCTACTTCATGGTTATTGTTCAAAAAGGGACTTTAGAAATGCAGCATGAAGATTGCAAAACTTTTTTTCAAAGAGACATGATAAAAACCCAATGTAAAGAAAGTATACAAGTCTTGCCTTCAGATAGGTTATTGATTTATAACTAACTGCCCATGGGCGCATACCCCTCTTTATTGACTATTTAAATAAAGGTCATTCCCCATACCAAAGGAATAGAGTAGCTAAATAACCAAATAACAAGCCACTATAGAAAGAGGCAAATAGGTACGACTTTGGGCGATTGTTTGCAAGGGGCTGGGAAAGCGTGGAGTGCTTCTTTTGTGACTCTACGGAGCAGAGGGAAATACAAGTTGTTATTGTTATTATTATTATTATTATTATTATTATTATTATTATTATTATTATTATTATTATTATTATTATTACTCGTACTATCTCTTGTGATTTCTCAGGAGTCTAACCAATTATCATAATATTCTTCCCTAGGCCTGGTTCCTATCACCATCGGACGCAAAGCCGTGGATCCGGTCAGTGGGGAGTTGAGTCCGGTCATCGGAATTCGCAGAAGCACGGACACCAAGATGGCCGTCCCTGTGACACTGGCGTCTGGTGCTCACCGAAAGCCGCGCCCCCCACCTGGCGCGGTCGCGTTGCTGGAAGAGGAGCTAGTGGCACGGCGAGGCTACTGGCGCCGCCACAGGGCTCGCGAGGGGGAGACCACTCTCAAACAGCACGAGCTTGCAGTGGAGTTGATGTTCTTCATGGATGATGTTTCTACTTCGTGAGTAAACTTGTTTGTCTGTCTGTCTGTTTCTCTCTCTGTTTCTCTCTCTCTCTCTCTCTCTCTCTCTCTCTCTCTCTCTCTCTCTCTCTCTCTCTCTCTCTCTCTCTCTCTCTCTCTCTCTCTCTCTCTCTCTCTTTCTCTCTCTCTCTATCTCTCTCTCTCTATATATATATATATTTATCTATATATCTATCTATCTATCATATTTTTGTATTTTTCCATTAGATTTTGTTGAAGCGTGGTAAGTTTTATGTCATCATGTATATTTGAATATACGAGTTTGTAAATGTTTTGTTTTTTTCCGTTAATCAGAGCTCTGATTATCTTTACTGACTATCTTCAGGTCGGTCCAGAAATGTCTGGATGACCTTGACACCCTGGTCCAGCAGCTGAGCGAATCAGCCCGCGGTGAGTGCCAGCGTAGAGGGGCCGCCACAGCCGAGATCTCAGCGTCGGGACTCCTGCCTCCTCACATCTCCCGCATCTTGACCGCCGGGGACAAGGTGGAGGCCGAGAGAGACGAAGCTCACATCGCCATGCACTCTCGCTTCTCGGAGCTCGTCCGCAAGTTCTTTGGGAAACTCCGAAGTGAGGAGGATCACCACAGAGGTCGTATGGAGGGCCTGGAGGGAGCCATGAACCCTGACGCCGAGAACACAGCCATTCAGCGCTACAGACAGGTACATCTAGGGATTAAGTTTGTTCTGAAAGTCTAAATAAAATTACAGTTTGCAACATGTCTACTTCATAATTCACGGCCATTCAGCGCTACAGACAGGTACATCTAGGGATAAGTTTTGTTCTGAAAGTCTAAATAAAACTTAAGTTTACTTCATGTCTACTTCATAATTCACGGCCATTCAGCGCTACAGACAGGTACATCTAGGGATAAGTTTTGTTCTGAAAGTCTAAATAAAACCAAAGTTTACTTCATGTCTACTTCATAATTCACGGCCATTCAGCGCTACAGACAGGTACATCTAGGGATAAGTTTTGTTCTGAAAGTCTAAATAAAACCAAAGTTTACTTCATGTCTACTTCATAATTCACGGCCATTCAGCGCTACAGACAGGTACATCTAGGGATAAGTTTTGTTCTGAAAGTCTAAATAAAACTTAAGTTTACTTCATGTCTACTTCATAATTCACGGCCATTCAGCGCTACAGACAGGCACATCTAGGGATCAGTTTTGTTCTGAAAGTCTAAATAAAACTTAAGTTTAGAACATGTCTATTTCATAATTCCTAATACTTACATAATCAAAAAGAGAGAGAAACAGAGACAGAGAATGACTAAATTGGTTTCGTAGTTTGAATACAATTTACCATGAATTAGTTCTCTTGCATTGCTTATTGTGTTATATGTAATCTTTTTCATACCTGTAGCCTGTTCCAATTCTGCCCTCCATTTTTCAGGCCAAACTGCGACTACAAGGGGAGCTAAGGGAGCAGCTGAAGACAAGAGTGGAGACCCTTGATGAGGGTCACTCTAGCCTGGAGTACGCCAGGGAGTTTTCCGAGCTTTGCGCCAAAGAGGCCAAGATTGTGCTAACCCGGAGCGCCTTGTTGGCTGGGGACTATGATGCCCAGGTTAGTCAACTAAAGAGCATCAAATAGTGTAAGTTAAAACATGCAAAGGCAGGCAAGAAATCTTCACACTGAATCTTAATCCAGCGTCTAAAATTATGTGTATAAAAAGGTGAAGGTTGTCTCATATTCTTTGAAAGAGTGTTAGGGAACCAAGGCTAAGGATCCTGAGTGATTGTAGTAGGCAAAGGGCACTCTGAAGTAGCTTTTTATTACCGTTGTCATCCAACTTTACATTCACATTGACTTAAGAGCCTCAGCTGACTTAAGAGCTTCAGTGCTGGATTGACAAGGAGGTATTATAGACTGTTGAGCCAGCACCTCCACCATTGTGTCAACAGCATCCCCTTTGTTACTTAGTTAAAATAGTTTAGAATGAAAGAAACCAAATAGATCAAAATTTTTAGGCAATAAATTTTAATCTAGAATCTGAAATGTGTGAATGTGAAATTTATGGAAATAAATTTTATTTTTATACAATGATATAATGGAATGTTTATGTCAGTGTTTGGGAGGAGAGATAAAATATAAGCTTGTGAACATGAGAGAACAAACAACCATCATTCTGAATTTGGTAGTATATTATAAGGAATTATTATTAAACAAACCTGCAAGTTAATAATTGACGATATACCTCATTTGGTAGAGCACATGGCTAATAAAGATGTCTGGGTTGAAATCTTGATGGAGCTGTCTTTCTTCCCTCTCCTCCTACCTCTTAAACCTTGCAACGTGTTAGAGTCTCCAATTGGGAGGTCCCCGATTCAAAACCTTCAAAATTGTATTTGTATAATTTCGTCTCCTACTGGTTGGGAAGGCGTCAGTATAATGTGACCACCTAAGACATAAGCCCAAATCTTCCTGCTCTGTCTCATGTGTGGTAGCACATAAAAATTGTCAGACGTGAATCTTGGGGCCCATCTACAATTTAGCCTACATAGTGCTGAAATTGGACTTAACACAATCCAAGCTTTGACACCTATGTATCTGTCTGTGACGGTCCACAGCTGACTGGAGTGTATGGAGACCTGACAGATGCCGCTGGCCAGGACTCGGATCTCGTCCCTCTCCTGAGACAGCTCATTGCGATGCTAGAGGCTGGGGGACCCTTCTACCTCAGCCCAGAGCTCCTCAACTTCATCAACAATGGGGGCAGCTCGTCCTCCACCACTAACAATATCACCAATGTTAACATCTCAGGTTGGTTTCCTATGCAATTTATTATGCAATATATAACAAACACCTATGTGTATGTGCTTGTGTGTTGGAGGATCGATCTACCTCAGTTCAGAGTTACCCAGCTTTAATCATTAGCCAGGGCACCCTCTAACATAAGCACCAATAATGATATCTCAGATTGGTTTTGAATGTAATATATAACGCAATAGATACATGCTTATTCCACCATCTGTGTGTGTTTGTGTTGAAGGATTGTTCTAACCCTGCTCAACTTCATCAACAGTGGGAGCAGCTTAACATCCACGACTAACAGTATCACCAATGTTAATATCATTGGTTTCTTAGGTAATATATAATGCAATATTATTATACAAAGACATTCTCCGAGATTTGTGGATGTGCTAAGGGATCGTTCTACCACCAGTCCAGAGTTACTCTGCTTTTATTGATAGTGGAAGCAGCTCTACTTCCAACACTGACAATATCACCAGTGCTTATATCTCAGTTGTTTTCTTAGGTAATATAATTATGCAATGACACTTGTCTGTACTGGATTCCCATTAAAAGTTCTGAGTTACTCAATTTTATCAATAGTTGAGGCAGATCTACATCAACCACTAACATCACCAATGCTAATATCTCAGGTTGGGTTCAAATGCTAAACGTACAGTCAAGGAAATTTCTGAGGTTTTATTGAGAAACCGGAAGAGTGGCCCCAGCGCCATGTATTATGCTGTCTATATAGTAAGTAGAGTGCTCCAGTGCTTTGAACATGAAAGCCTAATGTTCATCAGCTTTACATCCACAAGTAACAATATCCTCAATGTTAATATGTCAGGTTGGTGTCTAATGCAAAGTGTGGTTGCCAGGGAAAAGTATGGAAATGTTGGGATTTTTTGTTATAAAACTTCATGTTTTTTTAGACTGCTCATATGAATGAATTTTTTTAAGAATTCAGTCCAAACTTTTCTTGATAGAGTTTCTTTTTAATGATCTTACACAATCAAACTTGACTTTGTTTCAATGTTGATAATTAACACATTCATATATTTCAGGGTTTTCAAAGCAATGTTTCATTGCGTTTTCATAGATATCTAAAAAAAGAACTTGTTTTCATAAACATTTAAGAAACAATGTTCATAATTATCATTCTAAAACATATTTTCAACCATTCTCTTAAAAAATAATTTGATAAAGCTACTTGCAAACACCATCATGAAGTTTATGAGACTTTTTTTGGTGTCAGAATTGGCTAGGGTTAGATTGTCGGATTCTGCAGCAGGAAGTCCTGGTTTGAGCCCAGCTTACAGCGTGGGTATATTGTGATCGTCCGAATACGAGTGTAAGGTTGAGGCTTCCTTTCCTCGATATAGCCAAGTTGCTGACATTAATGTTAACTTTTTCAGGATGCACTACATACCTTTACTCCCTATGAATGATTGTTTAAAAAGTGGTTTACCAAGTGGATATCAGGATCTCAAAAAGGTTAAGGAACCAACCTTTACCTTTTCTATTATTTTGTCCTTCCAGCGGGTGATCACTTATCAGACTTACAATTCTATTTTCTACCCTACCAGGTGGCGCTGGTGTTAGTAACATCCACACCCTCAGTGACAGACAGCCAGACGGGCGGAGAGATGGGAAGATGGACACAGCTCTCAATGTCAGGGGATCCGCACCAGACAACAAGACCAGTGGCGTCAGTAACCAGGGACCTTTGGATGGATGGGCCGGACCAGCTATGCAGAATACAGGTGGGTTTCACAGAAGGCATGCCACTGGGGTAGATATATTAAGTAGGTATTATATAGAACTCAACGGAAGTAAGAGGACTGACATCAGACAACAAGAGCAGTGTTGTTGGTAACCAAGGGATCTATGGATGGACGGACCAGATCTGCTCTGCAGAATACAGCAGTTTTGCAGTAGGTAAACCACTAGACTAGATATATATATATATATATAATAAAGTAGACATTTTATAGATGTAGATAGAGTTGTACATACTGCTCAACAGAAGTAAGATGATCGGCATCAAACAACAAGAGCAGTGGCTCCGGTAACCAGGGACCTATGGATGGATGAGCTGCTTGAGTTTTAAGTTATGCTCAAAAAGAGTTTGATGTAGGCTTTTCGTGAAAGAAGGCAATCCATTAATGTAGATAGTAGATATTATATAGAACTAGTCTAAGGTACTACTCACAAGGAGTTTGAACTAGTCTTTTAGTGAAAGGCATTAGGTCATCACTTCATATAAATTGAGAATAAGTCTATTAGAAGTCCAAAAGCAACAAACATGATTTGTACAGATTAGTTCAAAGATTGGTCATTTTGACATCAGCATTATCAATGTCTCTGTTAGATCAGTATCCACCCCATGGTGAAGTTAAAACTAAAATTTTGTTACCTAAGTAAAACAACAGTAGTAATTACATTACTAATGCAGTAATAAATCAGTTTCATTATTTTTGTTTTTTAATCTCTAAAATACGTAAAACAGATAGACCATTCTGTGAGCTCGGCAACAAATTGTTACTATATATTTGATTTTTTTAAAAACCTTATATCATCATTTACCCCTTGTCAAGGCGTTGTTGTGATTGGCGATATGTCGAGGGCCAAGTCAACCGGAACCCTCACAGAAGAGGAGGAGGCAGACAGGCGCAGATTCTTGTGGGAGAAACAAGCCTACGAGGCAGCTCGCCTGGAGAACGACCTTCACAATGCAGAGGTCAAGGCCATGAATGACGCAGTTACTCAGGTGGAAGAGGAGAAGGACAAAGCCTGCAAGCAGCTGGCAGAGGAGCTTAGGCATAAGCTGGATAAGGTAGCATATCTCTTGCTGTCTATAAATCACCTGTAATACTTGTTATTATTATTGTTATTATTATTATTATTATTATTATTATTATTATCATTATCATTATCATTATTATTATTATTATTATTATTTTATTTTTTTTATTATCATTATTATCATTATTATTAAAATTCTTGTTGGTATTGTTACTTTTGTTTTAACACATGATCATCTTTCATGGAAAACAGAATTGCATTATGATATGCTGGGAAACTATAGTTTTCCATTGTGTCTGATGAACAATATGAAAGGAACCGTGTATCATGTTTTGTACCGTTTTCTATGTGTTGGGGCTTCTATGGGTATTTGAGGAAAGCATACAATTTGAAAGAAGGAATTTTTTTTTATTCAAAGAAACATTTCAATTTAGGTATTTTCATCTAAATTTTAACAAGACAAAAAAGACTGGAGCCTTTCCTCCTTTCCTATACACAACCCCCCCCCCCCCCCCCCTTACGCCATAAAATTAAGATTAAACAAAGGACCTTATTAAGGTTTTCTGTTATATTTTGTAAACAAAAAGAATGTACTCTCACAACAAAACTATGGGATATTTTCAAGCCGCACATATCTAAGTCAGCAATGGTATTGTTGTCAAATTCATCAATGTTTATGGGCAGAAGATTTGCTTCTTCCACTATATACTTTAACACTTATCTTGATTTTCTCCTGTAGCTGGGTCCCGGTCAGGAATCTGAAGCGGAGCGCCTCATCCTGGACTACCGAGAGAAGATGTCCCAGCTGGACGAGAAGCTGGAGAGCCGGAAACAGGCACAGCTCGAGGAGATCAGGGCAAAACTGCTCAACAGGAGGCGCAGGGAGAGGAAAGAGCTGCACAGCACTCACATTGCTGAGGCCCAGGGTAGGGATAATATTGCAGAGGTTCGGTGTAGAATTAATGCTGATATTCCAATGGCTCAGGGTAGGGTTAATGCTGATATTGCAAAGGTTCAGTGTAGAATTAATGCTGATATTCCAATGACCCAGGGTAGGGTTAAGGCTGATATTGCAAAGGTTCAGTATAGAATTAATGCTGATATAGTGGTGCAGGGTAGAGTAAATGCTATCATTGCAGTGGTGCAGGATAGGATTAATGCTGATATCTCAGTGGTTCAAGGTAGGGTTAATGCTGATATAGTAGTGCAGGGTAGAGTTAATGGAATAGGTGCTGATATTGCAGTGGCTCAGGGTAGGGATAAGGCTGATATTGCAGAGTTTCAGTGTAGAGTAATGCTGATATTTCGGTGGCTCAGGGTAGGGTTAATGCTGATATTAGTGGTGCAGGGTAGAGTTGATGCTGATATTGCAGGGGTTCAGTGTAGGGTAATGCTGATATTGTTGAGGCCCAGGGTAGGGTTAAGGCTGATAATGCAGGGGTTCATTATAAATTATAGTAATGCTGATATTGCAGTGGTGCATGGTAGGGTTAATGCTGATATTGCAGTGTTGCAGGAAAGGGTTAATATTGGTATTGCAGTTGCCCAGGATATGGTCAATGCAGATATCTCAGTGTTTCAGGGTAGGGTTAATGCTGAAATTGCAATGGCCCAGGGTAGAGTTAATGCTGACATTGCAGTTGTGCAGGATAGGGCTAATGCTGATATCTCAGTGGTTCAGGGTAGGGTTAATGTTCATATTGCTGAGAAGCAGGGTAGGGTTAACGCTAACATTGCCAAGGCTCAAGATAGGTTAAAGCTGACAGTGGGGAGGCTCCGGGATTGGTTTAGGGAAATTATTAATGAAGGTGTACATAAAACGTACAAGGAGGCAAGAGATAGTTAGGATGAGAGTGTCTGTGTGTGTGTTTGGTTGTGAGTGTTTGTTAATCTCTTAATATGTGTGTGTTTTTGTATTAAAATGTTAAAGGTGTTGACAGCTAATTTTTATTATAATTTTGAATGTATAAATATGAAAATCTTTAATGCATTGTGCTGTCCATGTATCAGGTTACGGAATCCCACCAGAGGAGGTGCCCGACATCCCAGTGCTCTCCCATGACGAGATGGATGCCGATCTGAAAGGTAGACAGGAAGAACAGGAGAAACTGAACAGTGAGGTAGGAGATCAAACATCCACTGAATTAGAGATTAGTTACACAGTCTTCTCCAGTTTCAGGCCAATGTATATTTGGGCAGCCATGGCACTACAGTCAAAAGGAAGAATAGCAGCACAGTCTAACATCCTTTTAAGATTTGATTTTAGAAGAGAACAAAGCAGCTTAAATTCAGTAAAAGTTTTTTTTTCAATTTTCAGTGAATGGAAATGCTACAGTAATTTCACTGATGTTTCTTTAATTTTTTATTTTTTTTTATATAAAATGTTTGGTTCTTTTCCTTTTTTTATATCTTGATGCTAAATGCATAAATCGATTTCTTACATTTTCCAAAAACTTGAATTGGTTTCTGCTTAAACTGTTTGTTTGGATTGGTTGTACTGCCACGCAGAATCAGATTAAGGAGGTGAATTTCAAAACATACCAAACCTAATTGTGTATTGTGCCCATACAACTACTGTGCTTTGAAGCTTTGGCAATCATACCCTTCCACTCTTCCTGATCCTTCGCTGCGTTCAATGTGTCCAGCAAAGGTTCCTACATTGAGCAATTTTGTTAGTCTGTCTATTTTTCCGTAATTTTCCCCTGCTACATTTTCCTTTGATCAACCATCAAATGTGACTGTGCCTCATAAAACAATATCTGTTTCATTTTTTCATGTACTATTGATAGCATTTTTTTTTTGGAAATAAAATGTGTCAATATTGAGAAGTCTTTTTTATGCTCAAAACTTGTATTTGTTAATTATGGCTGATTCACCCTGATTGGGATAATTTTTTTTTCTTGTTATCAGTTGAAAATGGCGAGTTTCGGCAGACTGGATTCCTACAGCGACGAAGTTGACTTTGACCTGAACCTCGACTTTATCAAGAGCCTCGGGCTGGATCCTAATGAGGCCGAAAGCTTCATGAAACTATACCGAGAGAAAACGTACTCAACCGCACTGGCAAACACACTGATGGCCAAGTTGAAGGCTAGGCGGGCAAGCAGACCGGAGACGAAGGAAGAGGAGGAGGAGAGGAGGGCAGGCATGGACGCTAGGGAGGTTGCTCAGGAGGCAGATCGCAGGAGTGAGGAGGACAGGCTGCTCAAAGTTTTGATGGAGCACGAGAAGGTGAGACAGAACTTTGGCGGGTTTAAGAGGTCAGTGATGTTTGGCAGTACTGGTTGTAAGAGCTTATAAAATGCATTAGACTAAGATTGGAAATAGTTCAGGTCAGTTCATGAATGCTTTGAAGCCTTAAAACCTTAAAGATAAGAAGTATTTGTAGGAAATTAATGGCCCATGCCATTAGTTATGACAGTCAGAGTCGGTACACAAAATGTAATAAATTAATAAATGAATATGAAAATAGTTATGAGAATTATTGGGATTTGTGAATCATAAAGAGCTTGAGCTCTACCATTTTGTCATCTATTTGATTGAATATATACATTATGTATGTTTAAATAAACTTTTTAGGGGATAATGCCACACTAATTAAGAGTTACACTGGCTGATCTACGTAAACTTGAGAATTTCGTTGCCTAGAAAAATCAGGACGGTATCCCCAAAAGTCTGGGGTAAATGGGATACATGAATCGTATTGAGAGATCATCAATCTCAAATATATCAATTCTCACAGGAAACATCATACAGTTCAACTACTGACCAACTGGTGGACTAAAATTATGATCAATGCATCCAAAGATTAAAATATCCATGGAGAAATAACAAAGAAAGGAGGCTTGGGGTCGAGGATGAGGTTCAATACAAGAATTCTGGGAAATCAACTTATCAGAGTTCAATGCAATGCACTGTTATTGAACTACGATTGTTAATTTTGTCTTTGTCATTTCCCAACCCCAGGCCCAGCGTAAACTGGCTGAGGAGGAAGCCCTCAGGGAGATCCTGAAGAACAGCAGTGAAGCGGAGAGAGCCAGGATCCTCGCCCAGTTTGACAAGCAGCGGCAACACCTGGCCCAGAAACTTTCGGACCAGAAAGAGGCCGACCTTGACAAGGTGAAGGCCAAGGTCGCAGCCCGCAAGCGCATGAAGGAGCAGCTTGGCAAGGACAAGGCTGTGGAGAAGGAGCTCGACAGAATGACGAAGGCTCATGTGAGTACACAGGGGGTGGATTGGTGCGAGTGGTAAAGCATTGAGCTCCAAATCAGTAGGTACCATGACAAGGCAAATTTGTTTGATAAATATTGTCCCCTACTGGCTGGCTCATGTCTGAATAATGTGACCAGGAACTCTGGGTATCTCTGCTTTGTTTCTGTATGGTAGTATGTAAAGTTGTCAGATGTCAGTCTTGGGATATAACCTAGCTGTTGGCGACGTATTTTAGTATCCTAAGATGATATTTTTAAGTGGTGTCCCTCTGTTTTTTTATTCCCCTATTTTTCTACAAAATTATGCCTCTTCATTGGTTTATACGCCCAAGGAATTTGATCTTGTGTATTCTGTGATATATCTATTACTTCTTTATTTATTTTCTCTCTCTCTCTCTCTCTCTCTCTCTCTCTTTCTCTCTCTCTTTCTCTCTCTCTCTCCCTCCCTCTCTTGCATTGTAATCATGCTCAATCAATGATTTTTCTATCTCCTTCTCCACTATAATATGTGATCCAGGTAGCCAGTGATGACCCAGACGCTGTGGACCTGATGACCAACATATCAGAGCAGCTGTCCAGTGAGAAACTGACCAAGCAGCAACAGGCACTGCTGGACGACCAGCTAGCCAGGCAGGAGGCGCTTGACCGGCAGTTTGCTCAAGATGGACGCAAGCTGGACAGAGACATGGAGGACCAGAGAGTCAAACAAACCAGTGAGGTGGACCAACAGATAGACCAGCAACTCAAGCTGGTGAGTGGGGAGGAAGAGAGAGAGAGAGAGCGCAATAAGATGAAAAATGATCTCAACAAAAGCAAAGGTGCTCTGAGAACATGAAATATCATTGGGCATTTCGACTGAGGTGAACATATAGATTCATCCCTTATTTTTTTTAAATCAATTTGTGAATATAGTATATATTTACGCCTACACTGGTGCAAAGATAACAGGGATTTCAATCAACTGGGATGAAACTGAGTATTGACATTTAAATCAGAATGGGGAATGTGATTTCACTCCAGAGTTACGTAATATAGAGAGAAGACAGTTTTCTTTATGTTTTAGTTGTCTCATCAAGCAATACATTCAAAGCTAAATGGTGAGAACGTCTAGTCTTTATAAGGAAAAATAAAGCATGCAAATGGGGGGAAAAGTTTACTTCTACTATAAAACGACACTATGGCATTTCAGCTTATACAACTCGTGTGTTTCAATGAAGTGGAATAACTTTTTTTGAATTCTCATTTCTGATATGAATATAGTACATATTTATACCATACCTTATCATACTATATTATCAATCACCAAATCGTACAGGTCTTGGATGGACACAGAGCAAACTTTGACCGCGAGGTTCTTCTACAAGGAAAGAAACTCTCTAAGGAAGAGTATCAGAAACTGCTGGAGAAATTCCATGCAGAGCAAGAGACACTGCGCAGAAACATGGAAGACGAGCGGAAACGACAGAAGAGTACTTTGCTTCAAAAGGTCAGATACAGATACTTTCATTTATCTTTGAATCTTAAGTTACACTTTTTTCCATTTGATCATTAATTAGCATTCTTTTTTCCACATTATTATTTTTTTAAAGCCTGTTATACCATATTATTAAGAGTGCTAAAGAGAATCGATGATGATATTTTTGAAATTATTAAACAATTAATGGTTTGTTTCATATTGGATCAAGCTTTTGTTTTAAGTTCAGTAAAATTATCATAAATGCAAATGTTTTTTAAAATGTGGGTTTGTTTGAGAAGAAGGTCCCATATCTCAAAATTAACAAACATTGATTTCCAGTATGACTTCAATGAATACGGTATTTAATCGAACATTGTATTATTAAATCAATTGAAAAAAAAATGTTTTGTATAATTATTTTTACACTTCATTATATACCAAGGAACTGTAGGATTTAAAGTATGATTCAAAATTTGTAATTTTTTTGCGTCAATTTCCATTTGATAAGTAATTTTGAGACCTGCATAACCTAGAAAATTTCATTTTGTGGTTTGTGCCTTGCATTGCTCTCCGCAGCTGGAGGTGAGGAAGGAGAAGCGGAAGCAGCAGCTGCAGGAAGGTCACGACCTTGACCTAGCAGAGGAACTCGTGAAGCAGCAGCAAGAGAGAGACACTCTCAATGACAAACTGTCGAGGGAAGTTGAGGGAACAGCGCTCAAAAATTCACTTAAGGTAACACATACGTGACTTTTGGGAGGTTTTTGTTGATTTTTGTTTTTTGTTTTTTGTTTTTTTAGTATAATCATCAATTCAAAGATTTAAAACAAACAAATCAGAACCAATTTCCATGCATAAAAAGTTGGTGTTTTTTTTATATATAAGTCACATCATTACACTGTATTAGTAAACTGTCTACCCATAAACAAATGGGAGTTGTGGGGTTGTAAAATAGTCGTAGCCCATCCCAAGAAGGTAGAGTCTTGAAAAGTCTAAGTCTTTTTGGAACTTAGCGGGCATGATTAAAAAAAAAAAAAAAAAATTTATTACAGTGTGAGACTCCCTAAAAATATACAAGTTTGCTTCACGAGTTTGTTCTTAAAAGTTTCATTTTATTTTATTTGTCCATCAGGGCAAGTCAGGCAAGCAGGCAGAGAACATGATCTACGCAGTGCTGCGTAACCGACACACAAGGGAGGCGATTCATTTAGAGGAACAGCTGGCTCTAGCTCGAGCCGCGGCGCTTAATAAGGCTCGCGCAGCGGCCGAGAAAATGGTAGGTACTCTCTACACTGTTGTGATGGATGAAGGAGGTCTGATTCACACGTCATTCTGGCTGCCGCCATGTTTTCTCGTACACTGGGTTATTGTCAGTATAATGTGACTAGCAAAGTTCTGAATATCTCGGATTCCATCTGCAATAAAGCCACTTTATTTTATTATTGTAAGCAATAATCATTTCTCTTTCTCTCTCTCTCTCTCTCTCTCTCTCTCTCTCTCTCTCTCTCTCTCTCTCTCTCTCTCTCTCTCTCTCTCTTTTTCTCATGTTTCAGGGTCAGGAGGAATGAGAAGACTTGCTCTCAGCTTTAGTAATGATCTCTTTTCTCTTCTTGTTATTTTTATTTTTATTATTATTAATATTATTATTACAATTATTATTGTTGTTGTTGTTATTAGTAGTAGTAGTAGTAGTAGTAGTAGTAGTAGTAGTAGTAGTAGTAGTAGCAGTAGTAGTATATTATTACTATCATGAATATTATGATCAATCTCTTGTGTTTAGGGTCAGGACTTGGTGGCGGCTTCTGTCTTCAAAGAATAACCTGTTAAACTCTCTTTTTCTCCCTCTCTATTCCTCTCATGTTCCAGCGCCAGGAGGAGCGTGAACACTTACTCTCAGCCTTTGAGCAAGAGATGCTGGACATGATGGGCAACGCTGGCTCCCTGTCTCACCAAGAGCTCGAGGAGAAGCGAGCACAGCTGCAGGCAGAGCAGAAGGTATTACCGCACAGGCTGGGCTATATGGTTTTCTAGGCAGGCTAGGCAAAAGGTATTTTCACACAAGCTGGGCTATATGGTTTTCTAGGCAGGCTAGGGCAGAAGGTATTACCACACAGGCTGGGCTATATGGTTTTCTAGGCAGGCTAGGGCAGAAGGTATTACCACACAGGCTGGGCTATATGGTTTTAGGCAGGCAGAGCAGAAGGTATTCCCCCGCAGGCTGGGCTATATGGTTTTCTAGGCAGGCTAGAGCAGAAGGTATTTCCACGCAAGCTGGGCTATATGGTTTCCTAGGCAATTTAGGGCAGAAGGTATTTCCACGCAAGCTGGGCTATATGGTTTTCTAGGCAATTTAGGGCAGAAGGTATTTCCACGCAAGCTGGGCTATATGGTTTTCTAGGCAGGCAGAGCAGAAGGTATTTCCACGCAAGCTGGGCTATATGGTTAATTCCAGCCAAAACAAAACACCAAACAAGCTGGGCTATATGGTTTTAGGCAGGCAGAGCAGAAGGTATTTCCACGCAAGCTGGGCTATATGGTTTTCTAGGCAGGCTAGAGCAGAAGGTATTTCCACGCAAGCTGGGCTATATGGTTTTCTAGGCAGGCTAGAGCAGAAGGTATTTCCACGCAAGCTGGGCTATATGGTTTCCTAGGCAGGCTAGAGCAGAAGGTATTTCCACGCAAGCTGGGCTATATGGTTTCCTAGGCAATTTAGGGCAGAAGGTATTTCCACGCAAGCTGGGCTATATGGTTTTCTAGGCAATTTAGGGCAGAAGGTATTTCCACGCAAGCTGGGCTATATGGTTTTCTAGGCAGGCAGAGCAGAAGGTATTTCCACGCAAGCTGGGCTATATGGTTTTCTAGGCAGGCAGAGCAGAAGGTATTTCCACGCAAGCTGGGCTATATGGTTTTCTAGGCAGGCAGAGCAGAAGGTATTTCCACCCAAGCTGGGCTATTTGGTTTTCTAGGCAGGCAGAGCAGAAGGTATTTCCACGCAAGCTGGGCTATATGGTTTTCTAGGCAGGCAGAGCAGAAGGTATTTCCACGCAGACTGGGGCAAAAAGGTCTTTTTATGCAAACTACGCCATATCATATTATATGTTGGTGAGGCAGGAGATATTTCCAGCCAAAACAGAACAATAAACAGTTTGCGTCATCGATTAAACCAAGCATATATAGAACCTGTTCATACCATTTGTAAATGTTTTGTTTTGCATCTGGTATGCGGTGTTTTAGATGTTCTCATGTTATAGGCGTTTCTATTTATATATGATTTGAATTTAAAATTTTAACTTATTTTGCAGAACGTTAATAATTGAAATTTGTGTGAAAGCTCTAAAAATGATTTTCTCATCAAACTGCCTTCTGTTTTGTTGTTGTTCAGTACAGTAGTCTCTGAGCTTGTCTGGAGCTATGGAGAAAATGAGAGAAGTTATTTGTAGCTGAGTTTAGGTGTTGACAAGCTTAGGTCATGGAGGAAGAAATTGTCACCTGTTTTAAATCTGCGTTTGTTTCTTCCTCTACCAGAAACAACTGTCCGAGTTTGACGAGCTGACCATCAGGATGGTGGAGAAGGCACAGAAAGACGTGTTGCCTGAGCTAGACATCGCTGAGACAAACTCCAGGCTACAGCTGAAGGAGAAACAGCTCCAGGTAATGCACACAAGGGGAGTGAGTTGAGTTGAGTTGGTTGCTTAACGTACAACGTCAACACTATTAGGCTGTATTGTAGACGGGCCCCAAGACTTTTATCTGACAAAGTTATCTGCTGCCACACATAAGACAGTACTGGGACAAAAAAGGTAAACAAAATTTGGGGGGGAGGGGTAAACTGGTGCAAGTGGTAGAGCAATGGTCTCTCGATCGGGAGGGCCCCGGTTCAATCCACGGTCAGCAAAAATGTATTGTTCGATTTCGTCCCCTAGTGGTTGAATTGGTATCGTATCAGTATAATGTGACCGGCTGAGACAGTCATGGCACCCCCCGCCCTGTCTCTTGTCTAGGGTCCCTTCCACAATGTAGCATGTATAGTTAGTGCTGATGTGGAAGCAAAACAACAAACAAACAATTTAAAAAAGTGGAATAACTTTTGGTGATATCTCATTCCCTATTGTTCACCTATTGCAGGAACTGGCAGACGCAATGCGTAAATTCTCCCCCGTGGATGAGCTCAGAAAGAAATATGCAGAGGAAGCCAGAAAAGCCAAGGAAGAAATGGATCGGTATAAGAGGGAAGTTCTCAGTAAGATGAAAAAGGAGTTGGACAGACAGAAAGAAGAGCAGAGGAAGAGAGAAGAAGAGCGCAGACAGAAAATGATGGCCCAAATGAAGTGAGTTGAACATATTTTTACCCTGCAAAACATTCTGATCAAGTTTGGGTTCCTCAGTTGTTAATTTTTTCCTCTTGAAACTCAGTATGTTGAAATAGTTTTTTAAATGTTAAGAGTTTTTTGTAATACGGATTTCCAATCGTAACTTACTATTATCTGTCCTACATTTGATGTAAGTAGTCATAGTTTTATTATTTAAGAAATGATTATGATTAGCATTATTATTTTCATTATTGTTGTTATTATTGTAATTACTATTATATTTTTAGGCAACTGGAGAAAGACCTAGAGGAGGAACACAGAAGAGAAGTGGAGAGACAGAAGGAGAGAGCAGCAGAAAAAGAACGACTGAGGGCTCAGCAGCTGGAGGAGAGGAAGAGGCGAGAGAGGGAGGACATTGAGAAGGCTAACCTCAGTGAGGAGGAGAAGAGGAGACTCCTGAGGGAGCATGGAGACAACATGAAACAGCTGGAGGTGAGAGTCTTTTAGTTCAAATAGAGACAGGGATATTTAACATTTTCAGGTTCATTCAAAAGCTTTGAATTAAGAAAAAAAAAGAATAAATTATTTGGATAAGTCCAATTCTAGCAGAGCCAAAGAGAAGGGAGGAAAATCTCGAAAAAAGTCGAATAATCAGACATTTTTATTTAGGTTTCCACTGCATTTGTAGTGGGTGTACGCAATGTCCAAACATGACATCAGTCATTACCATCATGAAACTCTATCTGATATTACCACGAAAGTCTGAAGCAGTCGGAGTCCAGCCCGACAGCTAAGCTGTTCAGATGATTATTGTACCATTTTAGTTTAAATCTTTATCATAGATTGGCATCAGGTTGGAATTAACGATCATGTTTCTTATTGTGTCTCTCTCTATACTGAATTTTCACAATCAGGTTGATCCTTTTGCCTCCACCAATCCAACTTCCTAGCCCCTCCCTCTTTCTCATTCATTTATCTCTCCAATAATCCCCCTTTATTGGGTGCCAGCAATATATCCAAACATGACATCAGTCATTACCGCCACGAAACTCATTCTGATCCTACCAGGAGAGTCTGAAGCAGGAGCAGTCCAAGTCCGAGACCAGTCTGGCTGCCAAGCTGGAGGCGCGTAGGCAGCGGAGGAAAGGTGCTGCCATGGCAACGCTGGAGAGGACAGGTCAGCATGACCTAGATGACCAGAGACGGAGGGAGCTGGACATGGAGGCAAGCTCGGCACTTCTGTTTGCCACGGTCGGTGGAGACAAGGGTGAGTGACATGGAAGCATGTTGGTCAAACCACTGACAGTGACACTTTGAAAAAGAGGTTATGAATGATTGTGGATATTATTATTGTATGCATTGAAATTTAATCCTGTGCATGCTTGACGCTTTCATTTCTCTTCTTTATTGTCCATGTAACCTTGAGCATTTTTTATATAAACCATAATTATCTAAA
The DNA here is from genome assembly GCA_003991915.1 of Elysia chlorotica. Classification (NCBI taxonomy): domain Eukaryota; kingdom Metazoa; phylum Mollusca; class Gastropoda; family Plakobranchidae; genus Elysia; species Elysia chlorotica. The sequence continues at coordinate 319,964 of RQTK01000402.1, forward strand.
AATGCCAACTGCTAGAATAAATCAGCACTGTGAAATTGGGTGGTAATAGTAGTTTGTAATCATGGCAATGTGTAATTTTTCTCAAATCTGTTATCTTTTCTCAACTCTCAAAAGATGCCAAAGTCCTCACAGAAACCATGCTTTTGATGAAGTAGCAGTGTAAAATCGTTTCCATGTGTGTATTTATTTTCTTTCTCTTCCTCCAATATCTAAGACATCAAGCCCCACACAGTATGAATTTTAGTCCTAGTACATGCAATTAATAATACCTTCCAGGAGTAAAATTTTCTTTCTCTTCCCCCAATATCTAAAAGACACCAAGCCCGATACAGGATGAATATAGTACTATAATTAGATTATTATTATATTAGTTATTTTTCCACAGTGGTTAGAAGTACGCTTTAGTGAAAATGTCAGCTCTTTGTAGGATTAGAACCCTCGACTTGTAGCAGCTGCACCAAATCGTCTGACCACTTTAAGAGAACATGGTTTGTACCAATAGACCACTATGCTCCCTAATAATCTAACGGTCTGCCCAATCTAATTTATGAATATTGTCCTAGTATTGTTATAATCATTTCTATGTGTAAAATTTCTTTTGTCTCCAATTTCTAAAAGACTCCAAGGCCCAGTCAGGAGCTGCTCCCTCGGGCGGCGCTGGCTCTGGAAATTTCCTGGGGTTCCAGCCATCCGGCCAGGCGGAGCAAGACTGGGTGAACCTGCTCATGATGTCGCCTCTCTTCAGACAGATCAACGACCTGGAGGATCTGCTGGCCAAGGCAGACACCAGCACAACAGAGGGCAGTGCTGTCGGTAGCGGACCACCTGGAATGGTCTATGGTAGGTACTACCAGTTGGTATATAACTGATAAGAGATGTACAGTGGAAAGCCTAAATTTTGTCTAGTCACAAGCACAAAGGACAGCGGTGCCACTAGTAGATCACCAGAAATGGTCTATGTTAGGCACTACCAATTGGTATATAACCACAGTGGAAACCATACAAAACGAGGTCTGATAATTTGAATTTTTCAAAACAAAATTTTGCAAGAGAATAGGTTATATTTTCCTCTTTGGCTCCATTAAAATCAGATAATTCTTGACTTGGCTGCTTAACGTCCAACGTCAGGATAAATAGACTTAACTGTGGACATCTGTACAATTTTATATGCTACCACATACGAGATAGTGTGGGGAGACCTGGACTCCTGTCTCAGCTGGTCACATTATAACGACTCCCGACTCCAACCCAACCAGTAGGGGACGGAGTTAAACAATTAACATCAGTACAGCACTTACACAAATAAATGTAAAACTGGTATCCTGAGTAAATAAAAGCATTCTGAATTTTTGTAATATAGTGGTATCCTGAGCAGATACTATCTAATATTATTTGCTTCATCAAAAGGTGAAACTGCTGGCCAATGAAGAAATATTCTCACCCTCCCCTACAGGTGCTGACTACACCAAGGCCTATATTGACCTCAAAGATGCGCAGTGGATCTGCCAAGGGGAGCTCACTCCAGTGGACATCAACGCCATCTCTCCGTCGCAGTTTGTCATCTACAGGTTCGGGGTGTTCCTCACGCGTCTGCTGCATCAGACCATGGACACTCCTGAGGTCACCCTACTGCTGGCCTCCAACCTGCCACCCAACAACTACAGGTGGGTGCACTAAAGGCATAAGTCTAGGGGCAAAATGTTGTAACTGCCCTCTGAAACTTTTTGCAGTAACAATAATATGCCTCTAGACTCAGGAAGTGTAAAGACATGCGACCAGGGTGGAAACGTTGGAAATGTTACTTTCCCTTTAGTGTGGAAACCTCACAAATCGAAGTCTAATAAGTCAAATTTCCTATAATCCTAATTTTTCAAGAGAATTGGTTATTTTTTCTCTTTGGCTCTATTAAAATCAGACTCATAATTCAAAGTTTTTCTGGTTTGATTCTCTTAATTCAAAAGCTAAAAACAAAAAAAAAAAAATAAAAAAAGTACATAAATATAAAGCAAAAAAAAATGAAAAAAAATGACAAAGACAAAAATAAAAAAAGAAATAAAATAGGAAAAAAATAGCTAAAAGAAAACAATGAGAAACTATCATAAATGCAGTTTTTCAAAAGTAAATGTCTACTAATACTAACACTTTTGTGGTTCAGGTATTATTTCTTTCAGTAATTTGAATGCTCTTAATTTGAAGTTTAGATAATCCTAAGCAATTTGAATAACAAGGCTTCCGTTGCATTTGATTCTTCTATGTTAGTTGGTGTTGTTTTACAGACTTCAAAAATGTGTAGAATATCTCTGTAGTTTGCTTTTCGTGGGTGTTTTTTTTTGTTTTTTTTTTTTTTTAATTTTCATCATTACAGACTTCAAAAATAAGAAAATCAACCTGTTATGTGTTCTACTTTTGTATCAAAGAAAATTTTTATTAAAACTATGTTGTTTTTTTACGCCAGCTACTCATTTGGTGTTGGTTTTTTTTTTTAAATTAAATTCAAAGCTGAGTGTTTTAATCATCACAGCGAACTGTGTTTTACAAGCATGCTAAGAAGAATGTTTTCTTTGTTTCTCCTTCCCAACACAAAAACACATTCCTCAACCCCGTTTTCTACAACCTGTAAAACCATGCCAAGAAGATTCTAGTATATATAAATTCTATTATTGAAACTTGGTTTTCTCTCTGTTTCTTCTTCCCACAGCAAAAACGCGTTCCGCAACTCCATTTTCTACGAGCATGCCAAGAAGATTCTGTTCATCCGCCGGGAGCGCATGGATTCCATTGGCGAGTTTGTGATGGTCATAGTCCACTCCCTGGCACACATTAAGTCAGGTGACCTCACGGACGATAGCCACCCACTGTTCATGAGAGAGTTCTATCGGGTAAGATGGCAAAATGACAAGTTAAGATTAGATAGTACTAAATAAGTCTAAGTGAGAAATTTTGTTTGGTTACAGCAGAGACTATAGATTTAGTGAGACGTTACACAAAAAAGCTAAGAGGAACCTCTTGAGGACTTTCATTTTTATACAAATAGAATATTTCTGATTCTAGAACTATCTAAGTGCATTTAATGCTTTTTGACGTTGTAACTATAAATTCCTTAAAAGTTCAGAATTCGAACTTTTGCATGGTTTACCCTCACATAATTATCATGTCCTGAGTGGTATAATATCCTATCTCGTTTCTATAATACTAAAGATTAAGAGTATTTTAAAACTGAGATAGGACACTAGAACTGAAGTGAATCAGCCCTGTCAGAATTTGGATATTTTCACTTATTTCTAATGTGTCAGGAAGCGTCAAATGCATTTTAAAAGGTTGAAAAGATTATAAATCTATCATTTCTAGAGCCAGAGATGTTTGTTTTGTTGTTTTTCTAATATCAAAAAGTTTTTGCTATGTTAAGAGTGCTATCTTGCTAAAAACTAATATAACTATTTGTGACTTTCGCCTGATTCACTATGGTTGTCTCCCATATACTCCTTTCAGGCTCTGAGAGTGGTGTGCCAGGACATGTTCTTCTCCCGCTCGCGCAACACTCCGGCCTCCCAGGGCCTGATGATGAGCGCGGCGCCAGGACAAGGACAAGGACTAGCCAGCCAGGACTCGAGGCCGGCCCTGGAGAGAGCTCTGACCGGAGTCCGAAGTATGGACGACAGGACCAACGTGGTCAGCGAGCTGTTGGACGTCAAAACTAACCTTGCAGAGTTCACCAGCCAGGTAGGGAATGTGATGGGTACTTAGTTAGGGTAGAGGGCTATAGAACTAAAGGTTAGTAGTAGTAGTAGTAGTAGTAGTAGTAGTAGTAGTAGTAGTAGTAGTAGTAGTAGTAGTAGTAGTAGTAGTCGCAGTAGTAGCAGCAGCAGCAGCAGTAGTAGTAGTAGTTGAGTGGTGGTAGTAGAAGTAATAGTAGGAGTAGCAGTAGAAGAAATTGTTTAATAAAGCATTGATCCGCTACTAATAACAATCAGGATCAACCAATTTCAAGACATTTTAATCTCCTCGGATATTTACTTAACAATTTGGAAATGACACCAATCGACGCAATCTTTAGAAGCGATCCATTTGAACTAGTGAATAAAGAACCTTTTTGGATAAGTAAGTTACAAACAGTTACACTAAACGGCATTATCATCAACTAATAAACATATCCTATTTCTCTTTTACATAAGTGTGCACAGTAAAATAATTTAAGACGGCACAAAACAGGAGATGTAAGGATTTTTTTGTGCACGCTTTACTTTAATTACTATACAGAAAAAAAATTCCCAATTTATCATCAACTATTGTCATACATTGACAACCTGTAAGTTTATTCCTTATATTTCTTTAGTTATTTAGTACAAGTAGTAGTTTTAGTAGTAGTAGAAGTAGTAGTAGTAGTAGTAGTAGTAGTAGTAGTAGTAGTAGTAGTAGTAGTAGTAGTGGTAGTAGTGATGGTGTTGGTAATGGTAATTGTACCTGATCTTTGAGCCGTATTGTAGTGATGAGAAGTACTTTTAATATTATATTTTTATAACTGTCCAAGATTCACAACATGATGCTATTGATCCTGATAAAAAGTAAAAGTGCAATTTTACCCTTTTTTTCAGTCTTTATCAACTTAATATTTTACCTAAAAACCACAATCATACATGACATAAATAACAAAGTTGTAAATTTAAATCTTCTAAAACAATGTTACAAAAGAAATGAAAATTCATGTTGTCACTCAAAACCAAAATTATTGGATAGCTCAACATTGATTGCGTCATATAAAATATTATAACCATAACTTTGTAGTTTTGAGTTAAATAAAGTACTTCATATAGGCCTTCCTGTATGTATTTAACATAGAAAATGTCCCTGTTTTATTGAGTTTCTAGTTGAGGTTCTAGCATTCTATATTCTCATATTTCATAACTTTTGTTAGGGTTTTTTTTAAGTGCTGACTAGATTATCGCTTCGAAGGAAACTGTATATCCCTTTAACGCTATTGTAAAAAGTTTGTAGAGTCCACGGCTAGATAGTAAACCCTGGATGTAATGATTGTATTTGTTTGACTCCCTCTCACCAGAAAATGTCTCAGCGTCTCTATGGCTACGAGAGCTTGGCGAGCAACGCTCGGCTCCGGCAGCAACTGGCAGCAAGGGGAGGCTACTCCACTTCAGGCGACTTCATAGCCAGTCGCATGGCCGAGCTGAAAGGTCAAAAGTCACCTCTGGCCAATACGACACGGAGGTAGTTATTGTCTTGACTGTAATATTAAGATTTTCATGAACTTTTTTCTATATTAGTTTGTTTTGTTTTTGTTTGGGTTTTTTTTTTCAATTGTGTGAAGAAAAAAAAGTCGAACATTTGAAGCAGTAATAACACCTGTAGCTAAACATGTTACAGTGGTAGGACAGGCCTTCTGTTAGCAGGGTGGTCACAAATAATTAAAATACCTCCTTAGTCCTAATTATTGTCTTCAATATCATATGCCATTAAGACTTTTTTCCTGTCTTATATCCCTTCAGCCCCATAAAGCGTATGAGACCAGCCCAAATCATCTCGTCCCCTCGAGAACTGCTTGGGTCTCAGATTGTCTCCCTTAGAGCCAAATCAGATGACCTCAACGAGGAGCTTTCGAAGGTATGCTACCTTTGATATGTGATCACTGTGAAAAAATGAATTAGAATCCTCAGAAGGAAGATGATGAAAGACCTGCTGGTTCTAGCTCTTAAGTTATCATTTAACACCATGTACATTTCCGTGCAATTTTCATAGTAAACATGTGTATCAGTTTTATTTTTCCAAATCACTTTTGATATAGAACAAAAATTAAGCTGGGACCTATCTAAAAGATAGCTTAGTGTGGGGTGCTTTAATTTGTCTTCTCCTAAGCTTCTTTTGTTTACTCATAAAGACACCCGCACATATACAAGACAACAACACAAAGTAGGTGCTAGCTCATACTCAAACACAACACAGGTGCAAGTTTTTATCAAAAGAAAGATATAATAGTTTATTAAAGTAAAGAAACCTAAACCATGCGCTATAAAAGAGAATGAAGTAATCAATTCTGGGCAAAAACAACAACTCCACTTCAAACTACAATCCCTCAACGTCAGGATTCGTACAATTCTTCACTAACTGTCAGCACTTAAAGTCAGATTTATATTTTTGTTCTATAGTGGAAACAAACAACAAACCAAGGAAAATTGCCCATGAAGTTAAATGAGTGCCTCATCTTTTATGCATTCATGAATCATAAGTGCACTACTATAACAACTAAGGACTAAAAAGCAGTGCAACCCGTTGCCATGCTGTAAAGCGGGTGCCACTCTAGTAACCCACAATCATCCAGATAGACATTACACTTACTCTAAATAAAAAATAAAAAGTAAACAATACAAAAAGGGGTCATAGTCGTACAATTTGCTTACATTTAAAATGATATAGTAATGGTGAGTGTATAAATATCAATATATAACTATGTGCATAGAGAGTAGCTATGACTAAGAGTTTTCTAAGAAACCATCAAAACAATCTCCAACTGACGTCTTCTCCTGTTCTCTTGTTTCAGGTGTTAAAGGCGGAATCCGACTTGCGGGCTGGAATGTCCAGTCTAGCGGAGGACTCAGACAAACTGACCAGCCTGAGGGAGAAACTGACCACAACACTGGTCAGGAAGGAGGAGCTGCTCAGATCTGTCACAGTACTGGAGGACGAGATCGCGCAGAAGGAAAAGACTGTGAAGAAGAGAAAGTAGTCATTTTCCAGCAAGAAATAAAACTGATATTTTTTACAAGCATGTCTAGTTTACATCACAGTACTGAATAAATAGATTGTTAATACATAAGAATATATTTATTTTTACGAAACATGTCAAGTTATATCACATTACAAAACCAATGAAAGAGAAGGAAAGTTATGATTTTATAAACATTTCAAGTTTACATAACAGTGCAGAACAATATTGACCAAGTAGAAAATAATGATTTTAAAAACATGTCAAGTTATATCACAGTACAGAACCAATAACAGAGAAAAAACAATAATGATTTTACAAACATTGCAAGTTAATATCACACTACAGAATATAATAATTGAAATCAGAGATGAACACAACCTTTTTTTTTTAACATAAAAGATATTGTTTCAAAAATACCACTTTACCATATCTTTCTTTATACATAGGCCTTTGCATTATTTTCCGCTCTAGTGGCAGATGTTATGGTAATTTATCCACATTTGTAGTTTGTACAACAAGGATGAAGACTTTGTTTGACAATGTTTTCAGTTGGATAACACACCTTTACTGTAGTTGGAAATAATGAGACTTATCCTACATCTTCTATTCGACATGTATCTGATGGTTGTTTTTATTTTGATTATTAATGTACAGTCTTGAAACAATTGGAAAGCAAATTTTCTTGAATTTATTATTTCTGTTCTCTAAACCCTAACCAGAATCATATTGAAATGCTGTTGTTGTTTTGTTGTTGTTGTTTTTTTTACATTTACTGAATCCGTCCAGCCTAAACTTTCAAAATTGATAATTATACAGAAATAAATATATGTTTTGCCAGTTTTTTTTTTACATTTACTGAATCCGTCCAGCCTAAACTTTCAAAATTGATATATACAGAAATAAATATATGTTTTGCCAGTTTTTTTTTTACATTTACTGAATCCGTCCAGCCTAAACTTTCAAAATTGATATATACAGAAATAAATATATGTTTTGCCAGTTTTTTTTTTCCACAGCAATTGTTTGTTTACTGAGATTTCAATATATACAATTTTTAACATAAATTATTTATATTTAATGATGATCCTTTTTATATATGATCTGACGACGCCATTTTTTGCTGAACTTATCTGTGATTAACACAGCATTTGTTTCTGTTATTTCAAATCAAAAGTTACTTCTGTATTTACGAAAACAAAATATACTTTGAAAATGAATACAGAAAGAAAATCTTGGTATGCTTCGTGGACAATTTCACAAGCTTTTCTGTGATACATTTATTTTATGGATTGGAAAAATTGTTGGCATTGTTATGAGGAGTCTCGTTCTTCTCTTTCATGCCCTGTAAAATGTCAAAGTGTTGTTGAACAAATGTTACTTTTTATTTTTACAAAATTGTTGGAATTTTGATACTTCTTTTTTTTTTAACTTTACTGAATTACTTAACAAAGTTATAATTTTTAAAGTTTAATGATAAATCAAAGTATTTAATAATATTGTAGATTTTTTTTTCATTACATTTAACTAAAATACAGACTGAAGTATAAAACCCAGGCCTCTGTTGCTTCGATTTTTTGTGATATATCTTATATAAAATTATATGTGCGTTTGACATATTCTTTTTTTTTTAATATTTCAATGATTTTTAAGTGCTGTATACAAAGAATGTCAAAAGTCATTCGGTTTCTTTAATATTATAATAAAAATCAAATACTAATTCTCTGAGTGTTCAAGAAAGGCTTTATTTTAAAGAAAATAATTATTGTTGGATCTTTCAGGCATAAATTATTAATGAACTTAAATGAAAGTAAGACTCTGGTGTCTTATCAATATTTTCATGTCGGGTACAAAATTTGAGAACCACTTTTAAGGGTTATTTTTACTTTTAACCCATTTTGATCATAAACTTACAACAAGAAGAGTACTCAGTTTGTTCAATTTGATGCAAAGAGTTAAAAGTCCATATCTTCTAAAAATGTGAAAAGCTAACGAATGTCCAATTAATGTATATGAATGTTTTCTTCATGGCACTGTAAACGTTTGCTTTAGTTCAAATGAAGGAATTGAGAAGTTTATTGTGAATCAGACATGAGCTGTACCAGTGTTGATTAACTGGGGATAGTTTATGTCCAAAACACCCTAATGCCAGTTAGTCAGATCAGAGATATTAGATATCATACCCCATACTGCTGGTTGGTTAGATCAGAGAAATTAGATATCATACCCCATACTGCTGGTTGGTTAGATCAGAGAAATTAGATACCAGTGTTGGCTGGGGTTGTCCAAAACACCCTAATGCCAGTTAGTCAGATCAGAGATATTAGATATCATACCCCATACTGCTGGTTGGTTAGATCAGAGAAATTAGATATCATACCCCATACTGCTGGTTGGTTAGATCAGAGAAATTAGATATCTCCCCCCATACTGCTCTGTCTGCTGGTTGGTTAGATCATAGAGACGCGATTGACATCTATGTCATATACGTGATTACTAATACCCTGAACTGACACTCAATAATATAGTAAATCTTGGCAACTAAATAATCATTTCCTTTCATAAACCACCACGCCTGATAGCATTTATGGAGTCAACAAGACAACGAAAAGTTGGCAGAGAAAGCTAGACAAAGTATCTCGACAAAGATTTAATAGTTAAACCTGGTTTAATTAATGGGAACATCCAGAACAGTTTGGTCATCAACACAGATAAAGGTAAACAGTGGTTTCTTAACGCCTGACGTGAGCAGTGTAACCCCAGAGCGGTCCCCTATACAGTAAGCTTAGTCATTTACGCTGGACTAACAAGTAGCTTTGCAGTCACCAGAGCTGGACTCGAACTCTGGTCCTCCTAACACTCTAACTACAGGACTACCACCCTCCCCCCTTGTCTTTGAGTTGGAAACGTTTGAGGGCATGTGAATGTCAGAAAGTTGCTCCACACTCTTTGAAAGAGGGCTGGGAAGCCAAGAGAAAGAGATCTGAAGTTTTGGTTTATATAACATAGAGTATACATGTACAAAATGTACTTTCACTGGAGACAAACAGAAGAATTTTTAAGGCAGTGTGATGCTCTCTCTCTCTCTCTCTCTCTCTCTCTCTCTCTCTCTCTCTCTCTCTCTCTCTTTTTCGCTGTCTCCTCCGAGTGCCCGATTACCTGTTTGCCGTGTTAGATGTGAGATAGTCAATTCGAATGTACTACTTAGACGACGCTATCTGAAACAGTTTTATCTGGCATCCTCGTTCTTATAGTTTTAGACGCTAAGATGATCACGGATGTTATAATCAGTTCCATTAGGCATGGGGCTTTGGTCGCTCATTGTGTCCGTGAACTCGTCTAGCCTTACCTAAAGACGCTGGTGCAGATTCCATTATCTATCGCAAATGAAGGCCATAATGGAGAAGAAGAAAAAACAGACATGTCAAATTTGATTTCTTTTTTTTTTTATTCAGATAGAATTCAAAATAGGTTTCAAAACGCTTTGATATTCGTCCGTCTCCGTATGTTCTATCTACAACATTCATTTTCAAGTCCTAAAATAACGGTTTTTGCTTTGAATACCTTCTGGATGTCCAAGAAAAAGATCTGCCTCGTAGGCTAAGGTGGATGACTAAAATAATGTATCAATGTGCTATTTTTAGCCATATTCTTACTCCCTACCTGGAAGAAGAGTGCTTTTCATCTTACAAACGGTATAGCAAGATATGTAAAAACTTAAAGGATTTAGTGTTTTCATTGAAAAGCTCATATCAAAATGGTTTAAATAATAAACAAGGCAGCGATACACCGATATCACGAAGCTAGATCTAAAGAATGATCTTGAAATATCTGAGCGATTGGCAAAGAAACTTGATAAAGAACCAATCCCCAACCTAGAACAGGGACAGTGCGGTAGCCTACGAAACCCAAAAGGGCAAACAAACACAAAGTATATGGATCATATAATTGAACCCATACTTTCACCAAAAAAAAACGCTTAAGATTTACCAAGTCTAGTGAAAGTTTAAGTAACTGCTTAAATGAAGTTTCCAAAAGAGCTATAACAGTACTTGTCGCTTACATACTTTTAAACGTCGAGTAAGTTTAGCACTCTTCATTTTGTAGAATAATTATTATTTTCGTGCAGCAGAAAGCTTCTGAGCTTACTTTTGTCTGTTTAAACGTCGAGTAAGTTTAGCACTCTTCATTTTGTAGGATAATTATTATTTTCGTGCAGCAGAAAGCTTCTGAGCTTACTTTTGTCTGTTTATCCGGCATTTTTACAAGACCAATCACAGCACTGGACACTGCGTTGAGTAAGTATTGCGTGCCGGTAAGTTTAGCATTTGCAGGGCCTTATGATTTCCACAGCAGACACCAAGCAAGAGAAAGTTTCTGGCCGTAATTTTGTCTGTTTAGGATGTAAAATTTCATGCGGGCGGTTTGCTTTGTGCAGGCAACCAGAAGACAAGCGTTTTTGTTTTGGGTTTGTTCTTTTCGACACAATTATGGTTGGCTGATTTGTTAAACCTTAGTGCATAATCGTATTTCCCACTATTTAAGAATTGAGATGACAGGCATGCTGAGCGCATGAGGGTAGACGTGTGATTTTGACAAGCTTACAACATTCCTGTCGGTATTTCCACTGAGACAAGTACAGCACCGAACACTTACATGTTCACCTTTCAGCATCGAGTGGTCTAAATGTCGAGTATTGTTAAGATTAGCACTATTTGCCTTTATAATGATCTCCACATATGCCACCAAGAAAGAGAGTTTCTGAATGTTCTTTTGTACCGGGTACTTTTGTTTGTTTAGACGGTGTTTTCCTTAGTAACATCCTCTTCATCCAAGTGAGGCGCACTCGATTCAGGTTTGGAAAGCGTTTACCCTTTTCGTTGTCTAGCATCTATAATCCTGTCGGAGGTTTTGTCTCCACCATGTTCATTATCAATGTGAAGATCGCTTGTGTTCCTTTTTTTTTTATTTTTTCCCCCAACCCACCTGACAATAAATATGCCGACTGAGAAAACGCGAAACGTTGCAACTCCATTATGTTTTTATGAAGTACCGGTATCTGTGTCTCCGACAGCACGCTAAGGTGATCTAAGAGGGGCGACTCTCCGTGATTTTATTGGCGTGTGCATTGGTCTAATAAGTTGGAGCATTTTTCGCGATATCTGAGCGCGAGCTGTAAGACCCTCATATGGCTGCTGGCTGGCTGTCGGTAGAGTAATAAACTTATCCCCGCAGAATTCTGCCATTTTGGGGGGCAAAGTTATGCCAATAAAAAGGCAATTTAAGGTCCACCTCGAGCGCAGAGCTGAGAGTGAGGGTCTGATCTCCACTGGCATGAGCTTCCTGTATGTCTCATGGCCGACGCGGTATTTAGCCTATCCAGTCTATATATAGAATAATCACTGTGTGTGTATCGTTCGGAGGCACTCTTCAGTCTTCTCGCAATGAATATCAAATTAATTACCGACAGCCGGTGTCATCGAATCAGTGATTGATCTTGTGAAATTAACATAGATACTGCATTTGCATAAAATTATCTACCAACCCAGCCACTCACCATATCGTTCAATTTTAGACAAATGAGACTGTAAGAAAAATCAAAACAAAATACGTTTTTTGGCGTAGCTTTGGTAGCTCTGCGATTGTGCGCGTATACAATTATTTACTGTACCGTGAAAAGCTGCTGTTATTGAGCCAGCCTCCGGTCGCTACGATTCTCCTTATAAGCCAAGGGCGCCTCTTTGCTCCACTTAACACCCAGACTAAAGCCGTTAAAGTTTCCACATAAATTATCGTCAACTCAGGCCTCTCTCATTTCCAAAAGCTCTCTAGATTTTTTAAACTTTTGAATTAAGATTGGGTTTTATTACTATTAAGGGGAAAGCGCCGCTGTTATCATTGTTCGTGCCCATCCATGCATCTATAATTATAAATAATTGTTGACGGGAGTGGGTGGACTAGAATGAACACACCCTCTACTTGTTTGGCACGCTTCAAGGCTGTCAACACAACACTTCATAAAACATCACTCAACCTGGGAGTCCTACAAAAGTTGTACAATTCTCTAACTGCTTTCTTTACAGGAATTCATGACGATTTCGAGCGAATAGAACATCCAGCCACACCTTTCGTGGAATAGCCTCCCAAACGATACAAAAGCATTTCGAAACGCAAGCAGTTCCACGACGAAATGAAAGAAGTTAACGCTATAAGATCGCGCCGGAAGCAGTTTAGAATAAACACCTTCATTGTTATGGTTGACTTATTTTTGTCTAAACTTGAAACAGATTGGAACTAAATTTTCCGTTGGGATTCTATATTCCTGAGTATGTTGTATGCTTTTTTTTTTGCATTTCACACATAGTGCCGTAGGCTTTCCGAGACTGCCCTGGGGCATCAGATGAGATTCGAGCGCAGCACTAAGGCAGAGGTTAAAGCGACCGGTAACACATGGGCCAAACTGAAGAGGACCAACTAGAATCGAGCCCGGTGGAGGGGAGGCTTATACCAACTAAAGTAAACCAAACATGGGGGAGGGGGGGGGGGGGCTTGAATGGGACAAAAAAGTTAAAGGTTTATGACATGACGTCATTGGTTCGCCTGCTCCGTAGCCCTACTAGCACTAGTCTATTTTTTGAAACATCTTTCTCTGTCGCAAAGAAATATGCATGACAATGTAATATTAAATTATTCATGTCATAAGACTTTTTCAGAGCTGTGAGACAACCACTATAGAAGAATCATTCACTGTCCTAACTCAAAACGTAAGAGGAAAGTGTGTGTGTGTGTGTGTGTGTGTGGAGGGGGGAAGATGCAGTCAATGCTGCCGACGACAGGCTACTGGTCACTAAAAATGCGCATGAAAAAAACTCCGAAGCAAATTCGATTGAAAAATAATTTAATACATATTTTTACTCTGTGAAACGTTCCTATATTTTTGTTTCGTTTCTTTTTTTCAAGTCATCTTTTTGTATGCACAAAAAATACCAACTGAAAATAGCTTATCTATTGTATCATCATTATCTAACTATTTGCATCAAAGTATCTTAGATGTTTCAGTATTTATTTGTCTATTATTTCTTTCATGTTTTTCTCTTCTAAAAGATTATATAAACATGACACAGTGTGATAATAATATGCGATTTGCTTTTATCAATAGAAGGGAGCGAACTGGGGCAAAGTGTTGGGTCTTTCAATCGAAAGATCCCCGATTAAAAACCTTCGATCGGCTAAAAGTTATTTACGCTTTCTCTGTGGAGGAGCATGTAAACTTATCCGACCCCAGTCTTGAAATCCGCCCACTGTATGGCCTCACTTCCGGACGGTAAGAAACTAACCCACTCACTCTCCCGAAGTGAAACTTCTCTTCCATTTTTTTCCCATCTCACAATTATTGTATTGAAAATTCATATGCGGTAAAGCTATACCCTTTAAAAAAAACCACCGTGGTTGACTTAACAATTGTACAGTGGTATCGGTGTCTTGAATGTAGGATACATTGTAGTATGCCTATCTAGTTGTAGTCGCAATATGAATCACTCAATGCCTCGCTCCTCGTCAGTTTCAACACTATTGTTTTCGCGCTGCTTAGATCTACACTCGCTCATGCGTGTCCCATCTCGCACCTGTTGTTCAGTTGAGAGCTCAGAAATTGAGTAATGTAATGGCCTGCTTTACATAGCCGGGGTTTAAAATTAATTATAATTCAGTTTTTGTGGTGTTGTCTCCCTTTGAAATATTTTGAACTCCGCTCTTGCGCGAAGTGGCGCTTTTGCCCCCCAGTTATTATTTTATTATTTTGAGTTTATATCACATTTGTACTGCGATGGATATGTTGATCTCAATCACAGATGTAGATCTAGTTCTAGACCAAGACGTTTTGTCTATGAGGCAGGTTTCACGAAATGACACTTCTCTTGGACATAGAACTTCAAACGAAAATTTTAAGTCAATGTGGAAGTTTCCATAAAGCTGTGAAAGCTATCACGTGTTTCTTTGTTGATGCTTTTTTCAGCGGCTACCATTTTGCGTTTGTTTGTTTTTTTTTCGCCCGATCCAATGTTTGCTCACGTCCACTAATGTACTTTAGGCCCTTTTATCATTTAATACGAGAAGTTTCTTTACAGTATTGGTGGAAAGGCAAAAGAGAATGCTGAACTGCGTATTTTGATTTTTTTAAATAGGGTTTGCCAGTCATTTAAGCCATGTGCATAGCTATTTTTTTTAAATCGCGAATAGATAAAATAATGATGTCGACTTTTGCGACCAATCTAAACCTAGAACAAAACCACAATCGCCGTTTTTTAAACATTGGTTGACTTAATTTACATCTGGGCATTCGGAGAAGCCAATTTTAAAAACTTGGATAAATCCGGTCGATTCTATGACCTGTGGTTCGGACAACATTCGCTCTTTAAAAAAAATTATCCTTATATTCAAAATATTTTCTGTTTAAGGAGCCTAACTGTTGGTAATACATGTATTCCTCATTTGGCATAGATTCATATTGCCTGTTTGCATGTTGCTCTTATAGCACGACTTAGAAGTTAAAATTGTAGTCTGTGAACCCGAAATCGGAGATGGTAAACATCAGTAGATCCAGTCAATCACAATTCTACGCCGAATCCGACCCGGTTACGATTATTTTTAGCGCTTTATTATTTCTGAGATATTTATTGAGGGTTGGAATGTAGTTTCTGCCTTTAAAACGGGCCATTGTGGCTGTGCTGTTTAAGATGAACATCCGATCTAGATCTATACTCTAGATCAGATTTACCTTCGGGACGATTTAACCACTCCACGACGCTAGGTGAATAAACAAAATAACTTTTTAATTTTTTTTTTAATTGAACAGGCGCATTAAATGCAGACATGCGCAGCTTGTATAATGTATTAGTCAGAAACACAAGACGGTAGATCTAAATGATGCTTTCTTACTGGTTGTTGTTGTTTTTTTTACACTATAATTACAAACTTTTAATGACTATCATTATTGTGAGGTAACTTTGTTGTTTTTTGTTGGGTTTTAAATTTTGTTTTATTATTCTTAATTTAGTTTTTGAAATATATAACACTGTTTTACAACACTCCTGGTTCATTTTCCAATACAACATGAAACCTCTCTTTTTTATAGTAAACTTGTATGACTATTATGTAAAATGCGCGTAAATTATACAATGTCATGTACTTAATGAAAAAAAATGTTTTGAAAAGATTTCGGATTCGCAACAAATAACATAACTCAAAGCAGATTGGCGTTTGACAGAAAACATTTTTTTTTCAGTTTTGTTTGCCAAACAGAACAAAGTAGATTTGGGAAGTAGATCTAGAATTTATCTTCTACTATAGGCTACATAGATAACAGTTTTGTCTCATCAAGTTTTTCAACAATATTTTTGAACAGTAATGTAAAGTAGGCCTAAATCTATGGTTTCACTACCATTATAGATCATCTTGGTCTGCCTCCGATTAAGGACACTTGACTGATCAAAAGATGATACCACCTGTCGAATCAAAGCCGTAATATCTGACTTTTTATTTTTTATTTTTATTAAGGTCGCACTTTGTTCAGCTTACGATAGCTTTTGAACATTACACAGCTGGTCTAGGCTAGATCTGTAGGCCACCCGGTATGTGGTTTGTGGAATAATCAAAGCTTTCTTCTCCAGTCATGAAATTTGAGCCTCAGTGAAAAAGTTTCATAACTTTTTCCGTGTATTGGGTTGACTTTTGAGGTTTTAGATCTATCCAATCTGGTTATGCACTTAAATCCAGAATATTTTAATCAAAGCGACATACTGTTCAATGCATTTACTTCTGATCAAGTTGTAGGGAATTTAGAAGAGATTTTTTTTTTTTTTTTTGGGGGGGGGGGGCGCAACTGATAGATCTTTCGTCTCCCAATATTATTTTTCAAAATAGATTTGTCCAATTTCGTCCCTTGGTGGTAGGGTCGATGTCAGTATAATGTGACAAATGCTCGACACAACAGTCTTGATATGACTGCACTGTCTCTTTGTGACAGCACGTAAAATTGTCACAGGTTAGTCTTGGAAGTCGTCCACATTATAATTTATGTAAAATTAGCGTTGGGCGTGAAGCAAACAATTTAACTTAACTCATGGCTCAAGTGGTGGGCCGGTGAATTTTCTACAGCAGAAAAACTTTTTTTTTATTTTGCAAAGCGATTTTGTTCCTCTGATTCTTCCAATTAAAACCATTACGATGATTACTACATCAATTAGGCTTATATCCTGCTTATTATTCCACCAGACATAGACAATGTTCCAGAAAACCATGTTTTCTATCAAAATAAGGTGACTACAGCTTGTCTACTAAGAGAGGGGGGGGGGGCTTGGGGTAGAACATCGGCATCCGATGCAGGAGGTCCGTGGTTCGATCCCTGGCGAATTCGCCCCCTATTGATTAAGTCGGTGTCAGTCTAATGTGATCGGCTGAGACAGGAAACATGGTATCCCGCCCTTTCTCGTATGTGGCAGCGCATTAAATTGCCAGACGTCAGTCTTTGGGCCCGTCCACAATATAGCCTATCGTGCTGATGTTGGACGTTAACCCAACTCAAATCAACTCATATCGTAGGTCCTTTTCAAAATAGCGCGCTTAAAAGGTCAACAATGGTGAAGTTAAAGAGAGAGACAGAGAGAGACAGAGAGAGAGAGAGAGAGAGAGAGAGAGAGAGAGAGAGAGAGAGAGAGAGAGAGAGAGAGAGAGAGAGAGAGAGAGACAGAGAGACAGATCCTCTCACATACCAACATAAAGCGCTTCCGTCAAGTCCAGCCCTCTCCCCTCCTGTCACACACTCACTCACAAACACACACATACACAGACACAGAGAGAGACAGAGAGAGAGAGAGAGAGATCCTCTCACATACCAACATAGAGCGCCTCCGTCAGGTCCAGCTGTCGGATCAGATCGGCATCCTCGTTGAGCACGGTGCCGGTGTAGTCGTCGAGCTTCATCCAGGCCTGCTTGCGGTTCTTCTCCACGTGGATCGTGTGCCAGGTGTCGTCGTTCAGAGGCGACGGAGATTTGAAGGACAGGACGGAGACTCCGTTGCCGACGTCGTAACGGAACTGAATCGTGTCGGACTCTGTGAATGTATTTGATTAGTATTATTTTTGTTATTGTTGTTGTTATTATTTTTATTATTATTATTATTATTATTATTATTATTATTATTATTATTATTATTATTGTTCTTGTTGTTTTTAGATAGATACGGAATTTCACCAGGATCTTATTCCTCGTCTTTTTTTAACCTCTTGAGCATCAACATTCGTGTCTTTCACTGGTTTCAGTCTATCGCCTTCCTCCTTGTTAAGACCTCACTATGTCTAAATTATATCTTAGTATCCTTTCTCAGAACAAGAAAGACTAACGTTTCAAAATGAAGGCGCGACTCGCTGTCAACAATTTTCAAATTATTTTCATAGCAGGTGAGATCAAGACGATGTCCGTCAGTACAATAACTGACGCAAAATAAGACCAACTGGACAGTTATGTTTTGGTGAGAGAGATTTTTTGTCCACCCTTTTGTTGTTGTTGTTGTTGTTGTTGTTGTTTGTTGTTGTTGTTGTTGTTTGTTGTTGTTGTTGTTGTTGTTGTTGTTGTTAAGCTTTCCGCGACATTGTTCATACTACCTGTGTGCGTAAAAGGACTTTGTTTCCTTTCTTTGATCAGATAAAGCGACGCTCTCTCATAGTACTGTTTAATGTCTCCTATGTTTCCAAAAACACATAAAATCTGACAATTTGATATGCTTCCACACAAGAGACAGGACGTCTTCCTTAGTGTGCCATCATTTAAGTGACACCGAACGAATCAGAAGAAAACGTAACACGAGAAAGTACATGGTCGCTCGATAGTGGGGTTGAACTGAATACTCCCCTCCTTCCCTTTAGAAGTAGAAGCCCAACACTTTACCATATGTGCGAGAAAAAATGAACTCAGTTTTTCATTTGACTTCCTTACTATTATTATCCAATTAAGGGGGCGTGGTATTCCTGTGGTAGAACATCGGCTTCCGACGCAGGAGATCCGTGGTTCGAGCACTGGCGATATATATCGCCCTCTACTGTTTGGGTTGGTGTCAGTTTAATGCATAGACATATAACTAGTTATATAAATCTATGGTTTAATGTGAACGGATGAGACAGGAGTCATGTCTCGTGTTTGACAGCACATACAATATTGTCAAACGTCAGTCTTGGGGTCCGTTCACAATAAAGCCTATATAGTGCTGACGTTGGACGTTAAACCACCTTAACTCAACTCTTGTCTTATTAGAAATAATTACATTAATTCTAGAAAGTTTAACTTGTTTTAAAAAACTGTTATGGTTGGTTTTGTTACAGAAACTCAACCAAATAGAAATGAAAACCTTTTTAAAACTTCAATAAATGCACGCTAAAAATTTCAGAGTGATCATAAATGGTTTTTGTGTTATTTTTAAAGGATGCAAACATTTGAGAGTAACAGGGTGAGGAGAGTAATATTACTATTGCACCAAATAATTTCTCGAAAAATACTACAAAAAACAGAGCAAAAGCAAGCTTTACCCAACAGATTATGGATCGGCGAACATTTAAAAAATAAGAACCAAATGAGCCACATTATGTAATATTGATTTGAAAATTTACTCAGCAGTATCAGTAGTAGCAAAACAGTGTATAAAATATTGAGTGGATGTCTTATTAACGAAATAAAGACGAATTTAACGTGTTTGTTTAAACAAATATGGCACAAAGTTTCAGTCATCGTAAGCTAAATTATGTAACTCTTTAAATAAAATTATAATAGCAATAATAAAAAATGCAAATGTTATTTAAAAAAAATATGATAATTATGTACATGCATGAAACTAAATAAATTTATTGTAGTGATTATAACGGCGATAAAACATGAAAATTCGCTTGTTGTAGACAGGGGTTATACGGGACTAAGATTAGATGTCATCCCCAAAGACATATCTGATCTGAACACGTAAACGATACTCTTCAGAAAGTACATTTCTCATCCTACACATGTATTCACTCATCCAATCATGGCAGGCACGTTGAATCGTATGCTTGAGTTTATCCATTGTTGACCAATCAAAATGTCTGGGCGGACTAATCTCCGAAACGCTCACGTCGGGAAGAGGTAAGGAAATCTTCTTGGAAGCTGGTGAATACGTTTCGCGCCTTTTCGTCTGAAAATAGTTCGGGGTGTTACCAGTAGCCGATGACTCTGTATGCTGATTTCGCGTATCACGACGCCCTGCCCAATCTTGTTTGCGGTGAAAATCCATGTTTTGTCGTTTCCTTGACAAACTGGTCTCGAAGTCTGTTGCTGAACGGTACGCGGGCCTTTGTAGGTCTGTGTAGTATTGGGCCTGGCCGCCATCTTGGAGAGGCGAATCACAAGCCCTGTTGTGTGGATCATGTGACTCACAAGCCATGTTTGGTGTGCCATCTTTAAAGTCCCAATGGTGATAATCAACCGCTCTATAGAAGACCCCTGGGCCCTCTTCCTCCAGCGAAAGTCCTCTTACAAAGCTCTCATCTGAGTCTGAACCATAATCGATATCCGACGAAATTCCGCATACAACACTTTCATCTGGGTCAATCTCGCTATAAACCGACGATCTACCGGAAATAACTCGTCGATTTGAGTCAAACCCACAATCCACTGAAATCCCAGTTATAATGCGTGGAATATCTGGGCACAATTCGCTATCCGTCGAAACTCCAGTTATGACATGTTGATTTTCGCCAAACAGGGTATCCCCAGAAACTCCGGTTATAATGCGCTTCTCTGGACCAAACTCGCAATCCGAATCATCGGTATCGGATGTCAGTAGCGTCCTGTTTGGTTTGCCATGTTGAAAATCCCAGCGGTGATAATCAACCGCTCTGTGGAAGGCCTCTGGGCCCTCTTCCCCCAGCGAAAGTCCTCTTACAAAGCTCTCATCTGAGTCTGAACCATAATCGATATCCGACGAAATTCCGCATACAACACTTTCATCTGGGTCAATCTCGCTATAAACCGACGATCTACCGGAAACAACGCGTCGATTTGAGTCAAACCCACCACAATCCACTGAAATCCCGGTTACAGTGCGTTGAATGTCTGGGCACAATTCGCTATCCGTCGAAACTCCAGTTATGACACGTTGATTTTTGCCAAACAGGTTATCCGCAGAAACTCCGGTTACAATGCGCTTCTCTGGACCAAACTCGCTATCCGAATCATCGGTATCGGATGCCAGTAGCGTCAATTCTGACTCCGAAGATGACACTGATGGAGGAGGTGTTGGTGGAGTCTCCATGTACTCTGGCTCACATAACTCAGGTGAGCCGGGACTAGAGTAGAGGCTATGCGGAGAATAACCGACACGGCACTGCCCGTCAAGGTCAAAGATGGCGGTTTGTTCTTCAACAGTACAACCAGTAAGAGTTTGAGAAAGATCGACGCCCAAATCACCAATATTCTCACGGATTTGGTAGCAAGGCGCACGCCCGTCCGCATTTTTTTTCTTCGTCATTTTTAGAGTATAACGTCGAGGGGCGGTGTTCCAGCCCATAACTGTGACTGTTGTGGTCATCAACAGAGACTGCCTCCTCACCATGATGGCGGAAATAAGAAGTCACATTTGTTTCCACGTCCCCTGTAATAAAAGCGTAATAAACAGTGATGAAAACGAAAACAGCTGATGGAAAATTAGAACTTTTGTTGAAATAATGAGTTTGTAAATTATAAGGCATTGTTAAAAATGTAAAATACAAAACTAAAAATATTTCAAAATTTTGAACAAAAATAAAAACACAAAAACAAAACCAACAGGACCCCCCCCCCTTTTTTTTTATATACAGGAAAGTAATATTTTGTACATTATATCGAAATCTAAAATGTTCCAATTTACAAAAATTAACCATGTCACTTACGATATGTATCAATTTCCCATCGCTTCCAAATCAGAAAGTTTGCACACTGGGCGATATAGCGTAAAGTATGGTTCTCAAGTGCGTTGAGGTATGGCAAAACGTGATCTCTTTCCTCCCTAGAGATGCCAAGTTTCAACTCAAAGTACTCAATAAAGAGTTGCAATTGCTGCTTCACAGATACGTTGTTTCTTTCGCTCAATCCCATGGCATGGAAACGCAGCCAATTTGAGGTTAAGAGCATAGACCAGTACTGACGCCTGAAATTAATGAATCACACCTATATATATATACAAAATAATGTAATTAACATAAAGTCGCGTTCTCCGCAGCCATTTGTTAGTTGGGGATTCTGATTGGTTGTACAGTGATTCCCATACGACAGATAATTTACTGACTCGCGCGCAGCAACAAAAATCCACAGTTCGAATTTCAATCGCACCCCCCGCCCCCACCCTTTTCCTAGGTTACCGTATCAGATTATTCTATGTAAAAACTTGCGCATGTAGGAAGATAGGTAGACCACTCGTTGTTGTTGTTGTTATTAGTATTATTATTATTATTATAATTATTATTATTATTATTATTATTATTATTAT
>RQTK01000402.1:342311-367311 GCA_003991915.1 Elysia chlorotica
GTAGTAGTAGTAGTAGTAGTAGTAGTAGTAGTAGTAGTAGTAGTAGTAGTAGTAGTAGTAGTAGTAGTAGTAGTAGTAGTAGTAGTAGTAGTAGTAGTAGTAGTAGTAGTAGTAGTAGTAGTAGTAGTAGTAGTAGTAGTAGTAGTAGTAGTAGTAGTAGTAGTAGTAGTAGTAGTATACACATTATATTTATATATATATAGATTGATAGATAGATAGCTATATAGGTAGGGATAGAGAGAAAGAGAGAGAGAGAGAGAGAGAGAGAGAGAGAGAGAGAGAGAGAGAGAGAGAGAGAGAGAGAGTCATTTCCCTTTATTTCTTTATCTCCATTTTCGTGTCTTTGTTACACGAAAACTACGAAAAAGTACGAAGTACTACGAGGTATGAAAACTTCCGGTCAACCTTTGTTGTTGCTAGAAGGCCTATCTTTGTTTTCAGCTTATCCTGTGATACGATTTCAGATTTTCATCCATCCAAAGCCATCCTTAGTTATACCTGTTAAATTTTCGCTTTTAATTGCTCTCTAATGACAGACCTAAGCATCACAGGTTTTGGTAAGTATATATTTACACGTTTTAAAGCTTTTTGACTATAAATGACGATCAATTGACAAATCGATTTCGAATAGATTTAGAGTAGGAAGAAACCATTTTCTACGAGATCTAGATCTAGATCCTGGATCAAGATTAATTTTTAAAATGTAATCAATTAGGGCTAAAAACAATCCTCATTTACTTATCCTCGGTAGTTCATGCTAAAATCAACGTTTTGTATATATATTCCTATTTCTTCCATGTTTAGTTCTGTGTTTTTCCTACCCCGTTGTTGGCCTAACTAGAGACCTAGATATGTCTAGATCTATTCTAGATCTAGCCTAGATACCACTAGAAGTACTAGATATACTTAGTCTTAACACTTAGGTAATACTAATAGATACTTCAGGATGGCACTAGCTAAGCTGTCTATACAGCTAAACACTATCTAAACGCTATATCTAATTCTATACTGTTGCTATGACGGGTACAAAATGGGATAGATTTAGATCTAGATCTTAGATCTAATTCTAATGGAACTTCACCTAGACTAACAAACACTTTGTTTGTAAACTTGTGCTGGCCAGGAGACCTGCTCAAGACTGTAAACAAACGTTTACACCTTTGAATTAACCCATAAGGAATATTTCAACTTGGGCAAATACAAATCTATAGGCATAAGATTTATACAATACGGAACGTAACAAATTACTCAAAAGGCCTCTAGATCTAGCTGCCCAGCGTCTTCTGTCCAACCTCTGACTTAACTGACACAGTTAACTTCACTTATCTTAGCACTTAATGAAGGCACCGACAGACACTTTCTAAAAGGAATTCACAATCATGTCGACTCCCCGTTCCAGTTTTAAAAATCCCTTTGTAGCAAGCTCCAGCTATAGTGATGCCAAGATAACAGTACTGAAAATTTCAATTTTTTAATTGGTTTTTAAAATGGGAATTTTCTAGCCACAATTGAGTAAAAGTAAAATTGTTTTTAAAAGTTAATCATAATTTACATTCATTTTATATTGATTTTTATATTGCATTCCTTTCGTGTCCCAGATCCATTTGCAGACACCAATGAGAGTGTCGGCAATGACAAGGAGTCCCTTATCCACATCCGTATCCAGCAACGAAACGGGCGCAAAACTTTGACTACTGTGCAAGGATTAGATCAGAAATATGACTTCAAGAAAATTGTCAAAGCAGCCAAAAAGGTGAGAATATCTATATCAGGAGACAAATCTTTAATAATATTTAAGTGCAAACTATGTCCAATTGTTTTGAATGACCAGGAAAACAAAAGGGAAAAAAAATTACGGAAATGCAGATGAAAGTTTTTCATTTATCCAAAATGTCTCAGACTTGACATCCAGTCCTCTCTTTCATTTCCAACAAAAACTTACAGTTCTGATTTTTTCTTTTTGCATTCTCACATATATTCTTCTAGTTTACAAAGATATAAATTTTGTGTTCTGCACATGGATGGCTAAATTGTAAAAGCCAGTTTAGTGTTATATTTTGGCATAAGTATGCTATGGTGTTTGTAAATTTTATTTTGATATCATACTTTTAACATGGCAAATAGATAGAACGATACATCGACACAGATTTCTTCAATGTTGTTAGTATTTTTTTAATGCATGGTAGTTATCCATTTTCCATATTTCGAAAACTATTGAAATTGAATGGGAAGTGTTAAAACAGTAATTAAAAGGAGTGACTAGGAGAACCAAAACGTCAGTTTTCTTTACAAACAAAAATACAGGGTAAAAAAAAGGGCAAATTTGTTTCTTTTTTTCTTTTTTTTTTTTAGCTTTTTTTCTGGCGGATGCAGAGAGACAGGGGGGGGGTCTAGGATAGAACTTTGGCTTCCAACGCAGGAGGTCTGTGGTTCGGGCCCTGACGATTTTGTCACCTACTGGTTGAGTCGGTGCCAGTTTAATGTGAGCGGTCATGACAGGAGTCATGGTACCCCTCCCTGTCTTGTGTGTGGCAGCACATAAAGTTGTCAGACATCAGTCTTAAGACTCGTCCACAATGTGGGAAGTTAAACCAACCCAACTACTACTACTCATGGAGGGACAGAGTATTAGAAACTTTGTCCAATATAATTATAATATATCTATCAGAAAGAAGATTCTATTGATAAAAAATCTCAAAAGTAGGAAAAATGACTTAAAACTAAAAAGTGCGAAAATTGTAGCACCTTGGCAATTTGTCTCCAGATTTGATATCAGTTCTTGGCATGAAATTTGTGAATATTAAATTCAAACCCTTTGTGTGTCTGTCCCCTGCAGGAATTTGCATGCAACGGCACTGTAGTGGAACACCCAGAGTATGGAGAGGTAATCCAGCTGCAGGGAGACCAGCGTGAGCACATGCGCAGCTTCTTCATCAAGGTCGGCATCGCCTCTGCTACAAGCATCAAGGTCAGTTTGATAAACTCCAAGTATTGAGGTTTTTTCATTACTTCCTCTGCCGATGCTGTTGAACTTAAACAACATTACAATTTCTTGAAACAATTAGAGAATAATATTCCTTTGTTAAATTTTTTAAGGACTGAATTGAGAAAGGAAAGCAAATAAGCTAAATCATAATGTCTTTTAATAAATCAGACTGTATTTTAAATTAAAAAAAAAAACAATTTGAAACATGTTCATCTTCAGCTGGTGTTTTTCATTGAAGACGGATTAGCCTCAACCTTTAATCTATTATTGTTGATGCCACCATTTTCTTATAGTAGGGCTCTTTACGGAAAAAGTAATCAAAGGTTATATAAGTTGTTTATGTTGTAACAAACCTATTCAGGTAAAGAGTCACAAGTCTTGCTTTTTTAATTTTGTTTTGTTTGGGGGTGAACAAAGAAGGTCTTCATATGAAGATCAAATTACACACAATTATTTTGTTATGAATCTAAACAGGTTTAATAAATAAGGGGTGGGAATCTTTCTACATTTTATATATATATAATAAATGTGAAAAATCACATTGTCAGTCTGCCTGCCTTCCGATTGTTTGCCACTGTCTGATCTGGTATGGCAGAGAGCCTGAAAAGATATTAACTCATTTCTAAGCTTATCTCAAATAAGTAAACATTCTGATTCTCTATATTGTTAAATAGGGTACGGAATATTGTCTCCGGTTGTAAGCCTACACCAGGAGTAGTAATGAATTAATCAACGTAGTTTAGTGATGTTTTAAAGAACAAGTCTAAAAGTCTGCAGCCTGTTTTCAAAATTATGCATGGCATTGGCACGTCAATTTAATCCTTTATAAATTTGTCATTAAAAGCATA
Organism: Elysia chlorotica; assembly: GCA_003991915.1. Lineage (NCBI taxonomy): Eukaryota > Metazoa > Mollusca > Gastropoda > Plakobranchidae > Elysia > Elysia chlorotica. The sequence continues at coordinate 346,146 of RQTK01000402.1, forward strand.
ACTAAGGCTATAATTCTCTTAATATAGTCACAAGAGTTTGGGTCCTGCTTTTATTTTTTGGGGGGGGCGTAAATTCCTCCTTTCTGGAAACTCAAACTGGCTATTGCTAGTCCTGATTATCAACTGTTAAGGTGAATGTTCAGGTCTTGCTAGGTTTGTGATTCAGCTTACCTTTTTAAAATGTGCATGAGCATTTTTGTTTTTCTTCCCTTAGAGATTAAAAATGTTATATAATTGTTTTTGTTTGTTTTTCTTCTTACACAGCTTCACGGTTTCTAGGGTGGTTGCGCAAAAGAAAAGAACTTCTACTGGCCTTGGCACTGATGTGAATACCTGTTCTGTACAGTAATAAATATTATGTAAAAATTAGCATGATAAATTAATTTCCCATCCACTCTCTCTCTGTGATGGACTAACTAATGAGGTTTTGGACTGGAAGATAATCTTTGAGAGATAGAGACTCGCAAAGATTAATCTATAGTTTGTAAAATCTAGAAAAGGTTACCATCTGGAACTAGGTTTCTTTTCTCTATCTAATGTGTCAGAGTGAGAGTTAAAATCTCTCAGTTCGTGTAGTTTTATTAAATGCTAATGAGGTTGATATTTTGAATTGCAAAGATTTGATAGTTTACTGGGTTTTTTTCCCCTCAGTATTTAAACACTAAATTATGAGTCCGGTACCTATTTTGATGTCTGGTATCGGATAGGACACCCAGAATTAAGTTCTTAGGAAAGAAGATTATCAGTTTTAATTTTTCCTGATGGTATAGCATGTGTATAACTTCACAATTTTTTCAAGTTAATCTGTGTAGATTTTTCATGATGAAATCAAATTTTTATGTACATTTGGATTATGCAGGAGATGCATGATGTTAAAGAATTATTAAGTTTATCTTTGGATTCATTGTTTAGTATGCAACTAGTCTTGTCTCCTAGTATAATCTATTTTATGCAAGCCAAGGAAGGATGACTGTGCTGAAATAAAAACAAAAGAACCTGATAATAGGATTTGAACCCATCATATTTGTGTTAAGGACTTACGCCCCTGTCATTATATCAAGCTTACCACTGTGAGTGCTACAAGCTGTTGTGGATTACACAGCACAGCTTTCACTCGTTGGGATGCTTGAGTCAATCACCAAGCGTTGAGTTTGATATGAATGTGTATAACTGCGTCTTTTTCTCTCTCTGGGTATATGGTAATCTATTGTTACAAATGATGTATAACTGTGAGATCACTTTCACCAAATAAATTTTGATGCTCATCATATGTAACGAGTTACTCTTATGTCTTTTTAGTTGTCTCTCTTAACAGTTTAGAATCGTTTTGCTGTGTGCAGAGAAAGATAACATTTAAAACGATTTTTACTTTAAAAATACAACAGTGCTATGTACTAAAGCCATCAATTTCACTGGCTAGTTTTAATTTCATTCTTTACAAAAATTGAAATTCAAACACAGCATGGCTGTTAACCCCAGTTTAATGTGAGCGGTCATGACAGGAGTCATGGTACCCCTCCCTGTCTTGTGTGTGGCAGCACATAAAGTTGTCAGACATCAGTCTTAAGACTCGTCCACAATGTAGCCTACATAGTGCTAAGGTGGGAAGTTAAACCAAACCAAACCAACTACTACTACTCATGGAGGGACAGAGTATTAGAAACTTTGTCCAATATAATTATAATATATCTATCAGAAAGAAGATTCTATTGATAAAAAATCTCAAAAGTAGGAAAAATGACTTAAAACTAAAAAGTGCGAAAATTGTAGACCTTGGCCAATTTGTCTCCAGATTTGATATCAGTTCTTGGCAGAAATTTGTGAATATTAAATTCAAACCCTTTGTGTGTCTGTCCCCTGCAGGAATTTGCATGCAACGGCACTGTAGTGGAACACCCAGAGTATGGAGAGGTAATCCAGCTGCAGGGAGACCAGCGTGAGCACATGCGCAGCTTCTTCATCAAGGTCGGCATCGCCTCTGCTACAAGCATCAAGGTCAGTTTGATAAACTCCAAGTATTGAGGTTTTTTCATTACTTCCTCTGCCGATGCTGTTGAACTTAAACAACATTACAATTTCTTGAAACAATTAGAGAATAATATTCCTTTGTTAAATTTTTTAAGGACTGAATTGAGAAAGGAAAGCAAATAAGCTAAATCATAATGTCTTTTAATAAATCAGACTGTATTTTAAATTAAAAAATAATTCGAACACCTCGCAATTTGACTGTAATATGGCTTAGCCTCAGTGACCATTGTTCAACTTCGTGAATCAATCCAATCCAAACTTCAATTACGTTGATCTGATAAACCACACAATACTGTTGTATTATCGATCTAGATCTAGTCTAATCGTTGAAACTCTAGATTAGATCTTAGAAGGATAGATTCTAGTGAATTCGTTTTTCGAGCTTCAATCTTTAGAAATATATAAATTTATGCCCCTAATTTATGGATATATAATTATAAAGATATAAATTTAAGAAGTGTTGATCTCAAGATTTATAATTCTAGGTAGATTGCAAATATAAGCTATGGCCCCTGTAAGGTAAATTTCATTATCAACACATTTCTTTTAGTGAAATCATTTAGTTTTAGATGCATGCAGTAAATGATTGTACTAAAGAAAACACATTTAAAGGTTGTAGTTACTTGTTAATTGTTGTCCCTCTAAAAAAAAAAAACGCCGCTATTGTACATGTAGCTCGTCACGACAAAATTTCAGATGTTTTTTTCTCAGTTGAGTGGCAGCCCTGATTTATAGAATTGAGTTGAATTATTTTGATCTATTCCCTTTTGTAAAATATAATGTTACAGGCTGACAATCAAAAACACTAGATGACAAAAAGCGAAACGAAGTGAAATCAAATCGACGAACACAGACGACCTATGACCAATCATCACTTCTCTTCACCAGACAATCCCAGAGACACAGACATCAAGTTTTCTTAGTTTAGCCATTTGGCATTTGCCACAGACTTTCTGACTTAGCACCTTCATTTCAAGCAAGTTTTCGTACTTAAAAAAAAAAAAATTATTCAACCTCCTGAGTTTCAACAAGGATTTAGATTTAGAGTCTAGGGTAGGTTTGGTCTTAAATAAGGTCGATGCAGACCCCAAGTAGATTCTAGAATTAGATCTAGAGATCTAAATCTAGATCTAGATTTAGATTCTAGATTCTAGATTCTAGAATCAACATGTACCACAAATGACATCAGAAAAAAGATGAGGTTGATTTTGTTTAATAATCTGACTAGATCTAGATCTAAATGTAGATCTAATCTAGACTTTACATCTAAATCTAAGTCTTAGAGAATTTAGATCTAATCTAGACTATTACTAAGCTTAAATCTTATACATAACAAACCTATGCTTTCATCTTACAATTGTTAAGGTTAAATTTAGATTTCGTTGATATATTCTATTTATAAAAATGTCTTCGACAAAACTTAATTTACATCTTTAATCAACATGTGTAAGTGAACATTTATGTGTGTGTATGTTGTATATATGAATGTGTATGTATATATATGTATGTGTGTGTATGTATATGTATGTATATATATGTATATGTGTGTGTATATATATGTATATATAAATATGTGTATGTGTATATATGTATGTATGTATGTATGTATGTATGTATGTATGTATATATAATTATATAATTATATATGTTTATGTATGTGTGTAGATATACATAGATACCGTAAATACAATGATTGTTTATGATTGTTTAAACACATTCTTAATATTAACTTTTAGGTAATATGTCTTGTACCTTACTAAATGTATTATTTTTATTTGATATTTTACTGCTCTGAATGTCATATATTTCATAGTTATACATTTTTAGTCCACCACTAAGGTTTTTATTTCTAATAATGTTACGCGCATAGAGCATCACCTTTGTGTAGTGGTTATGCGCGCTAGAAAAACCATGTATTATTATTATTATTAATCTAGACTATAGTACAATAGTAATATTTTTTTTATATCTTTGGTGACTCTGGTTCCTCTGAAGTGAAAGTTATTTTAAAAACTAATCTCTACAGATACTTCTAGATCGATCTTATCAGCGGTGTGCCGTTCAACATGACCCAGATAAAGATACGAGGTTAAAATTTGGGTTGAAGTCCGTGACTACTGGAAATTAAAAAGTCCCATGATTGGTCCTTTCTCTTATTGTCTTATTGTGACCATTACTGAGAAGCTAAAAAGATTTATCTAGACCTAGGCCCTATTATCACATGAATAATATCTCACTCGAACATTTTTCTCCTGATTCTCATAAAAGCGATCGATTGATCGTATAATTGAACAGCAGCCTTTCATTATGACAAAGATACACACAGAGAATGAGCTTGAGACGGTGGTCTGATCTTAGATCAATTCTCCTGAAAATTTAACAGCACTCACCCATGAATTAGAGTAGCCTAACGCACATGTATTTCCCATAATCACAAGTGCTGTGCAATGTGTATATGGCAGATAACATATAATGCAATATGAAAGTTGTTGATGCACACGCAGACGCTCAGACACATACACACATGTATACACAAGCTCATGCATAAGCACATGATTGTACACTGACACTCTCGCGCGTATATGCACTCTCACATGCTCTCGAATGCATACACATGACACGCACACACTTCCATCCATATTCTCTAGGGCAAACTGGCTCAAATGCTATGTACTAAAGCCATCAATTTCACTGACTAGTTTTAATTTCATTCTTTACAAAAATTGAAATTCAAACACAGCATGGCTGTTAACCCATACAGCGGGGCATGCCAGATGACTACCTCGTTGTGAAAGGGTGTACATACTCTTAAAGGGTTAACCAATGAATAGTTTGGAGGATTCTCAGCCTCCTCTGTCTTCTCCTTTATTCCCAGGGCTGCCACTCTTACGCGGAAATCCGCGGTACAAGATCCGCGGGTACTTTCCGCGGTCGCGGTATTTGGTCCGCTGCCTGACTTCAGCGGAATTTTTTTTTTCTTCTCGTCCGCTGTTTGTAGTAAAAGAAGTCACTGACCGCGGATCGTCAAGCTTTTCCGCCGGCAAAATTTTCGTATCGGAAACGCCGTGCCGATAGCCAACATATTTGCGAGAGTAATCGGTATGGGCCAATGGTTCGGCGAATCTGACAGAGTCTCGCATTAGTAAACAGTGGGCAACGTCAAATCCCGGGTGGATGACTTTTTTTTTTTTGTCCGCGGAATCGCCCTAGCGAGAATTCGGCAATAACGGTCTCATTGCCAGCTTGTACTGAATAAAAAATGTGACCTGTGTGTCTTTGTTGACGGGTTATATTTTGTTGTGTTTTGTCCTTGTCCCGTAATTTTTTAAATCTTTTGTTGTTTCTTGTCATTTGTCTCTTCTCCTCCTTTGAGGAGGGATGTTTAGGGAACGACAGTGCTTTTTTGATGGTTAATTAATTTTAGCATTGTAAACTAATATAATCAGAATATCGCATTACCTGGCTACTGGTAGGCCTACTATTCCGCGGAATCCGCGTTCGTTCACTTTCAGTTTCACTTTATCGACTTGTTTGTAATTCGAACACCTCGCAATTTGACTGTATGACTTAGCCTCAGTGACCATTGTTCAACTTCGTGAATCAATCCAATCCAAACTTCAATTACGTTGATCTGATAAACCACACAATACTGTTGTATTATCGATCTAGTCAAAACTCTAATCGTTGAAACTTTAGATTAGATCTTAGAAGGATAGATTCTAGTGAATTCGTTTTTCTAGCTTCGATCTTTAGATCTATATAATTTATGCCCCTAATTTCTGGATCTATATTTAGATCTAAATTTAAGAAGTGTTGATCTCAAGATTTATAATTCTAGGTAGATTGCAAATATAAGCTATGGCCCCTGTAAGGTGAATTTCATTATCAACACATTTTTTTTAGTGAAATCATTTTGTTTTAGATGCGTGCAGTAAATCATTGTACTAAAGAAAACACATTTAAAGGTTGTAGTTACTTGTTAATTGTTGTCCCTCTTAAAAAAAAAAAACGCCGCTATTGTACATGTAGCTCGTCACGACAAAATTTCAGATGTTTTTTTCTCAGTTGAGTGGCAGCCCTGATTCCTACTACACTATTAATAAAAAGCAGAAACATACAAGATAGTGAAATCAACCAACTTTTCAGCGCATTAGAAATATATTTTTAGGAACTTAAAAATAGAAATGATGGAAAAAAATATTTGCGATAACAGCGCAACACTCAGGTCGGTTAACCAGGTGAACAGTCATGCTAGGGCCCATTTTTTCACACCCAGTCAGGCGTGCCAGACCCAGCCTGGTCGTCTGGCGGCCTTCAAAGCGCTGCAGGGGTTAATCTTTATAGCAATGAAAATATTACTTACTCATATAACATTAACAGTCATATAAAATTAACAGTAATCCTAGCCATCTATGTGATGTCTTTCATAAACAAGGTTGATCTTAAGAGGATTCCACTGTATATTATTATATTACGAATTCAACACACAAAAAAAACTGTATGAATAGGATTTGAGTTACATACCTGAACCTATTGCCTACTCTCTAGAAAATATATCTCCAAACCCTATCTTCTAAAATTGTCTTGGACAACAATAAGCTTCATAGATACAGGTACTTAAGACTTAGTCATGCCTATTGGTGGTGGCAATTTCGAATTATGAGAATCAAACCAGGAAGACTTCAATTATGAGTCTTTCTAACAAAGTCGTCGAGAAAAAAGAACACGTCCTCAGTTTATGAAAAGTTAGAATCATCAGATTTTTTTTTAAAGGTTTCCTGTGTATTCCTCACTGGAAATTTTGAAATTCCCTAAATATCTACATTTCATTATTATTCAAAAATAGAGGCCCAAAGAGCCTGCATTATGTTGGGGTAAATTGTGCAGTTTTGCTTGCTTTCACAGAGATGAATACATGTATAGCGCACAGAGATGAATACATCAATTACATGTAAATGAGTCGTACAGAGTTAAAATTAAAGTTACAAAAATTAAAAAAAAAATACTTGCAAACGAGTGAATTTTTTTTCTTCCATTTTATTTTATGTTATCTGAAACATACTTTTACAGTTTTATAAATTGATTATCGTTATAAACAAGTACATATATATTTAGTTAATGTTTTGACAAAAACTTGGGATTGGTCTGAACACAAGAAACTCTATTACATTGTAATACAAGAAGTTTGAACATTCAAATGGTTAAATATTACAATTTTACATCCAAGCAAATGAAACATAGATCTGCATTTTGAGAAACATTTTTGTGAAGTCTGCTTCAGAATCAGACTTACCCAATACATTTTATACCCAATTGATATTAAACACTGACTGGAAAATTAGATTGAGTAAGGTATTGGTGTCTAATTATAATATAAATGGTTTATTTTCAACGATTTCCAAGTCACCAAGCCCGTTTTTCACTTGATTGACAGTCACTGAATGATGTAAAATTAAATAAGGGAAAAAAAGCAAAATGCTGAGTACATGTACATGTAGTATAATTTAGAGAAAAAATTAAAGACACGTGTATCTTGACCCAAATTCTCCAAAGAGAGACGAGCCACAGATTCTTAGTAACTTGATGATCAAGCACTCACACGAGCTGCCTCAGATGTCAACCCGCATCTTTGTGACTAGTGGAACTAAATGGTTTTACTAGTAGGTACGGTAGTACTGTAGTAATGTATAGGGTACAATTGCTCTAAAACTTAAACTGTACCTTGGAATCTGATTAAAATTAACATTTTCAGAACAAAGGCCTGCAACAAAAAAACAAAAAGTGGTATGATATAATGATATGCTCAGATTTTATGAAAGCGAAAGGATCCATTATAATACTTAATAGGAAATATAAACATGTGTAATGGGATTTTCAAAGCATACAATGCAAACATTTGAAAAGTCTTCATAACACTTTAACAGTGGTAAAGTGTACTCATTACAGCTGAGCATGTGCGAGAAGACGCTTTAGTTACAGGCCTAACACTAGTAACAGTTTACTTTATTTCAAGTTTATATTGTATTTAATTTTAAGTACATGTATATATAAAAGGGAAATTGGTTTATCCTAAACGAATGAGAGACATATTTTATCATACTTTTTAAACTTTTTTGTCATTAAAAATATTTATTAGTCATTAGCCAATAATACATTTCTCAAGTCAACACAAAGGTAAATGAACAATTCCATATTAGATTGTTATAAAAATTGCACATCAACAATGGGAATGTGCTGCATATAATATATGTATACATAATCATATGTAGATCTATTGGTATCGGGAATACTCTATGAGACAGAAACAACGGACACGCATCCTCCACAATATACATGTATCTCTCAGTCTCAGGCCTGACATAAAATTAAGACCTCTTCCCTAAGAGGTTTAGGTAGAATGCAGAGAGGAAATAAGTAGGTGTAGTCTTACTATGATATTGTAAATAAATGCTTAGTCGCATGTGTATATCTGCTACCTCGTACTGGCTACTCATAATACTGTACAACCCGCAACCTTTTTGGGATAGCTGTATTTCGACCCTGACTGCTCTGTTTAAGTTACTCTCTGTTAAGTGTTATTCTGAGTAAGGGCCTGCTTGGATTTTTTTTAGAAGTTTTGAAAATAGCCGGGTCTGGAAGATGAAGGCAGAAAAAAAGAAAAAAAAGAAATGCGGGAGCAAAAATTGTAAAAACATTGTGGCTTAAAATAATACTATGATCTCTACAACGGAATTCACTAAAGATAAACCTCTTTGGGTCAGCTTGAAAAGTTTATTTTATCACTAAAATTTACATACAATTTTACATATTTAAACTCTGACTCTAACTTAGTGTGGGGTAAAAGAAAAGGAATTGGTGCCTCTGTAAAACTACATCATGTACATGTTAGAATTATTTTAAACAGGGTTTGTCTTAAGCAGATTTCACTATAGTATTATTAGTAGGATTGTGCAGGAGAAAATGATTCTATGCATCTATTTTGTAACAATCATTTTGGGTTTGAGATTGATGAAAAATAAAGGTAAGGATAATGATTTGAGCTGTATACTCAACAAATCAATCTGATGCAATTAAGACAGTCCAGTAATACATGTTGTACATAATTAAAGTACATGCATTATATCAGATTGAACAGACCAGAACAAAGATGTCAGCAAGAATGTTTTGTTACAGAATAATTATATTCAATGATTTGCTGTGAATATGAAAGATTCAAAGTTAAAAACAAAAGGACAGCTGTGTTTTCACAATCCATTCATGAAATTGAAAATACTTCATCCTACATTAGTATAACTATAACATAAGCCGCAGTTAGGAACAGTAAGGGTAAATACTGTATATTATTCTCCACAAGCAAACAAGATTTGAAATTACAACTTAAAATTTGTCCACAATATTTATAAATATTGCCTATTAATGATTAATGTATATGAAAATGCTGGGCCTTGAAAATTCTAAACATAGTAATAAAAAAAGAGGACTTTATCTTTCCCCGCAAACCTAAGTAATAGGACAGTGAAAACACAATGCTCAGATAACCTGCCTTCTGTAACAAACAATTTTACTCGTCGCTGCCTTTACAAAGTCATGCAATATATAATTTTTCTACATAACCAGAACACGCCAGACATCTACAGCCTTTTCATGAATCTCATATTGATTACCCTGATCACCTGATTCCTTTGAATTCAATCGTTTCTTTTTCACACCTGGAAAAGTACAAGTTTTAACTAAGTCTATACATGTACATATTTATAATAAAAAAAAGACATGCTCGTTTTTAGATATGCCATGAAAGGTCATCCAGGGTGAATCAGGTAAAAGTCAGAGTTTTTACCTATTCAGTCATTTAGTGTGTTAAAATATATTAAATACCTTTTAGTTTAAAAGCTTGAAAAAGTAATTACTCAACAATCTCTAGAATCAAAGAGAATCTTTTTCGTTTATAAACTTTTTTACAGCTCAGTACAGAGTTGTTCTATGTTTACAATGCTCTAGCTCAAAACTTATATTAAAGGCTTTTGCCTGATATACCCTGGCAAATGTCCTCTCAATGGTCAACCTCTAATGCCCACTGAATACAGTAATAATGAAATCTGGCTAAAAAACATCAGTGAAACTTCAACACCACAGTTTACTTTCAAATTCTGCATAACATGTACGAGGGCTGTCCCACAAGTAAGGTAAGTGACCCAACATTTTTGAATCGCTTTACACATTTTAAATTTGTAAACCGGAATTCCAACATGTATTCGTCCTGCACCAAATGCCAAAGTTTAAACACCATTGTCAAACGAATAATCAATCACCCTTACAACAAAGATGGCTACCCCCACTTTTCAGTGGTCAAAAGATGATACAATTTTTCAATGCAAAAGGCGATATTCCCTCTCACTAGAGTCTCAGATTCATGTAGAGTTATTCAAATATATTTAGAGAAGATGTTATGAGCCTGAAAAAAGTAACATTTTGTTGTCACAAATTTAAAAAAGGGCGATTAAGTGTTCATGATAAGCATTATGTTGGGCGCTTAGTGTCTTTACATTGACAAGGCCATGTCAAGCTTGTTGAGACTGGGATCTGGGAATACAGAAGACTGAAAGTTTGAGAATTTGCTCTCAAAGTAGGAATGTTCAAATCAGCTATTAAAGGATTATTGACTTGTTAGATTTCAGAATAGTTTCAGCCTGATAGGTAAAAAAGCAGCTGATCAAAAACCATAAGGCACAGCAAGAGCGAGACGCTGAATTTCCTTCAACGCTTTAATGAGGAACGTGGAGCACTGACGTGGCCAGGTGGAGGTCTTGCTTAAGGAACACATTGAATGTTTCCTTGACCAAGAGTAGATGAGACCTGGGTTCATGACGGAAAAATAAATCAATGATTGGGAACATCTTTCCTCACCTGTGGCGAAAAAAAAGTTTAACTTTAAACTGCAGCCATCAGTCAAAAAGTTGATGTGTTTTTGCACGCACAAGGGTGTCCTTTTTATTGACTTCTTGCAGCCTGGGAATACAATTAATGCCTCCAGGAACTGTGAAACATTAAACATAATGCATGCGTGAAAGAGACTCAGACAATTGAGCAGAGGAATCGTTTTTCAACATGGCAATGCCACACCCCATACAGATAAGATCACTAGAGACTGGTTTAAAACCGTTACAGCATCCCCCCTCATATTTTCACATTTGGTCCCTTCAGATTTACATCTGTTTGGACCCTTCAAACCACACTTGGCACAGACATGGTTTGATTCTGATGACTAGCTTATCACAGAAGTATCAGCATGGCTGAAAAGTCTTAACAGAAATTTTTTCATGGAGGGTACATTCGCTCTTCTCTCAAGGTAGAAAAAGTGCATCAATCGGCATGGTAATTACATCAAAAAGTAGACTAAAGCCGTGTACATGTTATGTGAGAATTGTACTAAACTTGGGCAAATACTTTCTGACTTAAATTATACGGCTTTACTTACCTTACTTCTGGGACAGCCCTCGTATGTCAAATAGCTTTACAAATGTATCACATAAAAACTAAAATAATTGAATACAGACATCACTTTTTATATCCTAAATGTTATAGCCAGTAACTATTGTAGGATACAAAAACATGTATTGTACATGTTCAAATATAGATTTGTATTTCACTTTCATTCTGAATAATATTTCTAGTATGCTCAGTTTTAATTTAACATAAATCATTAAATGCAGCCATTGATAATGATATACATGTATGAAACACATTTTATCACAATAAGTAACATATCTTTAATTTAAAAAATAAAGTTGTTTTTAGTTCGAAATGCAAAAAATAGTATTTACATTGTTTATGATTTATACATACACACAAAATACCCAAGAAATCGTATATGTCAGTCATACTTTAAAAAACAAACAAAAAAACATGCACAACTCTGAGAAGCAAATGCATAATTGAATTCTCCCTTGTTGATTCTCGGACTAGTCAATATTATTTACAACATGCCCTTTATAAATATATGAAAAATAAAATCAAAACACACACACACAAGGAAGGAGAGATATGAACAATTTTCCATACGTAGATGGAAATAAGTTGAAATACATACATGTATATATTGTCAATGTGCTACTATTATGGTATAAGTGACACTTATGCCAACGTACCAGGCAAATATTGTTGTAAAGGTGAAAATGAGATTTATCTAACTAAACTTTCTGATTAAATATGGGCTAATAATTTTTCATTCTAATCTATCTTTATTACAAACTTCTGTCAAATATAAGGCAGAAATAAGGAAATAAAAAAGTTGTTGATTATCTCAGAAGCAGACAAAATGACTTAAGCCAAATTTGTAGCACAGAGACTATAAATGTATTACAACTAATTTCCATCTATGGTATTTCCTAAGAACGTCCAGTTTCTGAATTTGACTCTAAAAACAATTGCAGATTTTTATTTCCTTAAGCCCAATAATGGCCTATACATGCTTTTACATGTAAACATTGGTTAGATACTGCTTTACACAGGAATGTTCAAGAGTCGTTCTGGTTACAACTTTTCATGACCTGGCTTATGTATGATTGTTCATGACCTGTCTCCTGTAAGATTGTTGAGCTGGCATATGCAGAGTTGTTCCCAGGCTGTCTTATGTTTCAACAATTACAATGTATCTTATAAATGCATGATTGTCCATGAGCTGTCTTGTATAGGATTGTTCGAGAACTGTCTTGTATAGGATTGTTCGGGGACTGTCTTGTTTCGGATTGTTCATGAGCTGTCTTGTGCAGGGTTGTTCATTAGCTGTCTTGTGCAGGGTTGTTCATGAGCTGTCTTGTGCAGGGTTGTTCATTAGCTGTCTTGTGCAGGGTTGTTCATGAGCTGTCTTGTGCAGGGTTGTTCATGAGCTGTCTTGTGCAGGGTTGTTCATGAGCTGTCTTCTGCAGGGTTGTTCAACTGGCACATTCAGAGTTGTCCACAAGCTGTCGTGTATAGAATTGTTCAGGAGATGTCTTATGTTTATAAACAAATGCAAACGTTCATTGATCTGTATGTGCCAAGATGATTCAGAGTGAAGTTGGGAGGAAACTTATATGTGGATTTGGAAGGCTCGGAATCGCAAGGAATGACAAACTTGACTGCGACATGACATGACATGACGTGGCATAAGGCAGGTTTGATCAACTCGACCCTGGCTGGTCATCATCCGGATTCTCTTTCCGATCCGCCCGATTCTCTCTCTCCGTGTTTTCCAGGTTCTCCTTTAAATCCCCAAAAATCTGGAACACACAAATAAGACAGATAGAGAGTTTAAAATGTTACGTCCTACGTATATCAGAGAGTTAATTTAAATTTCATTGATGCCAATTTCCCATAAATGTACACATTGTCAGTTTCATAAAAGTGGTCTTGTCAAGGGTAGTGGTTTGCAATCCAAGGTGCTATGCTGCTGTACACCACAGGTTCAGATAAAAAAAAAAGTTGATCCAGTTAGCATCACTGAAATTTGAATACCTTTTTTCAGTATACCTTGTTTGTAATGGAAAGTGGAAACCCTATTTTTAGAAGTATTCTTGTGGCCTTTCTTTTCAAAGTGATATTATTTTGTATATCCGTTATCAAATAACGGAAAGATTGCATGAAATAACTGCTTAAACATTATACAGACCAGACACACTAGCCAAAATGTACTAGTAGTTTTAGTCTGCAGTGTTGTCATCATTTTATAGACTAGGTCTCAATGCAGTAGTTCATGTACATATGGAGTATAAATAGAAGCTAAGGTAGCAGAAGCAGTGACAGCAGCTGCAGCAGAAGTAGAAGCAGCTGTAGTGGGTGGTGGTCGTGGTAGAAGAAGTGGCAGTAGAAGTGTCAGTAGTAAAAACTTTACAATGCTAAACACAGCTCACTTTGGAGAAATTTTTTTTAAAAGGGAGGAAGAAAGGGCCTCAAAAGCGCAATAAATCCTTAAATTTATGATGCAAATCAGAAAAAAACGGAATACCACCCGACCATAATCTCATTCCGGGAAAAACGAAATGAGTGATAAATAGGGTTATCCAGTTTGGTTTAAAAAAAACAACTGGTACCAGCGTATAACAATAATTATTTAAGTGGAAAAGGCGTATGAAAATTCGCCGCGGGTTGTCAGCTCTATTGTATTATAAAGACGATGTGAAAGGATATATGAGCGCATGTGAGAATGAACATTGATTAATAACCGCAAAATTAGAATTGGAAACCAATGTTTCACTCACAAACGGGAGTAAATGGTCATAATAACTTATTCGTAGTGATAATAAAGTGCGTTACTTTGGAAATAAGTGAACATGACTGAAGTCATCTACCTGTATATATTGATTATCGTACATTTGAACTGATGTAGATACGCAAAATAGAAAATCCATTTCTATTCTACCTGAAACTTTGTCATGTATTCCGTTTTATTTTTTGTTTCCTTTTTTGCTTAATTGCCGGCTGGACTACAGGATATCCATATGACGCCTCTGATTGGCCAGCATTGGCAAACTCTAACCCATCAATTACATGTAACAGGTCAATAATTTTTGCCTTTTCTTTTCCTAATCATGCACTTGAGTACTATTGAGATGACTTTTTCTGTAACTTTTGCTAAAATTCAATGATGTTTTTAAAATGTTTTAAAAAAATTTCCTTGACTCTAAGAAAGGGAAACCAAGAATGATTAAATAATACATGTACCATGTTGGTTAAGGTGTAAAGATCAAGGTAAAAGTACTGAATTTGCCCACTGATCTTTCCCCAAGAATTATTTTCTTAAGTCCAGAAGTGAATTCTTGAAATACACCTGCACTAAGTGGGAGATGATGTGTTAATCAAGATGAAGACTTAGGCTTAGAGAAAATTTCACACTTACCTCAATGAGACGATCAAGACCAAAGAGATATCCGTCCTCATGGTTGCCCAGTTGCCACGGAGATCTGTGAAAAGTTCACAAGTGGCACTTGCCTTAAAACTGATTTCAATTCATAGGACAAGAAAAGAACAACTTACGAACAAAAGAACAGACTCAAACAAAACATAGCTTAGTGGTTATCATGTGTAACTGTTCAGGCCTAGGAATAGTAAGAAATGTTACTTTCCCTTTTGCATATTGATTCCCCCTCTTTAGTTCATATTGTTTCATTAACTTGTTGAATTTTTTAAATGTCTGTATTACACATTCAAGGATTATAGCAACTGAGGAAAAAAACAAAACAATTTTAACAGACATCTAAATCAGAGATCATGATAACTGTCACACATTGTGTTCTGGGTGTACACTTTCACAGACTAATTTATCCTGGGTGTGATAACTTTCTGGGTGCAGCTCTTATCACAGATTACTTTCTGGGTGTAGTACTAATCAGAGATATCTTTCTGGGTGTAGCACTAATCACAGATACATTTCTGGGTACACCACTAATCAGAGATTACTTTCTGGTAAAGCGCTAGTTAGAGATATCTTTCTGGTAAAGCGCTAATCAGAGATAACTTTCTGGGTGTAGCACTAATCAGAGATAACTTTCTGGGTGTAGCACTAATTAGAGATATCTTTCTGTGTGTAGCACTAATCAGAGATAACTTTCTGGCTGTAGCACTAATCAGAGATAACTTTCTGGGTGTAGCACTTATCAGAGATAACTTTCTGGTGTAGCACTAATCATAGATTATGTCCTAGGTGTGTATGTTGTCAGAGATACCCTTTTAGATGTATCATAAACCACAGATTATGTTGTGGGTGCATCACGAATTACAGATTATGCCCTTGGTCTATCACTAATCAGAAATAACTTTCTGGTGTAGCACTAATCAGAGATTATGTCCTAGGTGTGTCTGTTGTCAGAGGTAACCTTTTAAATGTATCATAAACCACAGATTATGACGTGGGTGCATGACGAATCAGAGATTTCTTTATGGGTGTATCACTAATCATAGATTTTTTTATGGGTGTATTACTAATGTAATCACAGATTATGTTAACTGTAACACAAGTCTGACCTGTGGTTGACTGTTAAGTCCTCTAGAGGAATCGTCTTGGCGAAGTCAATCATCCACACACCGGCGTTGTTGTCGCGGTCGTACATGATGAGAAGGCTGCTGCCAATCACCTGGATATGTGATTGATAAAAGAATACGTATACGTACTAAAACGTGAGAAGGAAAACACTTTTGAATCAATGGATCCAATGTGAGAAGGGAAATTGAAGTTGGTGTTCTAGAAAGAACGTTAATTTTTTTCTAGGGAAGAATATCAATAGAGAAAGTTCCTCATAAAGAACCACAAAGTGAAGATAGTCAACACAATAGTTTAGTTACTGTACACAGACACAATCTTTCACTGAAAACGACTCAAGACTTGAACCACATACGTTCACTAGCACAGGAACATGGTCAATGGAGATAATTCATCAAGCATATTGCAGAGATTGCTGAGGCGTCCCGATCTGATGACCAGGATGCGAAAGGCAAATAAGTCAAGTAAGTCACACAGACACGCTTTAGATAGCCCAAGTTCAGAGTTGGGTGAAAAACAATCAGTTTGCTTACCTCGTGTGTCTTGAAGAACGAGATGGACTCAAACTTCTCCCTTATGTCCACAAGGCGTTGGTGTAACACTGGAATCACCACCTCGTGCCCGGTCACAAACTTTCTGATGAAGTGAGACACCTGATGGAAGATTTGGAGAATGAATTAATCACAAGCTGCTGCAGTCTTATTAATGTAACATATTCCCAAACATGTTTCATTTCTGAAAAATTTTCAGTAATTTTGTTGTTTTTTCTTTCCTAGCATATAGATTTTTCATCCAAAGTGTGCAATAACTTTGCACTAGTTAGACATATAAGAACAGTAGCAATAGTAAATGCAAAAAATATTGTGTAACCCTAAAAAGAAATTAGGAATATATAATTTTGACAGATTGCTGTTTAATCTAAATTCAAATCATGACAACTGTATACATTTATATTTTATATAAATTAATTCCTCCAGTAGTTATGTCAATTGTTTTTGTTATTAATTCTTCTTCTTCTTTCCCTTTTGTTTGCTGATTATCATTTCCTTTATTTGGGTTTATTGACTCTTATGGTCAGGCCTTTTGCACTACTTTTTGATTTCACTTTCTCAAAAATTTCTTGCAGATATTCATTGTTGCTTGCCAGTAGGTTGGTGTCATCTAATGTTGTATGTAGTTTTATTAACTCCTGTTCCATTAATTTTTGTACCAGTTTCGTATGTTGATTCTCTAAATTACATATGAGGCAACTTGGGGGAATCGGGCACAAGTAGGATTTTTTACTTTTTGATTCTTCTTTTAGATCATAATATGCAATTTATGAGGTTAAAAAATGTATCCATATGATTTCTAGAACCAGAGATAATCAACTTCAATATATTACAAAAGACGCTCCAGCTCTAAACTTATTTTTGCGACTTGTGCCTGATTCACACTGGTTGCCTCACATATACTGAACAAGATGGAAGCCAAACCCTAGTCTCGACGCAGACATGGCACCATAGAATACTGACAACCAAACAAACCTCCGCTTTTGATTTCACTCTCTTCAAGTTTGTGTTTGGTGGTTCACCCGTCATCTGAACCAAAATAAATAGAAAAAAAACCAGAACAAATCATTAACTTGTCATGAAAAAAACACACACAAAAAAACAGATGTAAAAAAATGAAACTTTGTGAGCAAAAAATGTAAACAATGTAAAGATATTAGAGATAAATTAAGAGTATAACTGGTACATCTCCTTATTGGAATGATATAATTATGATTTGTTACTTTTCCTTAAAGTAAGAAAGAAAAGAATCGAGATGTCATAGACTTGAACATTTTTTAGGGCATGGGCACGAAAGGAGAAATGGATGGGCCAGCTTGTCTTCAAATGCCAATAAGAAAAGGAATCTCTTTGCTATTTTACTGTGATAATCCTACACATGGATCTTTTAAACCACTGTAATGTATATAATCTTTACTTTTAACCAACCTTTTTACGCACAGTTTTTATACTTTTACTATTCAGAGAGATAAAGGAGTCACCGTTGAAACTAGTATAATATATTAAATGTCCTAGGACATCATGGGCACAATATAGCCGTTACCGTACTGACATGCCGTAAAAACAAACTTACTCACTCACGTTACTTAAACCACTCATAAGTCTTAATAAAGACAGGACCCCAGAGCGGTAGACCCGGGACTTGGTCGGTCACATTAAACATACACCCAACTTATTAGTATTAAAAAACGCGGCTGCCATACCTGGGATTGAACCTACACCTCCTGCTTTAGAAGTCAGCCCTACCAGTGCGTCATAATTAATAACAATAAAAAGCCAATGGAACGTTAACCTTTTCTCATCACGCTGCATAAATGTTGTGGGCATTAATATGCTCTTGTGCTAGAACATTTCGCATTGATCTGCATACCTTCCGTTTTAAAATAATAAAAATCACAGCTTTTACCTTTATAAAATATCTGAATTCCCCAAAATAGTGCGCAGACAAGGAATAAGCCTTAAAAATTAAATCATGTGATGACAAGAGGTTCAACCAACAGTGCAGACTTACCCTGATAGCTTCTATCCGGAAGCCTTGAGAGGCAGTCGAACTCTCCCTCTCTCGAAACTGTAGCAAACAAAGGCCAAAAAAGAAGAAAAAGAAAATTATTCAACATGTAGACATTAACCAGTTAGCTAATATTACACATTAAAATAAATAGAAAGGTGTTTTGTCAGTTTGGTGACTATCTCTCTATATGCTGACTGAGACTATTACCTACTAAACTGCATGTATTTGAGTTAGGTGACTATCTTATTCTTTCCTGCATGTATTTGGGTTTGGTGACTATCCCATTCTTTACTGCATGTATTTGGGTTTGGTGACTATCCCACTCTATCCTGCATGTATCTGCGTTTGATTACTATCCTACTCTATCCTGCATGTATCTGAGTTTGGTGACTATCCTACTCTATCCTGCATGTATCTGAGTTTGATTACTATCCTACTCTATCCTGCATGTATCTGAGTTTGATTACTATCCCACTCTATCCTGCATGTATCTGAGTTTGGTGACTATCCCACTCTATCCTGCATGTATCTGAGTTAGGTGACTATCCCACTCTATCCTGCATGTATCTGAGTTAGGTGACTATTCCACTCTATCCTGCATGTATCTGAGTTTGGTGACTATCCCACTCTATCCTGCATGTATCTGAGTTTAATGACAATCCCACCCTATCCTGCATGTATCTGAGTTTGATTACTATCCCACCCTATCCTGCATGTATCTGACTTTGGTGACTATCCTACTCTATCCTGCATGTATCTGAGTTTGGTGACTATCCCACTCTATCCTGCATGTATCTGAGTTTGGTGACAATCCCACACTATCGTGCATGTATCTGAATTTGGTGACTATCCCACTCTATCCTGCATGTATCTGAGTTTGGTGACTATCCCACTCTATCCTGCATGTATCTGAGTTTGGTGACTATCCTACTCTATCCGTTTGGTGACTATCCCACTACCTGTTGATTGAGGGGGTGGGGGTGGGGCGCAGTGGCCCGGGGGTAGAACATCGGCTTCCGACGCAAACGGTCGCTACTTCGAATCCTGACGGTTGCGTTCCCTACTGTTTGGGTCGGTGTCAGTATAATGTGACCGGCTGAGACAGTAGTCATGGTATCCCCGCCCTGTCTCGTGTGTGGCAGCACATCAAATTGTCAGACGTCAGTCTTGGGGCCGTCCACAATATAGCCTATAGTATATAGTGCTGATGCTGGACGTTAAAACCAACTCAACTCAACTCAACTCAACCTGTAGATTGAGACAATACCATCCACTGACCTGCATGTATCTGAGTTTGGTGACTATCCCACTACCTGTAGATTGAGACAATACCATCCACTGACCTGCATGTATCTGAGTTTGGTGACTATCCCACTACCTGTAGATTGAGACAATACCATCCAATGACCTGCATGTATCTGAGTTTGGTGACTATCCCACTATCTGTAGATTGAGACAATACCATCCAATGACCTGCATGTATCTGAGTTTGGTGATGGCGCCCTGGTCCCTCTCCTGGTCTGTAGGTGCCTCTGGCTCCACCTTGATCATCTTCTCGTAGAGGTCGGCCCTCAGCGTTGGGTTCTTCACCTCTGCCTCCAGGAATGTTCTGGAGGGGAACACAACAGAATTTTACATTATCCTTTGTTCACCCTTTGAATACCGACTTCCCCAAAATACACTTCTACAACTCTCCAGTGCTCTTGTATTAATCAACTAAATTGCTAACATTGAGTATTGAACCGTTATGCAGCTAGGAAAAAAAACTGCTGCCCTTTTTATATGGATCTAGGAAAAAGAGCGGAAGGTCAGAGACCTCTGGACTGCACAACAATAACCTATGGAGAACAAAAAGTCTTCAAGTAATTGAAGAGAAACATATTGTTGAAGTAAGGTTAGGACTTCTTAGTACCAAGGATATTCCATACTTTAGCTTATCCATTGTGTGCCCTTTTCATGCTGAACTGATTTCTCTAAAGAAAAAAGAAAGTATTTAGTGCTTCAGAAATATCATGCTTTAGCACTTTACAGATTTCTTTGTACATATGCCAATGCGATCAAGTTTTGGCTATTAAGTGATTTTTACAAGAAATGTCATACGAAACACACACAGACACTAAACAATAGGGTGATATCTCTCTCTCTCTCTCTCTCTCTCTATTCTGGTCCTTATCTTGATGCGCACAATGCTGGAATCGTTGAATTTCACAATCGACTATGATGAGCAATCGTACATGGATCTTGTGCAAAAGATAGCACTAAGTAGACACCTAGGAGGTACCCAATAATGTTATCATTATAGTAAGCTTCCATACCCCCTTCAGATCTCTCTCTCTCTCTCTCTCTCTCTCT
This sequence comes from Elysia chlorotica, assembly GCA_003991915.1. Taxonomy (NCBI): domain Eukaryota; kingdom Metazoa; phylum Mollusca; class Gastropoda; family Plakobranchidae; genus Elysia; species Elysia chlorotica. The sequence continues at coordinate 367,102 of RQTK01000402.1, forward strand.
CTCTCTCTCTCTCTCTCTCTCACCTGGTTCCCATCTTGATGTCCATGATGCTGGGATCATGGAAGTGGTGCAGCAGATCTTCCATCTCTATAAAGACTGGAGGTAAGTAGGTCAAGGATAAAAAACAATATCTCAAGGACAGAAACAAACGGTACCAAAAAGTCGAGGATAGGCCTACTGAAGTATTAAAAGGTAAGTGGGTCAAGGAGA
>RQTK01000402.1:373267-392240 GCA_003991915.1 Elysia chlorotica
TAATAATAATAATAATAATAATAATAACAATAATTATAAAAAATAAAATAAAAACAATGATAATGATAAAACAAGTAATGATGATAAAAAAATAATACATGTAATGACGGTTATGATGACCAAAATGATGATGATGAGCGTAATAATGATGATGATCTAGACAAAACCACTAGATCTAATACTAATAGTACAATGCATCCCATTCATACAAGTTACAACAGCGCCCATTACTATACAAACAAGTATCAAAGGATACACTCGCCGTTGTACTCGACCTCCCTGTAGAAGATGGGCGTGATGTAGCAGGCCTGCGGGTAGTCCTTGAGCGCGCGGTACGCCAGCGTCTCGTAGTTCTCCTTGGCGATGCGCTTCTTCCAGATCGTGTTGGGGCCCGCGGGGGCGAACGCTCCTGTAGAGCAGGGGTTATGGGTGTGGGGGGCGAGGGGTGGGGGGGGGGTTGGGGGGGGGGGGGGGGGGGGTTGGTTTTAACGTCCAACGTCAGCACTATATAGGCTATACTGTGGTGGGGGTGGGGGTGTGAAGTTTTTACCTGTTGTTCACCCCATATTTCAGACAGTCCAAGCAAAATCAGGGTGGGGATAATTTTTTAGGTGTTGTTTATCATATTTCAGACAGTCCAAGCAAAATCAGGGAGGGGATAATTTTTTAGGTGTTAACATATTTCAGAGGTCCAAGCAAAATCAGAGAGGGGCTAATTTTTTACTTGTTGTTTATCATATTTCAGACAGTCCAAGCAAAATCAGGGAGGAGTTGAAGTGGGTCAATTAATTATAGGGTGTTGTTCAAATTATTTTATTATGTTTCAGGCAGTCCAGGAAAATGTTATGTGTGTGTGAACCAAAACTCATAAAAAAGGAAGGGCGGGAAATCACAGACGCATTTTTTTCAGGGTGTCCAAGCTTCCTTTTTTAAATAAAGGAGGGGGGATCATTTTACACGCCTTATTATTGTGATTCGGCTAGGAAACATACTAAAGCTTGCTCCAACTAGATCTCCTCGCATTCAAAGAACTATTTAAAGATGCTGCTTAACATTTGCCCATCACGCTGCTAACATGCTGTGCTCGTTGATATGCCCTTTTTGTATTGAACTGTACACCGTTCATTTTAACATAAATATCAAAGCTTTTACCGTTTCCAGTTTCCGAAAAATTTCCCAAATATAGTGCGCTAACAAGAACAGGCAAAAAATCATTCTATGTGAAAAGGTTACCATGACGTCCATGGAAAATTGTCGTTGTTATAACTTCACGATCAAGCAAAATTTACATGTGGACAATTCCATTGTAACTGACGAGTCATTTGTTAACGCTTCGGAACACATTTATCCACCTCAAACAAAACCATGGGTTTGCATCACAAAAACGTACAGGTGGTTCTTTCCCACTGTGTCACGCATGTGACCCAGTGTGTCCAATCTAACCAGTGTAACCACCGTGACTATTGCAACAAATGTGACCTACTGTGACTAGTATGCCCCTTTGTGACCAGTGTAACCAATGTGATACAGTTTGACCATTGTAAACGATATGACCCCGTGTGATCGGTGTGACCCAATGTGACTAATGTGACCAATGTTACGAATGTGATCAGGGTAAACAATGCGACTAAGTCCCTGTGTGACTGTGTAATTTCTCTGACCAGTATAACTAATGTGTCTAGAGTAGCCAATGTGACTCAGTGTCATTAGAGTAACCATTGAGACCAGTGTAGCCGATGTGTTCCAGAGAAGCTACTAAGACCCAATGTGACCAGTGGAACTAACTTTAACGAGTATAGCAAGTGTGACCTCGCGTGAACAGTGACATTTCTGCCACACATTGTTAATAGTGTTATACTTTGACCAGTACATGATTGTATAACCCCTGTGACCCAGTGTACCCACTGGAACCAATGTGACCAAGTGCAACTACTGTAACCAATGTGACCCATTGTAACTACTGAAACCAATTTGACCCAGTGCAGCCACTGAAACAAATTTGACCCAGTGCACCCACTGTAACCAAAGTGACCCAGTGTAACCACTGTAACCAATGTGACCCAGTGTATCCATCTTGACCAATGTGACCCAGTGTAACCACTGTAACCAATGTGACCCAGTGTAACTACTGTAACCAATGTGATCCAGTATACCCACTGTGAACAATGTGATCCAGTGTAACTACTGTAACCAATGTAAACCGGTGTAACTACTGTAACCAATGTGACCCAGTGTAACTACTGTAACCAATGTGACCCAGTGTAACTACTGTGACCAATGTGACCCAGTGTACCCATTGTGACCCAGTGTCACCACTGAGACCAATGTGACCCAGTGCAACTACTGTGACCAATGTGAACCAGTGTAACCCGTAACCACTGTAACCAATGTGACTAACCAGGGTGTCCGACTAGTTGTATCCATGCGTTCTTCCGGTTTTGTATCAACACAGAGCTGGCCGGGGCGGAAAGGTCAAGGGCCGCCTGGGGACAGAGCAAAGGACAGAGATCAGAGGTCATTACGTTAGGAGGTCAAGGTTGGTAGGGGTAAAACATAAACATCTTCTGATAGGTTGAAGTTCTGAAATTCAATCGAATCAAACAATAACAACAACGAAATAAAAATAAAACAAAAAACCCAGCAAATAGAGAAAATAATAATAAAGAAAATAATAATAATAATAATAATATAATAAAAATAATACAAATAATAATAATTATGATAATAATACAAAAATAATTATAACATAATTCATGGTTATAGGAACTGCTCTGATCTTCTAATGCAGACGGTACCTAAGAAATCAGCCATCAATAATAAAGAAAAGAAGAAAAAAGAAACCATAAAAGTTATAATTTAAAAAAAAAACGAATTTTAAAAAAGCACGGGCGAAGAAAAGAGAAACAACGTATAATAAAGACAACTGCAGCATCGAAGACTCCGGGGTCACATTGAGCAGAAATCGTGACTATTTAAATTAAGCGTGAGTGGTAATGCTAGCGTTACCCAACATACAGGCACTGGTAATGCTAGCGTTACCCAACATACAGGCACTGGTAATGCTAGCGTTACCCAATATACAGGCACTGGTAATGCTAGCGTTACCCAATATACAGGCACAGAATCGTGGTCTTGGTATAGCATAATCACATTGTATAATGGTTTGATGAGTATTGCAGCAGCAATTAGGGACAAGCATCCATTGAGGAAACACATGTAGTTGAATCTTTTTGGCAAAATCAGAGCACAACAGGCAAAGTTGGTTGGCCATGGCATGTGCAAACATAGATTTGGAACACATTATTACAACTGGAAAAAATCAACGGAAAAAGAACGAGAGGTAGACAGAAAAAAAAAAGATAAAAGATATTGCATGGGCTAGGATGTTGTATTGGTGAGGATAAGAGATAGGCCTGATAGTGGAATGAGATAGGGGGAAAGAGGGAGGGGGTGGGGGTATGGTCAACAACCCCAATCGCCAAGGCACCCCATGACGATCCATAGAAAGGATAACCTATACTTTTAGAGTAAGGGACATTGACGCAACCTGACGGGAAGGGAACATGATGGTTTCTTATATTATGGGATTAAACCCGAAGTTTAATGATTTGTTGCGCTCGCTCTATCAATGAGCCACCTCGATACTTCCCACTGACAAATAAAATTTATTTTCCTTTCCTCGTTTTGTTAACTTTTTTTCTGGCCGCGCATCCTAAAACACATTGTTCCCTATGGACGCACCATTGCAATATGGATGGTTGTAAATTAATGGCTTCTCTAAAGGATATCATCGTTGCGAAAAGATAACGTCCAACGTCGGCTACTTGGCTTTTTCGTGGACGGGTTTCTAGAGTAACATCTGACATTTTAACCTGCTGCCACAGTCACAGAGACTAAACAAGTAAAATGTGTAGGGTGCGATTTAACTGAAAAAAGAAAGCAAAAGCGAGAACAGACGATAAAAAAGATATTTAAAGATCGATAAGAAGAGGGGAGGGAGATAGAGATAAACTGAGAAAGAGAGAAAGGGAGTTAGGAAGAGTAGAAGGAAGATAATTATGTAAGAAGAGGAAAAGAAGAAGGGGAAGAAGAAGAAGAAGAAAAAGAAAAAGAAGAAGAAAAAGAAAAAGAAGAAGAAGAAGAAGAAGAAGAAGAAGAAGAAGAAGAAGAAGAAGAAGAGGAAGAAGAAGAAGAAGAAGAAGAAGAAGAAGTCAAGAGTCGTGACAGCAGAATACAAATACGATACTATAAAAACCAGAGAGTGGTAAGACTGCGGCGGATCGTGACATTGTCATTAGAGCTGTTAATTGGAGCCCTGGGGAACGGAGAGCTTACTGGTCGATAAAACAACTTATCGCGCTGACATTAAGACTGTGATGCAACCACGGGTGTGCTCTGACAGTTCTGTTGTTCTGTATGATTGTATTGGAGAGCTTGCGTTAACGTGGCGTATAGCGAAAAAGGAAACGGTAGGTAAGAGAAATTTGCACGTACCGACGTCTAATCACAGCTCAATCATAGACTTACGGAGCCGATGAGCGACCAGTGTGTACTGACTTAGATTTACACTTACACATTTCTCTTCTCTATCTCTCTCTCTTCACCTTTGCCTTAATTTATGATGTTGAATCATAAGGAAACTGCTAAAGACATTAAATTGGCAAAACAACAACAACAACAACCAAAAACAAAAACCACGACAACAACAACAACAACAACAACAACAACAACAACAACAACAACAGCAACAAACACACCTTAGCGTAAGTTGGTATTGGATCAACTGTTTACAGGTGAAGAAACCAACGTAGAGTTGGTTGATATTGAATCTACAGGCTAAGGAACAAGCACATAATTGGTTGGCATTAGATCATACAAGTCAAGGAAACAAGATATAATTGGTGTTGGGTCGGCAGTTGGCGCTTTGAATAGAAAAGGAGCAACCACAGAAATGGTTGGCCTTGAATAGAAAATGAGCAACCACATAAATGGTTGGCTTTGAATAGACAAAGAAACGCCATGGACTTGGTTGGTGTTTGAAAATAGAGAAATAAACACCGTAGAATTGGATGGAATTGGATAATAGGCAAAGAATCTCCATAAAATTGGTCGGTATTGAATGATGCGTAAGAAGAAAAGATAAAGTTGGTTGGTATTGGATTGGCAAGAAACTACCCCAACATTGCTTGGTATTGGGTCCAATATAACATTTGTTTGCCTCGAATAGGCATGAAACCAACATTGAATTGGTTAGAATTGTATAATACTAAGATAGGTAAAAAAAATACCACAAAAAACAACAACACCAAAGCCATATCGTTGATTGGCATTGGACAGGCAAGAAATAACTATAGCATTGATTGAACACAGCTTTGGCTGGTGTTGGATCGGCAAGAAACTGCTAGTGTGTATCTTAGGCCTCACTTTTCCTATGCTGTTAGATCTACAAGAATTCAAAATAGAATTGATTGCTACTGAATCGACAAGATGCCAGACACCACAGCTGTTTTTTTAATTGTCCGAAGTCAGCAGCTGGGCTATAGACCACAGATCGGATCCCCGAGACAAGGCAGGGAAAATGTGACGCCAACCCGTAGACTCAGCATATGGCCCTCGCGACAAAGTTAAACGTTGATTTGAGCTAGGGTTTTAACACTATGTGCGCTCGGTTTTGCTGATTTTTTCTCCATACACACAAATGCTCTAATGACAATGAAAGAGCGGTGTAATTACGCGCAAAGAGAGGCAAGCCTGTGTTTACAGCGCTTCGAGATCATGTGACCTCTAGTCGAATTTTAGGCCTCCGTTTCCTGTCTTGGTTACCTTCTATTGTCTTGCCCCTGTATTGGTCGATCAAATTATGCTGTAACCGACTCAACCAGTATGAAAAAAACGCGACCGCCAAAGCTGAGATCAAACCCGGAAATCCCGTTTCGGAAGCCGACGCTCTACCCGAATCGCTACGAGGCTCCCTGTAAAATAGACTATAATAGAAAGGTGGGCGCTTTTGACTATCCATCAGTCTTGGTGCTATAGGAGTCAATGTTTAAGTAGTGCATGTGCACCGTCTTCGCGACCCACACTCCGATAGCGGATCACGTAATGACACCCCTCAAGCATGGGGTATTCTGATTACCCGTTATCGTCCGTGAGTCTAGAATAGAACTATACTTGGACGCCGGTGCAGATTTCCTTACCTACCGTCTTTGTTTTCGCTATGGGCTTCGTAACCGCAAGGCTTCTACTAGTTCTAGTCTTTCCCAACCTAACGATGGTACGTGAAAACACGAGGATTCAGATGTGCAACACGAAGCATGCTCCACACACAACTGCTGGACATCTGTAGAGTTCTCTAGTCTGTAGCGTGGTCCGTGATGGAGTCAGCCACACCCTGTGGATAACACTAAGCGCCTTCTGGTGGGTGTGGCTGTGCCATTTGCACCACTTTGCACCACACGCCACACGACACAGTGTTTACCGTTATCCATATTGAGAGAGAAAGGGGCTTTGGAGAAAGGGCGGTATGTCTCAATCCCGAGAGAAGTGGGCACATGTGTAGAGAAAGGGCGGTTACGTAATCTGTGTTTTGAGAGAAGGGGCATTCGAATGAGGACGGTTACATTAATTATCTGAATGTCCATAGAAAGGGACTTTAAGAGAAAGGTCAGACAGGTTAGGATGCAGGCAATAAGAGTTACATATGCATGAGCTTGAGGGTATATTATAGCTTGCAATGATAAAATACATTTCATGTACATTGCGTTCAGACTGGATTTTTAAAGCCCATGCTATGCTATATTCGCGTACGGGTTCCAAAACTAAAATTTGACAATTTCACGTGTTGCGAAGTTACCCAATTGCTGATCGAAAAGATAATTCGAACATTTATCAAACTTTCTCTCTAATTAGCAGAGATGCCAATAGTGACCTGGAGTGTCAAACATAACACACGACTATATAAAACATAATCAGTTTTGAGACCAATCGCATTGGCTTGATTGCAAGAATTTTTGGAGAAGTCACAGCTGTAAATCAATTTGAGACCAGAATGTTGGTTTCACTTCATGCACAGTGGAATCTGGCTAACCTTTCTGTATTGGGAGCGTTTATTGAGATATACCAAGATTTAAATAAATAAAAAAAGGGGGTGGGGTGGATAAGAAATAATCTAAAATACGACTTTAAAGGAAGGCCATAAAGATGAAATGAAAATAATTTAAAAAAGCAACCAGAGCGGAAATGTATTAAGAAAATCGAGTTAGAAAAATAATCGAACAAGCCAAAATACACCCAGCAAGAAGGGGAATCATACACGGAAGTCCATCGAACAAGGAGATAATGGGAAAAAGAAGGCTTGCGGAGAAAGAGATACTTATATCTAGCAAGAGCGTATCGAACAAGAGGATCATTCGCGCAAGAGGTTGTGACGAACAGGAAGTTGTATATGTCTGGAACAAGAAGGTGTAATCGAACAAGGATGTGAAATGTACAAGAAGGTATAATGTTCAAAAAGATACATCGAACAAGAATGTGAAATGTACACGAAGGTATAATGTTCAAGAAGATATATCGAACAAAAAAGGTGAACGGAGCAAGACACCCACTAGATCAATTCAGAGAGCAGGATATGGTATCCGCAAATGATTTCTGAAATCGAGATTTACAGAGCAAAAATACCTGTTTCAAAAATTATAGATTAATAGTCTATAAGTTGAACACGCATATCTTAACATATTTAGCATTGATTTGTAATAGAAAATATCAAATATTAATGCATTTCAATTATCTATAGAACAGATTAAAAACATATTTTTAATTATACAACAATATAATATTAACAGTCACAATTACTTTTTTTTTATAAAAGCTAAAACCGTTTACAATTTGTGATGCAGAGACATAGATATATGTAACTGGGCACCAAGAACTAACTTTAGGTTAAAAAAAACGAAGTAAAATGCATATTCATTTCCCTCGCCAAACAACCAACATTAGATCTTATTTCTAAAAATTGTTTTGCATTTCAAAACGATGAGAAATTTGAAAAACGAAAACAATTGAACGAGGCCATAATTTAGCATTTGCTTATCATCTAAGCCAACTAGAAAAATAATGTAAGTTTTACTCTTAACTGATCTTAGCTTAAACAGTATCAGTATTGGCATAACTATGAGCCAGTTAGCGTGTTCTCAAACCTATTTGTGTAATGATGTTACCACGCCAAGTTAACTTGTTGAAAAGTGATATATTTGGGACCAATGTACCAATTCAGATTGGACATTGCATTATAAAGAGTGGAAGATCAAGACAAAATTAATTCAGTTGATTCAAGACAGATATGTATACCACACTAAGAACTTGTTTGAAATGATTCAATAGAGAGATTCAGAAGTAGAAAATAGTGAATTTATTACATTTAACACAATGATATAACAATTTGTGGGGAGGTTGCACCGATTTATGTTTAACATGCTAACAGGGATAAAAAAAAAGAGAGGTTTAGTTCCATACCAACTATTCTATGGGTCAATCATGGGATATCATTGATGTTAAGGTAGAGGGTTGGGTAAATATTTTGGTTATGTCATTCTCCGGCCAAAAATGTTCTGGTTTTAAACTGGCCTGATGCATGAGATGGGTAGAAGATGTGTCAATAACGCACTTAGTTTGAACACTAACTAAACAGATGAGAGATTAATCGTTTACAATTGAATTGTGTTCATTATACACAAAGCAACAACAACAACAACAAAAACAATAATAATAATAAACGGTAACTTTTATAGTTACATTATTGGTTGTTTTTTTTAAAATTTGAAACCAAGGCGGGTGGAAATGGAAATGAAGATTAATATTAATTTTTTTCCAAGATTGAAAGCCGAGTATAATAAAGGGCTAAAATTGCGTATAATTTATCGTAAATTATAATTGAGTGTATTTTGGTCGACCTTTTAAGACAAAAATCAGCTATATTACATTTACATATGCATAATTATTTCTCTATCGTCGCAGGTTAAAGTCTCTTGTTATTGAATGTACTTTATAAATAATAATACAACTTTGATTGGCTGACAGAGCATATGTTATCGTAAAACTTGACCTAGCTCTGGTTCAAGCACTGTCGTTAACCTTCCTACAACATTCTGAGAACAACAAAACACAAACAGCAGGCAAACAACAGACAAAAAGAAGAAGAAAAGAGAAAGGCAACATGACGTCGTTCTACACCTAGGGAAACAAAGGCCAGCTATTTGGTTGGTTTCTTTACGTCATACGGCAGCAGCTACACTATATCGCGGACGGGTTCTTCACTGGCATCTGACAAATTTACGCTGTGCCACCCAGAGACAGTGCGGGGAGACCCAGACTCCTGTCTCAGCTAGTCATTATAATTATACTGACACCGACACATCCATGAGAGGGGAAATTTGACAATTTAGTTTAGCCCGATTGTGGTTTCAAACCAGCCACCTCCGGAGTGAAAGCCTAAAGCTCTGTCACTTGCGCCAGTTCGCCCCCTACCCTTTCCTCAAAAAAGGGGGAAGATGTGTGTTTGTGTGTCGGGGGTTGGGGATGGGGGGCGCAGAATATAGTTTGGACGACTAAAACTCATAACTGACAACCAGACTGTCCAGCGTTCGAATCACAGCTTGGGCTGCCATCTCCACAATTACAAGGGAATCTTCAATAACCAAACATAGGGTTAGCGATAACATTATTTACCTGAGCTGACTAAACCGACGTACATGGTTGCATAGATGGCAGGACTTGTAAGAGACAAGGTGACGTGACAGTAAATGACAGTTTTGTTGTAAGGGATTCATAAATTTAGAGATGGCAGAAGCATGTAGGAATCTGTCATTTTTTGCTAATTGAACATGGTACTGGCAATTGTAAAATATGAGATTCCCCAAGGACGTTGTAAGAATCTGTGATTGTTAACCAAGTTAGAAAGCGGGGCAGTTTGAGCTCAATTTTGAATTAGAAGCAAATCGGCCGATATAGTAACAGAGTGCGTCATTCAACAAAGGCGGTAACGTTAATATGCTTCAAAATCGTACATATAATTATTATCATAAAAGGCATTAGGGTGACTAGAGAAAGTGATATCACTAATAGTGACTAAGAGTTATTGCAATTGTTGAAAGACATGAGCTATGCTCAAAAAGTAATAAAAAAAAGAAACAAAAACAAAACAACAGCAACAACAAAATAAAACATGTGCCATTTTGCAGTACACCTAAATTGTATTTTTTCCGTTTGTGAGCTTTATAATGCTCTTTTAGTGGCTAGAACCGTCGGGCAATGATTTAGCATCACTCAGTGGATTTTTGGGAAATACCATTACATTTACTTTGATGCATTAACTAAAATATGCATCACAGCTCAAGACTTTAAACTAAGTTACATGTGTTTAAATATTGCTGAAATTACAATCCTAATTGATACCTGCATGGTTGTACTGACATGTAGATCTTCAATGAGAGACAAAATAAGTTGAGATATACATGGGCGCAAAGAGGAGTGCATTTACATTATATTCCATGTCCACAATCATCACAATGTAACATCAAAACGACTAACACTAGAAGACCTTTAGGGTACGGTGACAATGATGCATGCGTGAAGACCAACAGGGCCAAGTAGGATATCTTGTTAAACCAAAAGCATGCACTGAGAGTGGGAGGGTGCAGGTACATCTTGAGTTACCCTCGTGCTCCCACGCTGCTTGTGCTGACACCAGGGGTATCAGTGCAGTGTGATACATCAGTGCCAGCATAGCGTGCTAGGTACACGGTCAAGGCAACAGACATACATCCAAATACACTACATCCTCATGCTACCCATTTGCAGCGTCAGCCTTGGTAGAGTCCGCAGCGTTTTGGATAGACAGGCAAGCCGCAAGCCAACAAACAACCACAGGGATTACGTGCATTGCATTCTCATGCTCACCATACATTATTCTATGGGTATTATTCTATTAGTAACAGCAGTACATGAGTGGTACTGCAGCGTCCATCATCATAGCGTGGTTGATCATGAACGCCTAGAGCAAATGGCTGGATACACAGGCAAGCCTCAAGCCAACAGACACACAACAGAGATTATTACATGCTCATGCTCCCCATATAAATGCTGCACAGAGCTGCCACGTTTGCGCCTAAATATGTATGCTTTGTACGTATTTTCTTACGCTTGTATCCACGCTTTAATGGCTGGTTGAGTCGGCAGCAGCTGTGGACACACAACCAAGGACATATTATATAGATCATACTACACAGCATAGACCCACCAGGACGAGGAAGTTAGCGATGGCGTCGATGTTGCTGACGCGCTGCTGTTTACCGCCGCCGTTGCTGGTATCTCCAGAGGCTCCAGAAGCTGCGGCGCCATTATCGCCGGCACCGCCACCCGCCACTTCTCCGTCATGGTCCGCCGCCGCCCCCGCGGCGCTTCCGCCGTCCGCGCTTCCGTTCTTGTTGCTAGGCAGCAGTCCGGCGCGCTTGGCGGCCGCGAGCGAGCACCGCCTACACTGCTGGCGCCCGCTGGTGCCCACGGCCGCGGCTGTGGAGGGAGGCGAGAGTCCCGCTTGATGCGGCTGCTCAGTATTGCTGCTGCTGGTATGGCCGTTACTGCTGCCGCCATCGTTGGCCGGCTCGATGCCCTTCCCGCAGTGGCAGAGCACCCCGGTGCCGCTCAGCGTGGTGAGCGTTAGGCCGCGTCCGTCCTGCCTGAAGTGATAGTCCGCCGCGTGCCACACGGGGAACGCGCGCTTGTAGTGCGCCAGCAGCCGCGCGGGCAGCGAGTCCGAGCTGTGCACGCTGGGCAGTCCACCCCCGCCCACGCCGGGATTGTCTGGTCCGTCCAGGGTGGACGTCACGCTCAGGCTCAGCACGTCCCGCGCCGTCTGATGATGGCCCGCGCCGAACAGCTGCTGAACGCGCCGCTCCTCCTCCTCGCGCTCGCGCTTCTTGTTCCAAGCCTTGTACTTCTTGCCCTTTTTGTCCTTCTTCCCTTTCTTCCCGGCGCGGGTGGCCGAGGCCGAGGCAGAGTCTGCCGCCAACCCTAGAGCGTGGAAGTCCCCGCCGCCTGCCGCCTCGGGTGTTTGCTCGAAGGACGCGTCTCTGTCCAGGGAAGACGCGACGCTGGGCCGCTTGTCGGCGTCCGCCTCGCCGTCCTGATCATCGACGCTGCCCTTGCGCTGGTCCGAGCCGCCTGACGACACTGAGTTCTTGATATCCCCGGCTGACTTTTTCTTCTGGCGGTTGGCGCGTCGCAGCTTGGTGGAGCGGCGCTGTTTGTAGCGCAAAGACTCCACGCGCGCCTCCTCACCCTCCCCGTAGTAGTGGCTGTGCCGGCAGCCCATCGCTCTACCCGCGGACAGAGGGACGCGGCGCTAGCTCAGAACTGAAGCTGGTCCAGGAGACAAACCTGCCGCTCACGTTGGCTGCTGTTGATGTTTCTCCTGACCCATTGTTGCGGGCGGCCGCGGTAGAAGTCCCCTGTTGTCGATGCTAAGCTAACACCATTTGCCGCTAGATTTAATCCAATGGTGTAATGTCGCATTACCTTCAAGCGTTGATATCCCCGTTTGCCGAAGGCGGGCTGTGACAACAGTTGACTTGATAAACTCCAATACACACGCTATATACTTCTCTCCGAAATCTTTCTGCCGTTGTGATATGAAATCCCTTGTGCTGGGTACTAATCTAGCCACTTCGTCTGCCAATCCTATGGTACAATGGCGTACCACTCTCCCAACAGTTGGTAATATCTCCGTTTGTCTGTTGGTCAAAATGCATAATATACCAGGCCACGGAAACAGGTGATCTCAGAGTCTCAGAACTCACGATTTTTTATCGTTATTTGGAATTTCTCCGTTTGCCAAAGACAGACTGCAGCTAATAGCGTGATACACTTCAATGTATCAAGACGATTTTTACTTTTTACTTATTAATCCGCAAAAACTGCCCCGCTGGTTTGACTTGTATGTATGATTTCAGAGTTTAAAGGGTTGAAGCAGATATATATATATAATCCAGTGAAAACGCTTGGTTGATATTTCCGTTGCCCACGGCGGATTGTATCAACGCTTGAGATTAACTCTTTAAAAAAATTATGAACGTATTTATAAATCTGACATTTCCCTGAAAGAATTATACTAATAAATGTTTTATTTCATGATTGAAATGGACTGTCCACAAGTTTCGATAATATAATTATGTGCTTGCTTGTAGTACATTCCAAAATTAGTGAAAATAATTAAACCTATTTAGTCCTCTTAAAATAAAAATCGTTCTGATGGTATACATGTATACAATAGTGTATTGTTCCAGGTTTAAACTCGAATCAGATAACTTCAATTAAAACCACACATAGGGTGGGGAAAACGACACATACACATACCTGTCCCACCTATATACATATATAATTATATGTATGTGGACACTAGCAGGTTCCCATATCATTATATACAGGATATAAAGCCAAGCATTTTTATGGGAACACATACGTAGCAGTGACAAGTATATATGGACACTACTAGGTTCCCATATATACAATATAAACCAAGCTTATGGGAACCCACGCATATATGTTCCAAGCCAGGTATACGTGGACACTACCAGGTTCTCATATATACATTATATATTGGGCTTGTTGGAACTACGTTCCCACTTCCACAAAACTTATATATGTTGATAGAGACCACAAATGTGTATATATAGGGAAACTGACTCAGTTGTGATACTACACAAAGTAGCTCTACCATATGAGCTGAGTTTCATTTCTCTAGCATGCGTAGAAGTAGGTGTTCCCAGAAACCCGTATATATACAAGTTAAATTCGAGGTCCCCGAAAACCATGTTTTATCTGTATATATATATATATATATATATCAGCCACCAGTAATACACATAATTATGTGAGATGGTCAAAATTTCAGTTTATTCTATATATATATATATATATATAACAATCCAGTGAAAACGCTTGGTTGATATTTCCGTTGCCCACGGCGGATTGTATCAACGCTTGAGATTAACTCTTTAAAAAAATTATGAACGTATTTATAAATCTGACATTTCCCTGAAAGAATTATACTAATAAATGTTTTATTTCATGATTGAAATGGACTGTCCACAAGTTTCGATAATATAATTATGTGCTTGCTTGTAGTACATTCCAAAATTAGTGAAAATAATTAAACCTATTTAGTCCTCTTAAAATAAAAATCGTTCTGATGGTATACATGTATACAATAGTGTATTGTTCCAGGTTTAAACTCGAATCAGATAGATGGAAACTCTCCACGCTTTGTGTGAATCACAAGAGGATAGCAAGTCCGGCTATCAACCAGCAAGGTTCATTCCTTCATGTGAACATTATGACTGACTGATAGGAAAAGAAAACGTTCTGTTTATACATAATTATAAATGCATTATATTATGTGTTGTTTGAAGGCTGAACTTGAAGCAGATGTAAACTATCCAAACCTTTTTAATTAACCACAAGATGGATTGGAGGCCCGACTTTCAGCCTCCGTGTGAACATTAAGACTGATAGAAAAATGAAACGTTCTGAAGGGATCCGTGAATAACATAAATAATTGAACACAAAGCTGGTGTAAACTATCCAAACGTGTTAATCAACCACAAGATGGATTGAAGGTCGGACTTTCAGCCAAGTTCATCCCTCCATGTGAACATTATCACTGTGGATTATTACTACTGGAATAAAATTATACTTATGTGTGTCCAGTAATGGCGCCCAGAGCGCACATCAAAGTTTATGACACATGACTTGGCTGTACAATGTGCCGGGCGTTCATTATGCAGGGTTCACGATCGCTCGCTTCGTGCGACAAATAACGTCACAAGATTCCCCCCCCCCCCCCAAAAAAAAAAAGCGTTAAGAAACACACAACAAAAAAACAACAACAAACAATTATGACTCGGGTAATGTTACTCTACGGATTGTTGTAGATAACGCTGTGAGCGTTTTATAGTAAAAGACCATTTTTAAACATTTGAAGATAGCTTAAGCTAGACAACTTTGCATCACTTTATAACTTAATGTGTAGTACTGAAATGCAAATTACCTGAACAATATGAAGAGTGGTACTGGTAGACAAAATAAATCATAAAAGAGGCCTACGCCTCTTATGCATATTGTATTCAGCTCGCTTTAAAATGTGATCCAGACCTGCCAACTCTCCGCCCCAGAAGCGCCTGTAAAACAGTGCACATATTCTTACAGTTACTCTCTTCATTCGCAGAAATTTCAACAGTTGACGCCCACGTCTGCAGTATACAGGCTATATTGTGGACAGTGCTGCAATAGAGAGACAGAGCGGGGATGCCAAAGTTCCTGTCTCAGCAGGCCACATTACACTTCCGGTTGGAAGACCAGCGCTCTATCACTTAGCCAGTTCGCCCTCCATATGAATTTGTACACGATGTCTGGTTAGGTTGGCAGGCAGATCTGATGATCGATTCACTGACAAACTAAGGTTTAAAGGACAAACAATCGTTGACAGTGCAGTCGTTTTAATTATTCACAACTATTAATTTGACACACGTCAATTTCTCCCGTGGTTTTGTTTGTTTTCCTAGTTTTCTCACCTAACTTGCATAATGCCCTATCGCATTTCTAAGATACTCTTAAATCTTGAGCATTTTAGAAACAAGAAATGACATAATATAACTGAGGTATTAAATTAACTTCTTTTTTCAAAGACTTAATTAAAAGAAAAAAAATAGATCTAATTCGCCAACATGCACACAAGAAACACTTTGAACAAAACAAGTGACATTTACAAAACGAGTAGAATTTTTAGTCGAATGATTGAAAAAAAAATCTTCAACTAGGCCAGTAGATTTCGTCCCACGTCATTCACGGTGGCAGTCGATGGATGCCTTGGAGATAAATTGACTGCTGCGTAGAATAGTAAACACTTATCTTTATACAATTTTCTTTGTGTGATCCCCTCCCCCTTTCTCTTATGTTTCTTGCTTTTCCCCCTCTCTGCCTGTCTATCTGCCTGCCGGTTTCTGTATGTCTCTTTTTCGCACGCAGTCTCTGTCCTCTGTTTCTCTCTCCTCTGTCTCTCCCCCTCTCCTCTCTCTCTCTCTCATCTCTGGGAGGCGCGGTGGCCCAGGGGTAGAACGTCGGCTTCCGAAGCAAAAGGTCCCGAGTTCGAATCCTACTGCTTGGGTCGGTGTCAGTATAATGTGACCGGCTGAGACAGGAGTCATGGTATCCCCGCCCTGTTTCGTGTGTGGCAGCACATACAAGTGTCAGACGTCCGTCGTGGGGTCCGTCTACAATATAGCCTATATAGTGCTGATGCTGGACGTTAAAACCAACTCAACTCAACTCTCTCAGTCTCTCTCTCTGTCTCTCTGTCTCTCTCTCTCTCTCTCTCTCTCTCTCTCTCTCTCTCTTTCCCATCTAGTAATGTTTACTCTGTTGTAAAAGTACATGAACTATCTTACTTAAGTTAAAATTCAATTCTAAGTCTACGCTATTGACACGGCATATTTTTACGGTTCCGAAGCTCCACTTTAGAGTCACAGAGCACTAGTACCTGCTGAGATCTAAATTACCATCACATCTTACTCTTAACCCCTTAATCGGACGTCATGCTTTGTACCAATGCTAGAACATCTTTGGTTCTCTGTGCAGTGTGCATCCACGAGAGAGAGAGAGAGAGAGAGAGAGAGAGAGAAAGAGAGAGAGGGGGGAGAGAGAGAAAGAGTCCATACGATTTCAAAGAAAAAATGCCCATTATAAGCAAGCCTTTTAATTTTAAAAATCTTTGTGGGATATTTTTTATACCGTGACATACGTTTAGAGTAAGAAGTAGGAATGAAAAATCAACCCGTTCGCTTATTGTAACCGCAGAGGTTTTCCTTTTTCTATACTTTTCTTCACTCATCTTTATTCCAAGTCGATGAAACACTTAATAATTATTGGATTGTCCTCAGCACACACTAAAGGATTTACGACAGCTTGTACAATGGTACTTGTGTATCTTCCGACCTTTAGATTTTTTTTTAGCTTGTTGCTTAGCGCCAAACGTCGTCATTATAAGTAAGCTCATTGTGGCCTGGTCCCAAGATTACCGTCTGGAAATAGTATAGCAGACAATGCGACGATACCATGGCTCCTGTCTCAGCCAGTCACATAATACTGGCACCCACCCAACCAGCAGGCGCAGAAATCAGACGAGTAAACTTTTTGACCAATCGTGGGGTTTAAACAGGGACCTTCCGATTCGGAGTCTAAAGCTTTACCTTCAAATTAAGGAGAAACAAAGCGTACTTATTTAGGCGAAAAACTGTTAAAACGAGAGCTAATTAAGGAGTTATTTTTGATTAATAGCTCTAGTGAACTTGAACTTGTTGAAGGCAATTTCGGTTGTCAATCGTAGGACTTCGGAGAGAGAGATGGAGCGGGAAGGGAGGATAGCGCTTCTAACATGTACCAATAGTTTGGGTAAGTATGTCGGTTCCTCGACGTCCATCGGGTTTAAAACGAGGCTTTGTATTGGAGATGAAGCCCGGGCTAATTTCTAACACTTGTTCTCTACATGCTGACATACATGGACAGAGAGGAGATTTCTCCGACCAGGACTTCTGCCGCAGCCAGTCACGTTATTCTGACACCGACTCCAAGTAAACGTATAATCGGGGGGGGGGGGGGGGTTAAATAAAAAAGGAACAAGATAACGCGGCACCCAATGAAAGGTGGTAGTGGGGGGGGGGGGGGGATTACAATATAAAGTATATAAGCCGCGTACCACATATTACTAAGATATAAAAAAAACTAATAGCATGATTTTATTTAATTGTCAGCAAAACCTTCCATTTAGATTTAGCTGGCATACCCGTGTCTAATCGCCATTTAATATTCTTGTTTTACGCTTTCACATCGACTTGATGACATTGATGTCGCGGGCTATTTTAGAACTAAATAATGTCACATTGGTGATTATAGAGCAGGGAGGGACTAATAAGTCTTGTCTGGCGATGGTCACATTGCGCTGTGATGACAAAATATTGACTAGGACCAAATGGTGCTATTCACGCTCCTATGTTAGATATAGGTGGGTTTGTTTTCTGATCGCTCATTGGATCTAAAAGTATAGACCAGAGCTATGATTGGACGTGTATTCAGATTCCCTAACTTGCCGCATCCGTTGTCGCTATTGACCCTGTCACTGCAAGGCCTCTGATAGTCCAGTCTGAACGAGCAGACGTTGACAGAACAAAGTGATCGATAAACTAGCAGGTTAATAGCTGGGGTCCAGTGATTAAAGGACAAGCTTTATGTGATTATCATTTAGATTCATTACTGATCTTTTTGGCTGATTGAATTCATGGTACGTTTTTAGTTAGTTTTCTCTCATCACACTTGCTCGCTCTATTTCTGTCTCTCTCCGTCTCTCTCTCTCTCTCTCTCTCTCTCTCTCTCTCTCTCTCTTTATCGTAGAGAGGATCACAACGCATTATCATCAGGATATTGAAGGCAAAAATGATTTGGGAGCATGGAAAGTTCAGCCGGCAGAGATCGGACTGACGAACAGGAGGTTCCACAGTTTGAATCTCAGCTTTTTCTCCAACCAAGATTCGTCGGAAAAACGAAGGGCGGATTTATCATTAAAAAACAAATCAGTAATTACATGAGAGAAGCTCTTGTCAAGTTTAATGCTTCCTAGTTAGCCTCAAAAGAATCCTACACGGCGAATGGTCCCAAGATTAACGTCTGACAGTTTAATTTCGTGTGCAGCAGATAAACTCTGAAACGGGCTTTTTTTTAAATGTGTACGTTCAGTCCGGTATTTTGTGTGGTTCTTGTAAAACCCGACGTGCCTCACACTGGTCACAGCTTTTCATGGTCTACTGGCCTCGCTCTTTCCTTTCCTAGATTCTCTCCACATTTATCTTATCTCAGTCCCCTTCCCCCCCCC
>RQTK01000402.1:400917-430800 GCA_003991915.1 Elysia chlorotica
AGAGAGAGAGAGAGAGAGAGATAGAGAGAGAGAGACAGAGAGACAGAGAGAGTTGAGTTGGTTAAACATTCAAAGTTAGCACTATTTAGGCTATATTGTGGACATACAAAATAACCAAACCTCCCGATAAAACTCTTTGTGCGCTCATTTTGATGATTATTGTACGATATCTTGTCTGTATCATTTTAATATTGTTTGCAGTCATTCTCTTTAAAAACAATTTGCACAATTTTCTCTTTTTTCCCCAATAATATGTGTTGTATATTGAAACCCTATTGCAACTTAACATATTGGGCAGTAAACACGGCGTCGCGGCAGCTTACGGCTTGTCGTAAGCCTTCGGTATTGTGAATACTCAAAAGCTACTACGGCGTTGTACTTGCGGTCTCTTATATCAAATATTTTGAAGTATTTACATGAAAATACTGTTAAACAGTACTAAGACAGTTACAATATTAGTTCCAAGAGGGGACAGAAAGATGGTGGGAAAGGGGTGAGGAGTTCGGAAGACTGAGGGGGGTGCGGGGGGTGCGGAGGTACAGGTAAAGAGATAGCTAAAGAGAGGGGTAGATCGATAGAGAGAAAAAAAGGAAGAGACAGAAAGAAATAAAGACAGAAATGCAGAGTAGAGAGAGAGAGAGAGAGAGAGAGAGAGAGAGAGAGAGAGAGACAGACAGACAGACAGACAGACAGACAGACAGACAGACATAGTGGGAGATAGAAAGAGCTCAAGATAGACTTACAAGCGCGTGCCAGCAGACAGTCGAAAGCGAATGTCGTGTACATGTGTGTGTGTGTGTATGAGTATGTGTGAGTACAGTATAGTGCGTATGTGTGAATGTGTGTCTATGGTGAGTGTATGTCTATATCCTGCAATCTGTGTCTGGTGTGACGACTTATTAATCTACCTGTAGCTCGGTCACACTCTGACGACGCGGTGCCGGGAAAAGCTGAGCTGAGCTGAGCTGACTGAGCCCCGATCGTGAGCTGCTGGTTGAGCAAAGTGTGAGCTCACTGACTATTGCAGCGTTTGCGATAACACAAGACTAGAATGGATGACAAAATCAACCCCTTTAGCATGGGGCTTTGTGATTGGCCAAAGTAGTATAAAGCTTAAACCTATCACTTTCGTCAAAAGCCCCGTTATTGCAAAGTTTTCTCATCGCTCATTGGCTCCGCAATAAGACTAGGCCCTAGCTATGGTTGGACATTTATCGTCTTCGTTCCTGTCTATAAGCCATGTTATCGCAACACCGCTGTTATAAAGATGACGGGGATGTTTACAGGGAGACTAAAACAACGAGTGGACCTGCTCATGTTCAGACGATGACGGCGAATGTTTACAGGGGTTTTCAGACAAATAGAGAGAGCTGGTTACAGAAATGGGTGGAGTGAATGAGTGACTTTGTTTCTTACGGCACGTTAGCACGGTAACGGCTATATTGTGCCCATGATGTCCTAAGGCAGTTAATATATTATTCTAGTGTCAGCGGTGAGCGGGTGATGAATATAGAGATGACATCTAATGTTTACAGAGGTTTGCAAATAAAAAGAGAGCTGGTTAGACGAAAAGGGTGGAGAGGCTGATGGTTATTGCTATGACAGCGAATATTTACACTACATGCGTTTTCAAACGATAGTCTTCTTTCTTTGTAGCTTTGTGTGAAAAGGCTGTCTTCTTAAACAATTGCTATGCTCCACGGAGAAGCCTATACAGTGGTGGGTCCTAAGACTTTCAGACGTCTGACAGTTTTACAGGCTGCCACATAGAGACAGTGGCGGGGATACCATGACTCCTGTCTCAGCCGGTCACATTATACTGACACCGACCCAACCAGTAAGTTGTAGTAGTAGTAGTAGTAGTAGTAGTAGTGGTAGTGACAGCGAATATTTACACTACATGCGTTTTCAAACGATAGTCTTCTTTCTTTGTAGCTTTGTGTGAAAAGGCTGTCTTCTTAAACAATTGCTATGCTCCACGGAGAAGCCTATACAGTGGTGGGTCCTAAGACTTTCAGACGTCTGACAGTTTTACAGGCTGCCACATAGAGACAGTGTGGTGGTACCAAGACTGTTGTCTCAACCGGTTACATTCAATTGACACCGACCCAACCACTAGACAAGCTTGTCTCAAACATAACCATGCTGCAGCGGTTGATAAAGAGGACGTTTACAAGGATTATCAAACGATTTTTCTACGAGTTTCACCTTTACAACACTGTAAAATGATTCACGTATATTACGTTATTAAAGGTAAACCGCCTTATTTCGTGGCGAAAATGTAATGATTGATTTTTGGGCTGCTCTGAAGGTTCTACAATTTATAGCTATAGGAAATATAGTTATGCCTTTTTAATTTTCTTAACTCAGGTTCTGTCTTTTACTCGCATATTGATTTGTTCAATTCAAAGGCTATTTAGAGTAAAAATGTTTCATGGCTGATGTCCTGAGCGAGAAAAATCGAGCAGAGCCAGATTCAAACCTGATTGTAGCTCGGAGCTGGGATGGAGAAATAGACAGATTGATAAATAGGTACACACAGATAGATAGATATATAGATAGATAGATAGATAGATAGATAGATAGATAGATAGATAGATAGATAGATAGATAGATAGATAGATAGATAGATAGATAGATAGATAGATAGATAGATAGATAGATAGATAGATAGATAGATAGATAGATAGATATACATGTGTGAAACGTAGACAGAGGAAAGACAGGCGAGTTGCTCTAAACAAGGCGACATTTCTGAAATTCCCAGTCATACCAGCACTGTCCATAGC
The DNA here is from genome assembly GCA_003991915.1 of Elysia chlorotica. Lineage (NCBI taxonomy): Eukaryota > Metazoa > Mollusca > Gastropoda > Plakobranchidae > Elysia > Elysia chlorotica. Next base: position 403,707 of record RQTK01000402.1, read on the forward strand.
GGCGTAATGGACAACCATCGTGGTCACCACTAATTGCGTTAGATGACATGAAAAACGGCGGGAATGTTTACATGGGGGCAGGTAGAGTTGTCACGTGATTCAGATCCTTATTAATGGTTTCATAACCAAGATGAATGCCTTGCGTACGAAAACCAAGTTAATAATTAAGGGAATCTGCACCGGCGTCCAACCACAGTTCTATCCGAAACTTACAAACTTCAGTAGTGATTCTGAAAACCCACGGACCAACGGGCTTGAGTATACCACTCGTTGTTGTGGTGTGGGTCGAATCTATGGAGAGAATTAACGATAGCGGGACCCATTGGGAAAACGAAGAAGATTATTATCTGAACAGTGATGCCAACTGAATCATGAATTCTTTCCTTACTGAACCTCACGTGTTCAGCGGTTTAGCATATTGGTTCACAAAACCACAAAATGTAACCCCTGGAAAGGTCTTTAAGAAACTCTCATGTGCCAACTCCTCTTTTTTTTTCTTCTTCTAAAAATCTGTAAATGAACGGGAAAATGACATCAATGATCACTGTGTAAGGGCATACATGCATGTGCCGGCGTCCGATATTATAATCGTCCTGTAATGAGGCGAGACTGAGAGCATCTCGATTTATCTACCAAGGAGACCATAGGTTTCACAGTGCAGTGGATTGTGGGAGTCGGTGAAAACATTTTGATCAGTAGGCCAGGGTCTATTCATCTGATGGCAGCTTAGTCGGGCACTTAAATGGCTTTTGACAACAAGATGGACACGGGTCTAAACTTACAGCACCTTTGTACTTATCCTATAATGCGTATAATTATCGTGTCAAGTCAATTCAGGTTGTGTGTAGAGAATAGTTATGGTCAGTAAAGCAAGTGTTACAGATCGTGCAATCTCTTCATCCTTTGGACACTTAGCCCGGGGTCTAATACTACAACACCTTTGTACTTACTAACATAGAATACGTATATTGTGTACTGTCCACTGAGGTTACAGAGTATGTGTTTTGGTCAGAACCTGAGAATGTCGAGTGTTACAGATGGTGCAATCTCTTCATCCTTTAGGACACTTAGCCCGGGTCTAATACTACAGCACCATTGTACTTACTAACATAGAATGCGTATATTGTGTAATGACCACTGAGGTTACAGGGCATGTGTTTTGGTCAGAAACTGAGAATGTCGAGTGTTACAGATGGTGCAATCTCTTCATCTGACGGGGCAGATTCATCACAGAGACCTGGGCAGGTCGGGACACACGCATAGAATGTACGGTACGTGGAGAGGGACAGAGAGAGAGAGAGAGAAATTGTATGTGCTATCACGCTAGAGACATGCGTATGTTGTGTAATGACCACTGAGGTTACAGGGCATGTGTTTTGGTCAGAAACTGAGAATGTCGAGTGTTACAGATGGTGCAATCTCTTCATCTGACGGGACAGATTCATCACATAGACCTGGGCAGGTGGGGACACACGCATAGAATGCACGGTACGTGGAGGGAGAGAGAGAGAGAGAGAGAGAGAGAGAGAGAGAGAGAGAGAGAGAGAGACTAGAGATGGAAATTGAGAAAAAGAGAGATGTTAAGAGAGAGAGATGTTAAGAGAGAGAGAGAGAGAGAGAGAGAGAGAGAGAGAGAAAGAGAGAGAGAGAGAGTAGAGATTGAAATTGACAAAAAGAGAGATGTTAAGAGAGAGAAGAGGGGGGGATAAAGAAAGAGAAAAGGAGAGGGTCGAAGAAAGCAAGGGGTAGACATGTAGAAATATGCTTGGGGGAAGATAAACAGGAGAGAACCCGAAAGATAGAAATTCAGAAGAAGACAAAAAACGAACGCAAAAAAGTGAAAAGAGGGGTAATTGGTAAAAGCAAAAACCGATAAGGAAGAAAAAGCAGATGGAAGGCACTTGGAAGAAAATTTGAGAACCACTAATCAGATCTTAATGTCTCAGTACAAGACCTATTTTTGAACCGCTGAGTGGATCTGAATGTCTTATTACCAGACATTTTGAGAACCGGCGAGTAGATCTGTCTTCGTACAAGACAGACAATGAACGCTAATTAAATTCTATTGTCTCAATATTATAATACCACTTTGCCCTCCCTTTCAATGTGGATTTTCCGGATATAGAAACATCGCATGAAAGGGGCTATTTATCGTTGATCTTGTTCTTTTTGTTCAAGCGCTGACAAGTTCACAATTAGCACAAAATAATCCACACAATACCCTTCAATATTTATACACGTGCAGTGTAGGGGAAAAGGGTGGAGAGAGAGAGAGAGAGAGAGAGAGAGAGAGAGAGAGAGAGGGAGATTAGGAGAGAGGTGAGAGAGAGAAAGAGATGGAAAGAGAGAGAGGGGGAGGGGGTGTGGGGAGAAACATAAACTATCGTCTTTTCTTGATCTACGTGATTTATATGGAGCTAATTTCACATAAATTGAATTCAGGGACCCTGTGAAAACGAAGACGATGGGTGAGGGAATCTGCACTGGCGTGGAATCACAGCTTTATCCTAGACTGACGGAGCCAATGAGCGGCTAGAGAACAACACATGCATGAAAGGCGTGATTATGTCATCGGCTATGGTCGTGTGAATCGCAAAGTCTGTGCTACATGCAGTAGGCCCAGGGGCAATAGATTTAGTGAGAACTTGCAAAAAAAAAGCGTTGTTGATACAGGAAGCTAGGGTCACGCGTGCGCACTCGATTTGATTCATTTGAGTTGGTTTAACGGCCAACGTCAGCACTATAATAGGCTATGTTGTGGACATACGGGAAGCTAGCGTCACGCGTACGCACTCGATTTGATTCAGTTGACTTGGTTGGACGTCCAAGGCCGGCACTATATAGGCTATGTTGTGGACAGGCCATAAGACTGACGTCTGACAATTGTATGTGCTATCACGCTAGAGACATGGCGAGGACACCATGACTCATGTCTCAGCTGGTCACATTATACATGTACTGACATCGATCCTCAGCCCAGTGGACGAAATCGGACAAATAAATCTGCCGACCGTGGGATTCGAACCTAACACGTGTCTCTCGATCTGGAGACCCACGCTCTACCACTTGAGTCTGCCGCGTCTTCTCTTCTTTTATTATAAATAAGGATATTCACTAATCGTCAAAGAAGGAAGCGACCGCCTTAATTATTCGGACACACATTCGCAAAATCACCCCCATGAAACACTTCACTAAACGCATTGTCCCTGGTGGGCCTGTGTATGTAAACAAATGCATGCCGTTTTTTCTGGTTCCGTTTCGCCTACCAAGGTCTTCTTGGAGTGTCACATTACCTTGGGCTGGTCGGAAGTCAGGCTTTAAATGGCCATTGTGGCGTTAGAGATGTATACACTACTGAGATGGCGAGATCGAATCAAAACCGTTACGAGTGGAGTAAGGTGAGAATGATATGGAGACTTCCACGGATATACCAGACAGAAATAGACGGCGAAAAACAAAAGGCGCGGGAAAAAGTGAGAGCTCATTTATGCTAGTTACCGTCTCTGGTTGTCTAAGACTCATTCCCCTCAGTCTCTCGCATATCTGTCTATCTGCCTGTTTGTCTGTCTGTCTGTCTATCTGCCTGTCTGTCTGTCTGTCTGTCTGTCTCTCTCTCTCTCTCTCTCTCTCTCTCTCTCTCTCTCTCTCTCTCTGACAAAGTGTTGAACCATCCCTCCCAATTATTCCTGTGTCAACCGCCTGACATAACCAGCGGGTTGTCAGATTACAGGCACACTGGCTGTCAGATGACTGAGTTACTGGGGGTCCTATCTATACGTGGACTAGCAACACTATTAAAATTAATGTAATACATGTTTTGCAATCCAATAACGAAGCATGAGGTTTTCTGATCACCCATTGGCTGCACAAGTCTAGGCTAGAGCTCTGATTGGACGCCTGTGCTAGTTCCCTTACCCACCGTCCTCGTTCCGTTATGGGCCTCGTTATCGCCAGGCCTCTAGTTATAGATGCCAGCCACTGAGGAGCTTGGAAAAGAGCTTGTGCAAGTGATAAGGTGTTAGCTTCCTCAAGGTTAGAATCCACGATGTCGCAAATTTATTAGACGGATTTCGCCCCCTACTGGTAAGTCTTTGTCGATACACTGTGCATGTGGACAATGGGCTAAGACAGTCTTGGTGGTAGGTGAGGAAGGTGTTTGGCGAGATCACATTACTACATGTACATACGTGTAATTATCAGGTCCCGCGCACTGCCAGGAAATGTGTCTTTGTGAGGCTCGAGGACGTTGTGATGCGAGTAACGGGAACAGACATGAGACCTTGAGATATGTCCGGGAGAAGGAAGGAATAGCGTGGTTCATGTGATGGATGAGTAAAGCATGTTTGACTGAAGTAGAGATAATAATATGACAACTCCCCCCACCCCCATATAGCGTGGTTAACGTGATGGATGAGTAAAGCATATTTGACTGAAGTAAAGATAATAATGTGACAACTCCCCCACCCCCATATAGCGTGGTTAACGTGATAGATGAGTAAAGCATTATATGACTGAAGTAAGGATAACTATGTGACAACCCCAACCCCCATCCCAGGAGCAATTTAACCTCCCCCCGCACGCATGTTGTGCAGGTTGATACGTTGTTGTGCTAGCAACTTTTTGTATTGATCTGCACATCTTCCAATTCAAAGTAATAAAAATCAAAGCTTTTATCTTTTTAAAATTTTGAAAAATTTCTAAAATAGTGTGCACACTAGGAATAGGCCTAAAACTATGCGATGTGCAAAGGTTAACTAGTTCATGTAGTATAAAGCGCAAAGCTCTATCCTGGACACACAGTTGCATGGACAATGTATGCGTTTGCTTGGAGCCCCAGTCTATATAGCAACCTCTATTCAACTAGTCAGTCACTAGTGTCATCGATGTGATGGACGAGCGAAGAATGAGGCGGAAGGAAAGAACTGATAACAGACATGCCGAAAGCGCCCCGCTGGTGGGCCCGTGAACAGTAAACACTGCGATCCGCATGACGGTACATGTAGCAGGTGCCATAATAACGCATCTTAAGCAGAAAGCTTTCTGATTTCTCATTCGCTCCGTAGGTCAAGCGTAGAGCTGTGATTGGACGCCGATGCAGATCCCTAGCCTACCGTTTTTGTTTTCGCTATCGTGATCCCCATGAAAATGAAATCCGACAAAAATGTTCAATCGTGGACTCGAACCTGGCACCTCCCGGTTGGTATCTCAACGTCGGCAAGAACATAGGACTAGGAGAACTACTAGCAGAGAGCTAGAACCAAGGATGACTAGGAGTAGAACCCAGTAAAAAAAGCCGATGAAGAGAGGAAAAAGTATAGGAAAAGGTGGCAAAGGCCAAACAAAAGACTTGTCAAAAAGTGTAAGCTTGTGAGATCTTCCATTTTTCCTTATGCTCACTGTGGGTACATCTTACGGGTTGTTGCTTCTTTAACCATATTATTAAAACAAATTATTGAATACCAAGTTATAAAGATATATCGGATGGAAAATATAGGACAACTGGAAATGAAATATTACTTTGTTTATTGAAATTGGATGACACGTCTAATGATTTGTCCGAATTAAAAGAAAAAGGAAAAATGCTTAGGGATGAGATTAGGATGCTGGTTGAAGAACAAATTAAAGTGACTCCTGAAGATGGACCTTCACCCAGGTTCGAAAGAACACCGATAAGAAAGAATACATCCGGACATAACCCTCAATAGATTTTTTTATCTACAAAACAATTCATATTTTACAAAAATTAATATATAATATTATTGTACGCGGTAATCTCGATTACTGTCGATAAAATAAATGTATACTAAACAGAATAGTTATCACAAGAAGCTTCAAGGATGACCTATAACTGTGAAAACGCCCATGCCTGAGCTTGAATCTCTGAGAGAAAAAAACCCTCAGTATAGGAGATGCTGAACTATAGAAGAAGAGCTTCGCGCTCTCAATTTAATGATTCACTTCAGAGATCGTGGTTACCTCTAAGGGTGAGATAAGTATGTAGAAGGTCAGTGAGCAGCACTATGGCAAACCCCAGCACACGTGCTAGTAATAAGGCGTCGTGTTGTGTCTAATCCTGTTTGGGCACGTATACAAGTCCGTAATTAGTAGAATTACGCTCCAATACGTGCTTTATACCCGCGCTCGTGTATTTCGTACTGAGTTCTCGTTTGGGGGAGAGATATTATATCCATGTACAGTGCTAAGTATAAAGAGACAGATTTAGGCGCCCGCCTACGACATCCAAATACATGGTATGTCGTACATCCAAATTTACTTCATTTTTTTGTACTTAGTACCCTACGAATACGATGGGAGGATAGAATTTAGTCCACTTTTGTCGTCCTATCTATGCCTATAAACTTGTTCTCTATGCACCCAAATTTACATTCATCAGAAGTCAGGTGCGGAGAGTGTTCATATATTTTATTACATACTTACAGGTTTGTTTATTGTTATGGTTCGACAGCACATTAACCTTTAAGTCACCGTTGTTTTTGTTTTTTATTACTGCATTACTTGTTTCCTGACTTTTTGTGAATACATCGACGACGCCTACATAAGTATTCACTAAATGACGTCACCGGTAGAAGAAGAAAGGCAACGGCGTAAAGCAGAGGTATAATGACTTAAACGATCAAGGCTACATTGCACATGTAATGTTCATCCTTAGCTCAGAGAGATACACTGGCCCACAAACGGACAAAGTGCACTTGTCGGATTTCGTCCCATACATGGTTGGCTCAGTGTAGGTATAAAGCTAGAATGTAACCCGCGCACTGTCTCTGTGCGATAGTGAGTAAAAAAAATCGGACAATAGTCTAGAGATCTGTTCACAAGTCAGCCTTGCTGTTGAAGACGGACCATTAGAAACCAAACAAATGAAAGACGAGACAAGTGTGCGGATTGCAGTGATGAGATTAGACAAAATAAAAAAAATAATTATGGATTAGCTATAGAATAGTGCACATACCGATACGAGTGAATTGATTTCACGGCAGAAATAGAGAAACAGCCGAACTGGCGAGATTTTTTTACGCCGTTGGCAAAAGGCCTTAAGTTTAACTCAAGTCAAAACAGTCAAAATTAGATACAAAAGGTGATGCTAAAGGTTTCGTATATATATTAAATTTTGGAACAAGGAATACTGAATTAAAAAAATATGTTGTTTTTTTTTAATCAGTCGAACAACAGAAATGATGTCGAAGGTTCTGGGTTGTAGCACAGCAAAATTTGTACATCAGAGATGGTGACAAAGTTTTCCTAAACTCTTGCATTTATGCAATGCACCGTATAAACATATCAGCGTGGATAGTACTCAACGGATGTGGGGTGGTCAATGTGTGTGTGAGAGAGAGAATGGAAATAGAGAGACACAGAGAGAGAGAGGGAGAGAGAGAGAGAGAGAGAGAGAGAGAGAGAGAGAGAGATGTGGACAGAAATGAGCGGCAAGGAACGATCTCCAATGACATGTGACATGGAACGAAGAGAACAGATTACTGCTTGCATTTTACTATCTGTCAAAGAGAGAGAGAGAGAGAGAGAGAGAGAGAGAGAGAGAGAGAGAGACATACATACATACACATACATGAGTGGCAAGAAACGGCCTCCATTGTCACATCACATGTGCAATGGACACCGAATGCAATGCGTTTCAATGGTTGCAATTTCCTACTTGCGAGAAAGATAGGGAGAGAGAAAGAAAGATGGAGAGACAGAGAGAAACAGAGAAATAGATGGCAGTTTGACACTCACCTCATTAGGACACTGACAATCCCAGAGTTCGGGCGGAAATCCATCCATGTTAAATTGTTACTCAGTTGACCTACTAGGAACTAGTCCAAGGGAGACAGATGCCCAACGGTTAGTGCTTCGAAACTAACGCCAGCGTTTCAATGGAATAGACTGATGCCCAACGGTTAGCGCGTGCAATCTGAAGCCAAAGGGTCAGTGGTGTGATGACCAATCGCGGCAATGCTGCTGGTCCTAGCTATGTTTATCGGCTCCCTCGTCTTTCAGGATATCAACATCACCACAAGAACCACAGATTTAGCTAAGCAACTAAACTGAAAATGAAGCAGTGAATGTGCTGGAAGTAGAACTTTCCGTAAGTCTGGGATGTCTAAATCGCAATGCTGGTGTTCCGATCCGACAGACAACCCGCCGACGTATTCTGAGACCGAGTTGCTAAGGCTAAAACTTAGAGATCTGCTGGGTCATACAGCGGCCAGCTCATTCTTTTCTACTTCTAGTAAAACTCCCTCACTATATTGGACATGCTAACAAATAAAAGGATATTTGTACTACCGGTATTCACATTTGCACTGTTCCCAAAACGTGTAGATCTTCAGTGCTTGCCCACAGCACGATTGACCGAAAATATAAATCGAGGAAAGTCTCGTGCAGAATGAATGACTGGCTTCTCTTTGTTAAACTTACGTCGCTTACTACATTTAGTTACTACTACAGCTACTTTTGCTACTTATTCTACTGTACTGCATGTGTTAAATAGAGAACTTTAACTTGAACTACTTGAAGGCCACCAGGCTAGTGGGTGTGGATTGTGTGGACGACACTATGTACCCAGTTCCACAAGGATTAAGATCCATTTCCCATTCAGTAGTCACTACCTTTGGAGCGGCGCTTATTGTAGTCAAGGTCGCAGGGAGAGAGAGAGAGAGAGAGAGAGAGAGAGAGAGAGAGAGAGAGAGAGAGAGAGAGAGAGAGAGAGAGGGGAGATAGAGAGATACAGAGACCAAACTTGCACTCCCATTTACATGTAATGATCCCCTTTTTCGCGAACTAGACCCGAACGTTAAACATCTCTTGTCGTTCTTAATTCTTGTGTGTCTTCCCCCTCCCCCCCCCCTCTTTTTTACGTAGAGTTAATAATGATTCCTCCCCCTACCCCCACTAGCCCTTTTTATTTTAGTCCTACCACAGGTGACAATGCCAAAAGCACACACACACACACACAATACCACCACCACCACGGCCCCTTTTATTTTCTGTCCCCTTCTTTTTTTTTTCCAATCCCAGAGCAAACAGACAAATCAATTCAAGCATGAGAGAGCTAGGTATTGAACGGCTTAGGTCCAGATCTATCTAACCAACTGCCGCCGTAGGGAGGAGAGCTTTAACTCAGAGAGAGAGAGAGAGAGAGAGAGAGAGAGAGAGAGAGAGAGAGAGAGAGAGAGGGGGGGGGGGGGGGGGAGGGATATATATATATAGAAAAAAGGGAGAGGGAGAGAGAGAGAGAGAGAGAGAGAGAGGAAGGGAGACAGACGGAGAGATCTATCAAAGCCGATTTATCAACACCACATCCTCCACATTTATAACTGCCTTGTCATTGAACCCAAAGGGTTAAGGGTGCCGAGCATAAAAATAGCACATTGTGAACAGATGTATAGATCGATTGAGTAACTCGCGGCGGTCATTCCTTTAGAGCTACCGCACATAGATCAACTGCCTTTGTGCCTCGTGAGGCCACAGTCAAGACTTAGTGACGCTTGGTTGGTTCTGGGACCAAACACGACGGTGTAGCCTGACCCTCTGTTTGTGGACCTGACAGTGACACTAGTGATAATAGAGTGAATGTATGTATACATGCGTGCATGTATTTGATATATGAGCTGCAGTTTGTGCATGGAAATACTATACATGCAGTGCAATTTACGCTATAGAATGCGAAAATACGTACTAAATAAAGTTCAACAAATCAATGTAGACTGCCTCATGAGTCTACATTCGAGTGACGCTTTGTCGAGTCTTGCACCAGATACGACAGTGTGGTGCACTTTATACTAGTGAGATATCTAGGACATAATGTTCATGTCGCACTGCAATTTTTTTCAAATGGAAACACTATAACCATGTATTACATTGTGCGCTACAGAACGCCTTTCAAGCAAGATAAAAGGAATAACATAGTTTATCCCATTAATGTAGACTGTCACTCTGGTCCGATATTAATAATAATTACCAACCGTGTCATTTAACCAAAGCAACGAAAACAAATTTAATTTCAGCCGTTCTTTAAAATAACATACTATTTATGTCGACAAAGGACGGGTGCAAGTGTGTTATCGTTTGTAATGCGTAATCCTCATAGACTTCTATTAATAGCTTTAATAGAAATAATTATTATGTTGTAATCCTTCATTGAGGTTTGCCTTGTTCTAACACTGTGAGAGCGGGAGATATGGGGTTCAAATAGCACCTTGTGTATTGTATAGATGGATTGAGTAACTCCCGGCGGTCATTCTTTTAGAGCTATCAATATCGACTGCTTTATAAGCAACGAAAACAAATAATTTAAGCAGTTCTTTAAAATAACATACTATAATTGTATATGTACTCTTTCCTTTAGGTTTGCCTTGTTCATCCACTGGGAGAGCGGGAGATATGGGGTTCCAGTAGCACATTGTGTATTGTATAGATCGATTGAGTAACTCCAGGCAGTCCTTCTTTTAGAGTTATCAATATCGACTGCTTTTGCGCCTCATGAGGCCACAGTCTCGCACTAAACACGACAAAGTAATCAGAACCTCTGATGGTAGACCTGACACCTATATCATGTATATATATAATTTTTTTGTGTGCCTGTAAACATAGTCATGTAGTACATTGTATTCTATGGAACGTAAACGCGGAGGAAAAAGGAATTAGACAGCTCATCAAATTCATGTGGACTGTCACGCAGGTAATTTAACATTTATGTACTAACACCTTGGTCATCTAACCTAGGATCCGCAAGAAAAACATGCTTGAACGGTTCCTTAAAATAACTACTACTACTACTACTATCAGCTTTGCGATGTCCACGTCGATTACGGATGACATAATCAGGTCCCTTTGGACATGGTCGCTCATGGACTCCATAAGTTTAGGATCTATAGAGCTAAATGATTGGAGCGAGTGCTGATTCCCTAACCTTTCGTCTTCGTTACGGGCACATGTACACTGTAATCCCATATTGGGAGACCAACGTCAACCACTTACGCCAGATAGACCCCCACTTATCAAAGTACCGTTAAGTCAATACTTGTACTAAAAATGAAAACAATGGGATCATTATGTTTGCTACAGCAGAGAAATTGTATGGCATGCTTGGCTGAGAGAGCCGAAGAGCACCCAGTGAAAAGGGTCCAAATGGAAGGAGATGAGAACCATTAGAAGGGATCAGAGGGGCTAACGATGACTTCAGGTACTAGAAAGGGCGGGGGGGGGGGGGGGGGGTGGACAGGGGCATTATTATGATACATGCAATGATGCATTACATATATAGCCCTAGGCCGGCACAATGAAGGTATAGGACATGGACGTTATGTTTTGTGAGATTAATGGCCGAGACCCGACCTCAGGCGAGACTGTTACATTTCACCATTAAAAATTGTAAAAATTGACTGTTCAATCACAGATCGTACCCAAGCGTTCGGTCTTTGAGAGAGCAACACATATACACCCTGCCCCCTCCTCCACTCTCCCCACTTATCTCATGTCATTTTTTCTAGATGGCAATGTACGCAATTTAGAAGTACTATTTTCGACTATTTGTTGTAATCTCAAAATAAAAAAGGTATTCTGACTTTCCTATGGGTCCCCGATGCCATCTACACGAGTCAAAAGTTGTCTTAAAGCGCATTGCTCTACCACTTGCTCTAGCTCGCCACCCATATATCATATATGTATTATGTCTATTCTCTCTACTTGTGTTACGTTTCCTGGGTTCCCGCGGAGGGTTTTACCGATCGGCGGCTTCAAAGACTAAACTCTGACAATTGCCACACACATACGTGTACTGTGTGGAGATACACAATCAGGACCGTGTCTCATCTGGTCTCACTGACACCTACCAACCGAGAGGGTCGAAATGCCATGAATTTTGAATACATTTTGCCCGGTTAAGGGCTTGAACCGGGTGTCTCCTTGTTGGCAGCCCTTTGCTCTACCACTTGCATCAGCTCTCGCCTAGTTGAACGCCTGCGAGATTCTCAAAGATGATCCTATACGACGGAGGGTCCCAATATTAACGTTTGAATAATGTATTATGCTGCCACACACGAAACAGTGTGCGGATACCAGGACTACTGCCTCTGCCGGTGACCCTATATAACACAAACCGTTACAATTTTCTAATGTTTGCATAAGGTGTTTATAGTCATTCGTTAACGCTAACACAACAGCGAGACTAAGATCAGAACTAGATATATTTATAGAGCTCTACAATAAGATGAGCGCACCCAGCGAAACCTCTTCTCAGAACAATGTTCAGACCATGTCGGATCGATGAATAATAAGAGGTCGCTTGGTTCTGAAGCTCCGGCAGCTACCAAGTCAAGTAGAAGACCAAGCAAGCAGACAGCAGTCGTACAATAATACATGCACTAAAACACAAAGCCCTCGCTGAATCAACACTGGCCTCTTTGAGCTCATAGAGGTTTGCGATCAAGGTTGTTGCTTAGAGTTAGAGTACATCGTCAGACTGTATAGGCTTTATCGCTTTTCAAGATACAGCACAAAAGGCCTTCTTCTTTTTACTCGGCAAAGTAATGGCCCTTGTTAAGCTTCAGATAAACACACATATAATTATGATTCCATAAGTGATTTGTATCTAAATGTTAAAACATGTTAAAAACATACCGGTGAATATCAAACAAAACACTAAAATCTTTGATTATAATAAATAATAATAATACGGAAATGAATGGCTTGTTATTCCATAACATTATGATTGAGTAACGCCAATTATTGTCGCAAGTACATCGTTGACGTAGCTTAGAACTCGTAAGCTTACTACCACTTTGTATTAACGATCCCTTGTTGTTGTTTTTATAACAGGTTGGAGACTATTCCATAACAAACACACAAAACCCCCAATAAAAATCATATCATGCCATTGTTCATGTGAGCAAACAGGACATTGCAAGTTTTCTTCATTTCACAACAATATTGAACAGTTCTTCATGTAGATTCACTAAACCAGGCTTGACAAAAACATATCCATAACTGACAAACATTCGCAAGAATCCAGATCTAGATCTAACCATGCTTCAAAACATTAACCAATATGAACAGCAACAATTCACAAAAAACGTGCGATACATCATCTTGAACTGAGGGGAAAAATACATCAAATAATTGTCAAACTTCAATATCTAGGAAAAGCTTTTGGTATTCAGGAAATCAATTAACATGTTAATAAAGACATTTGTAAATATTTGATATAAACATTCAACACCCACACTTTACTTATCAAATTTGTGTCACAACTTTTCATTAATTTGAAACTGGAATAAAAAAAATTTAGCCTTTGAGAATGAGATATTGTTTTTTTTTGTACACTGGTGACTTACATCACAAAAAATCCTATTGGGGTGAAAATAATTTGAGAGATCTCAATCCCTTACCCTTCTCAGCATAAAAAAGCATTAATAATAAAATAATCTATTTTAAAGGGAATATTGATGCACTTAAAGATGTGAATTTTTAACAGGGGAGATAAACTGCAAGAAAGGAATGTGCAAATGTTTTAGACTAACATGGATTGTCAGCCCTTGGTGTTAATTTTTTTGGGCACTCATGACTCACTGAATGTATTACTGTGCATTTTAGAGGAAAAGAATTGCAATAAAACATATACCCAAGGAATAAAAAAAAAAAAAAAGCAAGTTAAAAATAAAAACATGACATGATTAAAAATATAATCTAACACATACTTTCTAAGCACAGCACTGTGTTTGTCATTCAACCAACCAGAAAGTTTAAAAAGGTCAGTAGGTGCAAAATTAAACATTTGTAATTTGTAAAAAACTCAAAAGAATTTAAAGTAAATAAATAAATAATCATACATTCATACAAATACAAGAATGATTAAATCAAAAGATTTAAGGTATGCTATGCTATCTATGCATGGCAATGTGATTCTTGTTTAACCACAATCATTATGACAGTAAACTTCATAAACTTCATTAATATAAGGCTCTACCATACCCAGTCTTTGGTTCAGTGCAAACAGAATAAAAAAATGTCACAGTACCTGAAACTCTGAGGGAGGGAACAGTGACTCGAGACTCTGACATCGGCCATGCCAACCTATGGTCCTGAGCTGTTTGATGTGCTGCTGCCGCTCGCGACTGGCCCGTAACTTGCTCGGTTCCTGGCCTGGCATGGACAGCGCTCTATTCCGCATGCATCCTTTGTTGGTCGGAGCGCAGATGCACAAATCTGGGCCGGACATTCCTCTTTCACTGACAAGCCCCAGGAAATTACACAGAGAGGAAAGTGGATAGAACAACAGAAAAGCTGATGAGGAGTGAACGAGATGAAGATAAATAGAGCAACAGAAAGATAGATAAAAAAAAATAGAAAGATTGACAGAGTGAGCGATAAAGAATGAAAGATCTACAGAAGTTTGCTAAGAGTTAATTCAGAGTAAAGGCAGTGAAAGTATATGAAAGAGCTTCATCATAAATGAGTTTGAGAGTTAAAACTCAATGTCTTGAATAACAGGTCACATGGTCGTTTTCTTTGCCAACTCGGGTACCTGCAGAGGAGAAGAGTTTTGAAAAATATATGATTTCACAGAATAAAAAAGGAAAACAAAAGTATTGTCGTACAATAAATAATTGTCATTATAATATCAAGAATATAATTTAAAACAAAAAAAGACTTCATTTCAACTGAAGTCTACCTTTCTGAAAATGAAAGATGATACATAGACAGGTGAAATAAGGAGAGAAGAGATATATATACATGTAGATTTGATCAGATTTAAATATAAAAGATTTTTAGAAATGGAATATAAATTGTCAACACACACAAAAATTCACTGCCAATCTGGGTACCAGGTTAAGGGATTCTACCCTTTTCATAAGGCCATGGCATCATCAGGAATCTATCAAAACCTTGTTATCTAGACTATTATCACATTTAGTTCTTTAACATTTATATGTTTCTTTAGTTTTGATAAAATTAATGTGTCGCAGATCTATCTACAAGTCTCTATGATTTGGATCTTTTACAAATTTATATCAATTATTTCTAGCCTTTGAAAATAAACCTTCAAATAGCATTCTGATGTCTTTCAACACTACATCTCTCCATTTAAACATTGTTTGTAGCCTTCTGATATAGCGTAAGTGTTTGTTCCGATAATTCCTGGGAGCGTGTTTACACACCAGACCAGAAATGGTGTTTCTGCCTCAATATTGCAAAATAGATTGCTTTGGACATAAATAATTTTTTTTTACTCCAAAAGTTATTTGGTGTGACCGTTGAAGAAAGCAAAACTCTCTCCAAGGTTTGATTTTTTTTTCTTGGTCTCAAGAAAGACTAGATCTAGTTCTAGATTTATATCTAGGCCTATTCATGTGAAATTATATGATTGCAGCAGGGAAACACGACATTGAAATTATCTACAGCATATATGGGGCGTAGACTAGGCTAGAGGTATAGATCTGGAGGCGCAGCCATTATAAATTCTGTATTAGATATAGATCTAGATCCTAGATATCTCTAGATTTAGTAATGGGAAGTGAAAGCTGTGAAATCTTTATAAAAAACGCATCATGCGGAGATTTTGGTGTTGTTTTTTTTTTTTTGTGTTTTTTTTTTGTTTTTTTTTAATTGTTTGTTTTTTGTTTGTTTTGTTTTTTTTGTATTTCCTTGTGGGGTATGAGGTCAACTGAACTGAATCAGATAGATCTAGAAAATCTATCCCAGATCTAACCTAGATCTAGATTGGATCCAGTTAAATTCTACCATGCCATTTTTACTTTTTACCTCATCTAATTGAGATTTATTTTAGTTTGAAAGTTAGGTTCCTCTCTTTCAGTAAACAGCCTAGGGGTTTCTCACACTCACTTCCTCGGTTTTCAATTTTGTAACACCTCCAATGAAGTGAAACAACTCAGTTTATAAACAGGAAGTAGTTTTTACATTGTCAACGATTATCAACAAAGACGAGCGGTGTCACTTTTTTGTAACACTCCGTTTTAACACTCATTCGTCTCTCTCTGTCTCTCTCTCTCTCTCTCTCTCTCTCTCTCTCTCTCTCTCTCTCTCTCTCTCTAAAAATCAATCTGTGTGTCTCTAGTCTGTCTTCCTATAATAGTGTGACGTTGGATGCTGATAAATAACAAACAAACGTCGCTGAATCCACGCTTCTCTCTGCGCTTGTATAACTCGGCGCAACGAAGTGCTGGAGTTTGTAGACCAGGGGAAAAAGTCCTCCGTCCAATGTATTTTTCGTCTCCCAAACTCAGAGGCGAAATTTCTGGAATATCCTAAGTTTTGCATAGATTGTTCTTTTATCCAGAACCATTTTTTCTCAGCGAATTTTCCAATCTTCATTCTCTGCTATTACAAGAAACACTTCAGAGGTAGGCCTGAGAAGAAGGTAGAAAACTACTAGTCTAAGAGTAAATATTGGGCTTATAGAGAACTAACCCAGCTAGCTACCAAAGAGGGGGGTGGGGGGTGGAGGAGAGCAAACTGGTGCAGATGGTCTCCCAATCGGTAAATCCTTGGTTCGAACACACGATGGGAATATATTTGTCCCATTTCGTCCTCTACCATCCGGTTGGCTCGGTATCATCATAATATGACCAGCTGCGACAGAAGTTATCCCGCACTGTCCCTGTATACATGTCAACACGTACATCTGTCAGATGTTAGTCTTGGGACTCGTCCAAATTATATGTATACCTTATATTATGTGGATGTTGGGCGCTAAGCAGCCAACTCGACTCATGATACCATAGAAAGAAAAGAGAAGCGCCCAGAAGCGCTGAAAGACATCCTTTATGGAGAGAACAAAGCTTGGGATTCCAGAATCCTCGACCTCCTTCAGTGGAAACTGGCGCCTTAGCCCAAGCCTCGTCATGCCCCAGACAATAATGTCCTCTTCCTGCGAAGCTCTCTAGAAGTGCCTGGATAAGAAATAATTATAGATCATTCCTTTAGGCTGCCTTCATTCATGGCAAACACTTCTGTGTAAACTCGCAAGTTCATACGTGGTCGCATGTCCATGAACGTTTCGTTTCTTTTTTCTTTCTATTTATTTTTCTTTAAAAAATGCCCTAATCTTCGGTAGTTCTCGTTTGTTTTCTTTTGCAAATCTCAATTGGTAAGGTGCATTTTCAAAAAGTTATTGAACTTTGTTGTAAGATATGAGTCATTGGGCAATGTTCACCAATCAGAGAGGCTTAATATCATTTTGTACTAATTAACATTTTCCGCTTGCATACTTTATGTTCTCTTTTAAAGTCTAAAAAATTCGCACTGTTTAGCTGGGACATTTTTTTTTTATTATTATTAAAATTTTTGTCGTCCTCATCCACCCCCCCCCCCTATCCAATCAGCATGACTTAAACAGTTGGTTCCATTCTTACTATAAGGAATTCTTTCACCACAAGTTATTCTACGTTGTTGGATGACATGGTCATGTTCAAAGAGCAGAAACATCAATCCTTGTCTCATCGTAGCAGATCAAACAAAGAGTTCTCCTATTGAACGCTTTATCATGTTCTCTTTTAAATGCGTGAATAATTATTCGCACCGTTGAGCATTACTCAAACGTATGCGGAGACAATAAAATAATTCAGTTTTGCTTGATGCGCTAATTAAAGCACAGGCACAGCTCAGGACTTCCAGCTAAGTGGCATAACTCAGGATGATATTACATTCCCTATAAATTTGAGTGTTTGTCTTGCAGATCATGTACTTTCCTGCCTAGGTCTCTCCGACCCACAGACAATTATTATTCGTTTCCGTTGCTTGCCGTAGGCCAGAACCAAACTTACGCTGATGGCTGGGGTGTGGCTGTGGCTTTATGAAACCCTCTTGTATTTATTTACGGAGTCTAAAAAATACAAGAGGATTTCATACGAAAGCCACAGTCCCACCCCAGCCACCAGCGTCAGTCTGACTCTGGCCTTAACCATGGGCCCACAGCGCTATTACAAGTTTTGCGATATCGGGACCAATAACGAAGACGATAGTTGAGGGAATCTACAACGGCGTCAAACCAAAGCTATACCCTAGACCTAAGGGGCTAATGAGCCACCAGAAAAAAAAAACAACAACAACAACAACACAACAACAACAACAACAACAACAACATGTGGCGTGTTTTCATTTCATCAGTTATCATCGTTATAGCATTACTTTATCTACTACATATACTGTTTTATTCATACATAATTTTTTTTAAAACTGTATCACTCTATTTCCTTCTAAAATGTAATATTCCCTGGAAAAATGCATGCATTTATATATAATTATTTATATCTAATAATTTAAACTATAGTACACACTGTATACACATTGTACGAGGCCATCCTCAATACCTTGTGTACACTCTTGATTATAATTTTACAAACACTCACCATTACCATTTTCATTTAATGTTTAAAAAGTTTATTAGTTATCTATGTCCTCTTTTTAAAAAGTGTTTTTAATTTTTTCTTTCTTTAAATTCAGGACTTAATAAAATTTTGCATTTTTATTATTTTCGGAATTTTTAAAGACAATTAATTTTTCTTTGTTTTTGTCTGTCTGTGATGCAATGGACCTAAACTTTCCCATTGGGATTGATAAAGCTTTTTTTTCTGTACTCTGTATTTGTTGTACGCAATAATTTGCCCATAAAGAAGTCTCTATTGTACAAGTCTTGATAACGTAAGCTGTATAGCAGAACGCTGGACTCTAAAACGGGATGTCAATGGTTCGAACCAGCGGTCTGGCAAAACTTAGGATTTCGCTTCCCACTGGTGAGGCCGGTGTCAGTAGGGTCCCCTGTTCGGCTGATGCAGGAGTCCTGGTATCCACGAAGTGTCTTGTGTCTGGTAGCCAATAAATTTGTCAGGTACTAGTCTAAGGATCCGTCGCCGTGTAGGAGCTGCCTTGCGTCCTAGGAGATGTTAAACAAGGAGTGTGCTTTTAGCTATCATACAAAGAAAAAATTAATGTACATTTTTGTGAAAAACACACACACACACACACACACAAAATAACAACAAAACAAAACAAAAACAACAAAAAACACACAAAAACACGCAAAACGGACACATAAATTATGTTTAAGTCCCAGACTAGTGTTATTTTAGTACGGCGTGAGGTTGGCGGCTCTGCTGATGCAACATTAGGAAATAAAGAACTTCACAGTTGGACAGTTTACAGTTTACGCACTTCGCGCTGCTTTTTAGTGCTCAACTGCTCAGTTGAACACACATGCCCAGTGGAGGCTGGGGGCGGCCTGACCTGACATTGGCTCATTGGCTAACATTCGGAAATCGGTCTGTTTGAATAAGCAGAGGTATGTAAAAGACGTGTTGATGGAGAGAGAGAGAGAGAGAGAGAGAGAGAGGGAGAGAGAGATGGGGGAGAGAGGGGAAGAGAAAGAGAGAGACAGACGCAGACAAAGAGACAGACAGGTAGACAGACAGACAGAAGAAGAAGAAGAAGAAGAAGAAGAAGAAGAAGAAGAAGAAGAAGAAGAAGAAGAAGAAGAAGAAGAAGAAGAAGAAGAAGAAGAAGAAGAAGAAGAAGAAGAAGAAGAAGAAGAAGAAGAAGAAGAAGAAGAAGAAAGAAGACGAAGAGTAAAGAAGAAGGAATAATATTATTTAAAAATTGGAAGAGCGAGAGAAGGAAGAGAAAGATGAAAAAGGGAGCATAATTATGAAGATAGGGAAAAGCGGAAGGAGGAGGAAAACGAAAAGGTTGGTGAAAAATAGAGGGAGGAAGAGGAGGAAGGAAGAACGAAAACAAAGGAATACGCCAAGGAAGGAAGGAAGGATGGCGTGGAGGTGAAAGGAAGGGGGAAGCAGCAATAAATCACAACCTATTAAGGAAAATTAACATTGTCAGGTGTGAGCAACAATAGTTTTCTCTGCCTTCTATCGGTATATCACCTCCAAGATTGTATGTATTGTGAATGAAAGGAAGAACGTTCCCATTAATTTTACCCCCTCTCTCTCTCTCTCTCTCTCTCTCTCTCTCTCTCTCTCTCTCTCTCTCTCTCTCTCTCAGGTCCGTGGTTCAAGTGAACTTAAGCTGAAAATATACCAACTCATACATGCATCCTGGCCATACGCAGGCAATATGCGGAGATCCAATTTTCAGTGGTTAATCGTTTCTGAAGATAGACCGGCTGTCGTGCGACGGTTACCAGCTTCCGCGTCGCACGACGGTTTCTGTGTTTTGCTATGGGGAGGCAAAACTTGATCTGTGTTGGACGACCGCCATTGTTTTCCGGCTCTCGATTCAAAACTTTAAACACACTTCTCTCCAGAATGCCTTCATAAGTATAGATCCAAGTAGTATATTTAGTCTCAGATAGTAATAAAATAGGGTCACAATAAAAATGATATATGAAATCAGCGTAGTTTTTTAAATATTTGAAAAGTTAACTAATCGCATAACCGCTGGGCGCAATTTGACCTACATAGCTGGCCAAGCCAGAATCTCGGCTCGCGTGTATGTGCGAAGAGCGATTCCCCGCTGACCGGTGACCTTTGATCCTGGCATCACATGCTTCGGCTGGCATCTGTGTTGCTTGGGCAAGATATACCAGGATCGACAACTTTGTCTTATGATACTGTCGACCCACGCTTGGTTTAGCTTGGTGTAGCCGTATTAGACTAGTTAGAGCCCTGGCGATTTCGCCCCCTACAGGCTGGGTCGGTGTCAATTAGAAAAAAAGAACTTTGCATATTGTCCGTGACTGGCTGGAATGGATGAATGAGTTGGTATGTTCGCACATATAATGTGACCGACTGAGGCAGGAGTCATGTAGTGTGAGGCAGTACTTTTAATTGTCACACCTCAGTCATCTTGGTTGGTTGGTTGGGTTGGTTTAACGTCCAACAGCAGCAAGCAATACCTTCACACTGCCTAATCCCCGCCCAAATCACAAGACTTACATTGTGCAGTTTCCATTACATTACATGTCTACAAGAAAAGCATAATGCTTTATAAACTGAAAGTATTTCAATTTTAGCCAAACTGCTGAATGTTGACATTTTACAATTTAACATGATTCAGGAGCATTTCATCAACACTGCAGTTGAAATACACTTGGTTCACCACTTATTCAAGCTCAGCATATACTTTACTTTCTGTTACAAATCCAGTTCATAATCAACAACGATCTATTGCAGAAGGTTAAAATAAAGCATCAATCAGAGACATAATACAGGAATATCAACATTGTAAACAAAAAAATGCAACAGTTTGAAAACTTTTTTTTTAGTTAGTTTACCCATTTTTTTAAACAGGAATGTTTGTCTTCTGTACAAAAAATAAAGGAATGTTTGGTTTGATATTATTTTGAAGGACCCATTCTTCAGCACAACAGTGACCAATCTGGTGAAA
Source organism: Elysia chlorotica (assembly GCA_003991915.1). Taxonomy (NCBI): domain Eukaryota; kingdom Metazoa; phylum Mollusca; class Gastropoda; family Plakobranchidae; genus Elysia; species Elysia chlorotica. Next base: position 425,079 of record RQTK01000402.1, read on the forward strand.
ACAGCGTAATTTAACATCAGCACAGCTTGGTATAGAGATTTCCACATCACATTTGATAACAGAAAAAATATTCGAAGAATATTGAACCATGATATTAATTTAGTGCACAAAGTGTACATATTAGAGGTTTGGTAGAATTTAAAGTCATACTAACTCCAGCTATTACATGTAAAAAACAAAGGAATTTAAAGGATAACTTTGTGGTGACAAAAACAAATAGAAATTTGAAGGAAAAAAAAAAAAGAAAGAAAAGATTTGTTACAAACAAAATTGTAATTAGAATCTGCCTTACGACAGGCTTTTTCTTTTGCTTTTGGACAATTTATATGATCCTTTTTTCTATTGTAAACACACTCTCTTGATGAAAAAAAATGCAGCTCGCCTATCTAGTTGCAAAGATCTGCTACTACATACAAAATAAGACATTAAATCTGCAATAACACGATGCACAGCTATAAAATGAATCCAAATCTGGTGGAATGGTTTCTTTAACTTGTTCCAAAAGGAAAAAGCAGTGCAAAATCATCTCTGTGCCTCTTCACTCTAAAAAAACAACATATACCTTCATCAGTATGTCATAACTATCATTTAAAACCACATTAATGGGAAGAAAGAGTAGATATCTACTATTTGGGTATCTTTTGGTTGAGTCTAACTATAAACATGTAAATGCCTCTAATGCTGTGTTGTAGATATAGCACTTAATAGTAAAGTAGCTATGATTATAGGGGAAAAAAGACTATTACAAATGAATCACATTGTCATGGGAGAAAAATCACATAGACCTATATATATAAATAAAACGTAAGTAGAGTATTAAATTAAAAATAATGCTCTGTTTCCTGGTACTGTATTGAGAAAATTGCACAATTATTTAAGTTGTAGTTGAGTTGGTTTAACGTCCACCGTCAGCACTATATAGGCTATTTTGTGGACAGGCCCCAAGACTGATGTCTGACAATTATTAAAAGTACATTATCAAAATATAAAAGAAATGTAAAGAAAAGAATATTATTAACAAAAGTTGAGCCACAAGGATTGCATGTAAATTGAGACTTTTCTTGAGCATGCAATAAAAACAAAAAGATCTAAGTACTTCTCTCCTTCACAACTAGCTGAGGTGAACCCTGATTAAAGTCAACACCTCAGGGGACCAAAAAAACCTGTTAAATTAAAAGCATACATTGCAAATTATAAATCAAAACAAAAATTTACCATCCAAATGGTTTAATAAGCAAAATTGCCCTTAAGTGAGTTGACTGTATCTGTGAGTGCATTCCACTGCATCTTGAACACAATGTTGGCATACTCTGGTCTCTAGTCCAGGTCCAGTTTCTGCAAGGTGTGCTTGTCAAACAGATATTCTCCCAGGCCCTCCCCAACTCCGCGAATCTGCTTGACAAACTTGGCGATCTGCTGAATTGAGTCCACCTGCTCGTCAAGAAAACCATCCAGAAAGTCGCTCATCTGAAAATGTATGAGTACATTGAGAAGAATAATGCCATAGGGAAGCGCAATCTTCATTTTCGTATATACACAGTGCAAAACATACACAATACACTTGTATTAAATTTTGATATGTTAATTTTTACTTGTAATAATCTGAATGTGTGTTGTCCCAACTTCTCTAATAAATCAGGTTGTCAATATACAAGGAAATGAGTCCTACTACTTTTCTAAATCCACATATATATATATAAATATATATATGCCAGATTCAATACAAAATAAAGTTTCCATTAATACATGTATATATATACAACAAGAGCTTATTTGGTATCATTTATTTTTATAAAAATGTTGGCACCATGGGTCACTCGTCAATTTGAATTTAGAAAAATGCAAGAGGGTTTAAAAGAAACTAACAAACACTACAAATGTGACAATGTTTTAATTTTGAAATTTGGCAGTTTTTACTAAGAACAGGTTTTTAAAGTAAATTTTGCAATCAATAATGAGAGAGAGAGACAGACAGACTGAGAGAGCAAGATTGGACACAAATAGAGAGACCAATACACATGCAGACAGACATTCAGAGAGAAAGAGAAAAATTAGAAATATTAATTTTTATTGTGTAAAGTGGAGAGGGATGAAATTACATCACAAGACAATAAGAAATAATTGAGCAATAGGGACCTATTTTTTTTTTCCACTTAGTTCGATTTGATCAACTTTGCCTTTACCTGAGCATCTCCGCAATTGTCAGACACCTGGTGCAGGTCTAAGAGGGCCTGGTTCACGTTTTTCTCGAGCTGCAGTGCCACTCTCATGGCGTTCAAGCAACCACTCCAGTCATTGGTCTCCGGTTTCTGACAAAGGAAAGCAAAGACCAAGTAAAACAATCTAACCAATCTTTCCACCATCGATCGTTTCATATACTGTGGTATCCACACTTGGAAGGGATGGGTTGAGAGACTTATTATGACCTAAGTAAGGTATGGATTGAGGTAACTTGGAAAAAGTACTCGAGATATAAATTGATGGCATTGGTTTGTGGCCTAAAGCCTGTCTAGGGTGGAGAGCAATGATGATAATACTGTATAGACTACTAAATGATCCAGAAATATATTTAAACAGCCACCAACTTCAACTTAAGAACAAAGGGCTTTAACTTATTTACTATATAGTATAGTGCTAAGTACATAAAAGATGTCTACAGCCTTTATTTCATGTTTTTTTCAGTACAGTGATCTAGAGATGTTTGGCCAGGAAAACTTACCTTGATGTCCTGCAAGACGATCCTGCCGCCCCTCATGTTCTGATACTTCATCAACTTCTCTGCATGTTGCCGTTCCTCGTCAGCCTGGTGCTTGAAAAACCTGAAAAACGCAGGCAAGGCCACATCGTCTCTGTCAAAGTAGAAGGCCTGAGGATTTGATGAGAAAGGGGGAAACAATAAACCAACACAACCTGGGTAGGGTTTAAAGCTATGGACATTCACCGTTTCTATTAAAATAAATTTTTAATCTCTTCAAATATACAGGTATCTAGTCATTTGTTTTGAAGGACTTCGTCAAGATTATATTTTTGTATAGATCAGCTTTCCAAACAATTAACATAGATGCAAAGTCTCAATGATTTATAGAACTTTAAATGTGCAGTCTTTAACAATTAACTTCTTAAAATTAAAAAAATCTTAAATGTAATTTCAGAAGCTTAAACACAGTGCTCTTATCAACCATTAATGTCTCAGCAATAAAGTCAGGACCTGTACCTCCATCGTCTTTAGTATGAATAAAAGCATTGACTGAGGCGTATGGGTGTCCAGCACTTTGGCAGCGGATGATTCTCAGGTTTGTTAATTACAGAGTCAACCTGTATGATTCCTACTATCTACTCTCCATCTTCTACTTAATGACCACACCCTGCAATACCGTACAGGCAGACAATACTACTCTCATAGACACAACAGCTGAGATTTCTCGTCTTAAAGAGATTGGCAGCAGAGTTAAACTAAAAGATCTTTGGTTGCAGTTTAAATGCTGATTTCCAATGTTAGATTATAACTTGGAAGTTGGAATGTAGGCTTAACCGTAAATGGGTTTTAAAACTCTTGAAAATTAAAATTTATTAGTCATTAGACTATTGATGTAGTTTTCAAATCTAACACTTGTGACACTCTCTCAAAAAGTTCTAAACCTTTCCTCACATTTTTTTGTTCAGTTTCGGTTTTAACTCATGTATGGCGTGTGGAATCATCCAAAAGTGTTGTTCACATTACCTGAGTGTGAGGGGCTGGAAACAACCGACAAGTCTGTGGTGCCTCGTTAGGTGTTGTTTGCTTTATGACGCTGTGTAAGTTTGCTTTCGTTAGAATGAAGAAATTGGAAGTTTATCCAGATCTGATACTAGGTGAGAGCGTGTATGTGTACCGAGATCAATAAATGAGTCATAGTTTATTGTCCAATACATCATACTGCCGATTGGTCAGCTCAAAGAAAGTAGATACCCTTTATCCTGAAGCCAATCGGTCATATCAGAGAGAGAGAGAGAGAGACAGAGAGAGAGTAGACGTCATACACCGACATAGAGCAGATGCCAATCTTTACTATCTTGTCTGATACTTGATGACAAACTGCAAATTGTTTCCACCGGAGAACTACCCTATGGCGGCACCCAGCAGTGCTCAATTGGGAGCGTTAAACCCTTAAAGTAGGCGCCAAGCAGAGCCAGGGTTAAAGTCACACAAAACTGCATAGATCTACATCTACATCTAAATGCAGTGGCCTACATTGTGTATCTGAAAATTAGATTCTAGATCTAATAGAGGTGTGAACGATGCAGAATGATCAAGGCGTCCAAAAAATGAAATGTGCATAAGTAAACAGTCCCCAACCTGAACTTTAAGAACCGGTTCTCCGCAACCCAGCCGTGACGCACTTGCCCCGTTCCTGTGTTGGCCCTGATGGGCATTTAGGAACTACTTTTCAGATTCAGATTCTGCATTCAGAGAAGTATCATTATCAAAATAGATATAGATCTATCTACTAAAAACAAGCTAATATAATAGTCATACCATTGATTGATAAGTGTAGCTGGCATAAAGCTCCAAATTAATCTGTCGATTGATTCCTGCCTCGCATTCTTCCGAGAAATTTTGCCTAACTTGACTCATGGTGGTTACTTCAAAATGCAGTCCCTCTGCCTCTGCGTTGGTTAATTATTGATAAACACAGCCCTGCGGGGCAGACGTGAGGTTAACAGGCTAAAGATGAAATGGGCATTGATCTGAAAGAAATTAGCTTGTTAACTTGAACTTCAGTCTCAGCTGCTGTCAGTGTGAGAGTGCGATATATACTGCGATCAAAGGCGATTAGTGACTACGGCTTTATGTACACAGTAGTGTACATGAGATTTCAGTTCGAATTTAGTTTTAGCTAGATCTACCTTAGAAAAGATCTTGAAATCTAAATTCTAATCTAGATCCTGATCTGTTTATCATTGCAGGTTCTTTTCAGACTCATGACCATGTATATTTTACTAGATCTAGTAGAATCAAGACTAGATAGATCTACATTTAGATCTAGTCTAGATGTCTACAGACTAGACCTAGATCTAGATTTAAATCCTGTCATTTATTACTGTTTTTAACCGTAATTATGTGCACAATAATGTAAAAACTAACATTTTTTTTAATTACTGATTTCTAAATGGTCCTCATGAATTTAAAATATAATATCCATAATTGCATGGCCCTCATTTAGATCTAATCTAGATCAGATCATACCTTGATCAAAGCATCATAGCATCATAAACATGCTGCGTTAGTGTACTTTACGCCGAGATGGGCTACTCACGGTGTTTCTCAAATGTTTTTGGATGAGATTTGCTTTCCATATTCATGATTGATTTCTTCAAAAGTAACGATTGCCTGCCTAGGGCTAGAAGAAGAAAATATCTAGATTAAATCTAAGATTTGTAAATCGATTGTTTTCAATACATATTTTTAGATCAAGATCTAGTTTCAACTACAAACATGTGCATAACCGGAATTGTCTGCCGAATGTAGGCGGAACTGTGGAAGAGTTGCCAGAATTCTTTTCACCAAAAAAATAATAATTATCATGAATGTAGTTACTATAAATAGAACCACAAAACACATGATATTAGTCACGTGATTTTGTCGCTATAAATAGAAATTTGCATTTAGCTCGGCAGCCGCTACTCCTCTGAAGTGCCGGAGGCTGTTAAAGACTAGGCCTAAGCTAACAATAACATTGTT
>RQTK01000403.1:0-48251 GCA_003991915.1 Elysia chlorotica
GATAGAATACATACATTTAATGAAGGTGAATCTAGATCTAGATTGTAGCTTTATATTATAAATCTAGTTTGACATACGATGGTATAGATCTAAATCTAATTCTGATAAAAATCGAGAACTAGTGTAGTTGATCTTGAGGGGCGAACTGGCTCAAGTGCCAGAGCGTTTGGTTCTCAGTGCTTAGTTTGAGGCCGGCTGTTGGGCAAATTAAATGTCGGATTTGTAGGCATACCCTACTAGTTACTTCAGTCAATGACAATGGTATTAGTTCCAATTGCATTTCTTTGGGCATGCTAGAAAGTTTACATTCTTTATTGAACCATCTTAAAATATTATATTTGGTTTATGCTTTATGCTATTAAAGCCTGGATATTGCTGTTTCTGAGATGAAAATCAAGAAATGAAAAAAAAAAAGATCAAAACAAAAACACACTCCCAAAAACAGGAAGAAAAAAAATGCTTTTTTTAAAGTTGTCATTAAGCATACAAGTGTTAAAGTCAATATTGATAGGTGAACAATAAGCTTGGCCATCAATTAGGTTTGCAGTGCCTAACCGCGCTAAAAATCTGTATTTGCTTCCTCAAAAGTTGGCAGCTATGCGTCATAGCGCATATCAACGCAGAAGAAACGTTTTTTAAAGTGTGCAGTGTGCGCTCTGGTTCTTGGTGTCCACACATATCGTGAGCTAGTTGGCACGTTTCTTGTTGCTTGCTTTGTGGTAAGACGAATTGTGGAATTCCTCCCTCTCTTCGGTGCACCATTCTTACTAAAACATTGGCATTTATTTTAAGCTTTTTTCATTGTAATATCAGAACTTGGGCTTTCCTTGGAAGCCTTGTCCTTTCTCTGAAGTTGTGCCTCCGCCTTAGTCGCATGGATTCAGGCACAGGGCGAATCATGTCATTTCTTTCTTGCTGTAATCACATGGGTGTGCTATATCTGCTGGGACTAAGGACAGCACCATGTTTTCGTATCCGTGAGATGGTGATTCTCCACTACTACGAGTATGTAACTTGATTGCAGTGGATGGCATTTTCTCAACAGATTGTAACTTTGGTAAAGATGTACATGTTTGCATTTTTGCTCTGTCCTCCACATCAACTCAAACATCATCTGGAATCTCAGTTGGGTAGTGACTGAATGTATCTCCGTTGCGTTATGTTTCCCTGTCCTATAGAAAATACTGAAATCGAAAACTGCTAGATCTCTTTGCCAAAGTTGCTCTGTGGCGCCGAGTTTTACTGTTCGAAGATGGCATGGCGGATTGTGGTCTGTGAATATGGTCAACTTAGTGCCTTGGACCTTTCCGTCATGGTCCGTTTTAAAGCGAGCAGTTCCAGTTTGAGAGAACTATAATATCCATATTTCGCTCTGCCTTTCTCAATCCTCGACTTCCGTATGCTAGAACATAGACTTTACTTCCTACTTTCTGTGATAAGACAGCTCCAAGACCTTTGTTTGATCCGTGTGTCGCTAAAATGAATGGCTAGTTAAAATCTGCATAACCCGAAATGGGTGCAGACGTTAGTGCGGTTTTGAGGCTTTGAAAAGCTTTTGAAAGAGATCCAAGTTTGGAATTCTTTTCTTGACTTTAGGTTTTCTGTATCAATTTGTACAGCGGCTTGGCGGTGTGCTTGGCTGAAGTTTTTCACGAAGCGTCGGTAGTATCCTGACCGCCTCACAAAGGCTCTTACATCTTCTTCCGTTTTTTGGCACAGTTGACTTGGATTATCTGCCCTGTCTTATGTTCAGCCATGCCAACAGACTGGGCTTTATGTTTGTATGTATAATATACAAAATATGACTGCGCCAAAATTCCTACCTAAAATCAACTGCAACACTTGATCTGCTCTATGAAAGAACGCGCCAGACCAAAATCCGGTGTTGGTTTATCCGACAATCCTGCCGACAACGCCAAATTTTGGCCTAGTGAAGCAACTACTCTAATTTTCCGCCTGTCATTCTAATCCTCAAATTAAACTACTCACCCAGTGTGAGTTCTCAACTAGACAAGTTCTATGAATGTAGTGCATATTATTTTGAGTGTATGTTTGGATGAAAGATAAAGTTGTCTGACAACGTCAGGAATTAGTTTTGTAATATCAGTGAACTTAGCAGATTCTTCATAGTTCTTCCTGAATCTTGATAAACAACATATACATAAATTATTACTGTCTATGCCGTTACTTTTTCAGTAAGCAGCTAAAATTGAGAATGCCTAGCAGAACGAACCCGGATAATATTATTCTGTTTTACTCTATATTCTTTTGATTGAAACATACAATTCTTCTGTTTCGTAATGAGTATTCTCACATGTAACTTTCACAGGTAACATAGGGAATTAGAATTAGTGATTTACAATTGGAAAAAAATTCAGTTCAATGGCCTTACTCTCAGTTAGGAGTGAAACAATAGTTAAAAGTGATATTCTCTCAATGCCTTTACAATATTATGTTTTACATTATTTTAAAGAATGGTTACCGACGTCTGCATGTCGCGCGTGAAACAGTAAAAAGCTGCTAGGACAGGCCCTTTCTCTTTATCTTGCGATGTCTTCTGTCCCGCTCACTTTTGTGCTCCTATCGTCCTATCTATTTTCTTTCCCTCGCCTTTTCTACTTCTGACCCTTACTAGTGGGCACCTTGTTCGCTGCAAGGTGCGTTCCGTGAGGGTGGAGGCAGTCATCTTGGTGATTGAGGTGAACCAGCCTGCGGGTTGCCATTTACCAAAACATCACTTTAGCCCGCTCCGTCATCCGAGACGGGTGGCAGTGCATGTTCCAACCCTTTTGGGCGCCATTGCCAAAACCAGCTGGTCACCATTCTTGGTGATCATCGATGTTGAAAAGAAGGTGGCAAAACTCAGTGTTTTTGCTATAAACGAATCACTGAGTGGACTTGTAGGTGAAGTTAAGAGCATCACGAAGCTCCCTTCTGGTGAACTCTAGCGAAGCACAATCAATGCGAGACGCAAGGTTAACACTTTTGCCAACATCCTTGTGACTGTGAAGGCTCACCGGAGCCTGAACAGCTCAAAGGGTGTGGTTAGATCTTTCCATCTCGAAACGACGAGCGAGGAGATGGTGGCGAAACTCGGTGGCGTCACCCACGCCCGACGCATTTTCGCGCGGAAAGGTTAGAGGGTGATAAAATCAGGACCAACAACTTCGTCCTAACCTTTGACTCGACGTCGCCACCAAATCGTTGAAAGTGGAGTATTTAACTATCAAGGTTACCCCATACATACCGAGACCAATGCGCTGTTTTTAAATGCCATCGTTCTGGCCATAGCCAAACAAAATGTAGGCGCACAGCAGTGATTTGCCGCTGTGGTAAGGGAGGGCACGCTGGGAAACCCAACACATTAAGCGTCTAACCTACGCGAAGGCCACCAGTGTTGGGACGAAAACTGCTCAAACAGCGCCTCTTCCAAATCCTAAGGAGATAAGATAAGATAAGATAATATAATCTTTATTTGTCTCTTTGAGAGAAAATCGACTTGAACATGTTACATGTATTTCACACATATAATTTAAATAAACTAAACATGGTTACACAAAACCTAAAAACGGTACAATTGTAGGATAAACTAGAATCGATACAAATTTTTGGTGAAACATTAATATGAGTGGCAGCAGAATCTCGATTTAAGGCCAAACCTTGGGCATCACCTGCATATGAGCAGCAAGTCCTTTTGGTAAGTTCAAATCGTTTTGAGGCGTTGACCGACAGCGAAGGAATGGAGGTCACAGAGGTCCACTTCTCCCCCCTCCTCAAATATGACTCCCGAACATCAGAGGATTCCCCTTACCCCACCCCCTTCCTATTCCCTTGTCACCAACTTCGGTGACGTCCTGTCCATTGATCAACCCTTCAGCCCTCCCTTCCAACCCTCCACCCTCAAATCTAGGAATAAAGAACCACACGCCCCGTACCTCTTCACATCAGAAGTCATTGTGAGAGGAGGGGCAAGGGGAAGAAACCTGCCGGCCTGGTTGGCCACCCTGTTGAAGGCTGTAATAAGTAATAAAAAATAGTATTTCTTATTTTTTTACAGTGGAACTGTAGAGGCCTCAGGGTCAATACCCTGAACTGCAGCGCATTATGTTAAAACATGATGTCGCTGCAGCTTGCCTTCAAGAAACAAAATTCCCCCCCCCCCCCCAACTTACTTCAACTGCCCATCATCACCACAGCGGTGGTACGGATGGTCTAAGAGGCCGTAATTCACTGTTTGCTGTATCTTCCACTGTCTGCTCAAGTCTCCTACTCTGATATCGCGGACTTTTTTTATCAGCTTCCTTCTCCCGTGATTTTTATGGGAAACTTTAACGCCCATAACCCACTGTGGATCAGTGTAAGGACTAATGCCCGTGAACATTTCTCTCTGAATCTGATTTCATTCTCCTAAACGATGGCTTGCTCAGTTACTTCCATCCTGCCAACGGCACCTTTTCTACTTAGGTCTGACGCTCGTTGACCCATCTCTCTCTCTCTCTCTCTCTCTCTCTCTCTCTCTCTCTCTCTCTCTCTCTCTCTCTCTTGACTACTCTTGGTCAACTCTCGAGAGCCTTCACGGCTCATCACTTTCCTAACGTTCTATCGCCTGTCCGCTGCGAGAGCATCTCTCATCCGAAACGGCGAAACGTTAGTCGGGCGGATTGGCCCGCTTTTCAGTCTGACTGTATTACAGCTCTATACCCTACACAAATCTACAAAATTCTCCTCAATAGAGCAATTAAGCGAGGATGATCCCTCATATCTCTACGGTTCCACGAAAGAAGAAACCCTGATTCGACAGCCGATGCCGACTAGCAATTTGAGCCAGGGAAGAAGCATTTCTAGCTTTTAGGGCAAATCCCTCCGTTGGTAATTTGGCTCATTATAGAACTCTTATAACCATTACTACTCGCCTACATTTCAAACTTTAAAGAGCAGTCTGAGGCCTACATTTCAAACTTTAAAGAGCAGTCTGAGGAAAAACCAGTTAACTTTTCCCCAGACTGCAGAGCTCTAAAGTCTACAACAAACCAATCTCATAAACGACATATACTCATGCCTTAAACTTCTGAATGAGACGGCCGCAGGCCCAGATCTCCTGCATAACAAAATTCTGAAAAATGTCCCAATTCAATCTCCTCAAATTCTACAACAACTGTTAAACGAAATTTGTGCGTCAGGTACTCTTCCAGAGTCGTGGCGCCAACCCACAGTTATCCCCATTCCAAAACATCGGAAAACGTACAATATTAAAGACCTATAGATTTAACAAGCTGCCCCTGTAACATCTTCGCAAAAATGGCAGCCAAACGACTATCTTGGGATTTAGAAGTTAATCATCAACTTCCTGTGTGGGTTTTGAGCAAAGAGAAGTACTACGCATCACTTGATCCACCTTGAAACATTATTTATCAGAGAGGCTTTTATAACCAACTCATAGGTTCGAGGGAAACTGACCCATATTCATTTAAAATTTCATAGTTCCAAGTAAAGGTTGGATCCTCTTTGACTCTTTCGAGCAGGAAAAGGGAGTTCCCCTAGGGCAGCGTTCTCTCGCCAATACTTTTTTTGTAATAACAAAAATTAAATAACTGAGACTCTCAAAAACAATGTAAACTGCTCGTTGTGAGTCGATGACTTTGTCGTCTGCTACAGAGCCTCTTCGATTCCAACCATAGAGCGGCAACTCCAACTGCAGCTCAACGCTCTTCAGAAATGGGCAGACAGAAACGGCTTCAAATCCCTCCCCCCCCCCCCCCCCCCCCAAGAAAACGATAGCTGGTAATTTTAAGAAATACACATACATTTCACTGGGATTCTGATCTCTCATCAGCCGCGGCCAACAGATTCCTGTAGAAGAAGAAGCAACATCTTTAGGCGTTATATTTGACAAACCTGAAATATCTGAAGAAAATGTGTAAAAAGCACTTAATTGGAATAGAGTGGGGAGTAGATAGATAGTCCCTCCTCTACTTCTATCGCTTTCTGATATGATCTAAACTCGATTACGGCAGCGTAATTTATGGCTCTGCTAGCCCATCTTATAAAATAATGCTAGACATTATACGCCACCAAGGACTGCGTCTCAGTCTCGCGGCCTTTCGTACTACCCCAGTAGAAACCCCTTACGTAGATGCAGACGAACCATCCTTGTCAGAAAGATGCGACAAACTATCCTTACAATATGCCGTTAATCTGAAATCTCACCCTGAAAGTCCAGCTTTTTACCCTGTTTTCACCCAAGAAAATGTTCGATATGTAGAAAAATTCAAATTGTCACCAAGCGCGATTCCCCCCTTTCGGAATCCGTGCTCAGCAGCTGTTTCTTGAAATTGATTTAGGTACTAGCTCTATTGAAGAAGACAAATTTTCAGAATCCCTCCCTGGACGCTGGAAAGACCAGGAAGCATTCTTGACCTGACAGCTCGGCAGAAGTACAAAACCTCTCTAGAATAATATAGAGAAAAGTTTGAACAAGTCATAGAAAATCATTTAGACTACTTTTCACTGACGGGTCGAAAGATGAGACCTGCGTCGGAGCTACCTGCCACTCATCCTCAGCAGATAAATGTTGCGGGGTGAGCGCGAAGGCTTCAGTATGTAATGCGGAGGCAGCTGCCCTGTGCATGAAACTCGGCACTCTCCACCTCAAGAAAAGACACATTTTTTATTCTCTTTGACTCGCGTTCCCTGGTGAAGGCGGTCGGAGAGGCAAACTTGAAAAGTCAGATGCGAAGCCAATCAGATAGAAGTTCTTTTGGAGACAAGTGGAATAACCTGATAACAACAAACTACACTGTGTTCAACCACATTTAGATCACTGAGCGGAAGTGTCTCAGGCTAGAAGATGAGGCATGTGGTACTCGGTTGATTCCGATTGGGGCATTCTTACCTTACCCACGCCTTCTTACTGAGAGGTGAAGAGCCTCCACAGTGTTATACCTGCAACTGTCAATTATCCATAAGGCACATTCTGGTTGACTGTCCATTTTTTCAGCAGAAAGAAATCTGCGCCTTGCCTCCAAACCATTAGAGAGCATACTGATGTTAATCCTCATATCCTACTGAGATATCTGAAGGACACTGGTATGTATAATACAATTTAACCGGCGACAACCTTTTTATGCACAGTTTTTGTGCTTTTGCCACTCAAAGAGATACACGAGTCACCGCTTTTACTAGTATTTTGTAGTAACTGTATCAGACATCATGGGCACAATATAGCCGTTACCGTGCTGACGTGCCGTAAAAACAAACTCTCTCACTCATGGCACGCGCAGTTCGGCCTCTCGAATCCAAATTAGGAGCTCGCTACTCTGCCCCTCTATCAGAGTTTAACGTCTCTTAGGTTTCCCTGAGGAGACTATACAGCAAGATCAGGAGCTCCGAAAACTGCTCTACATTTATAGAACTATTGAACAAAGGTTTTCTTGAAACTTCCCAATCAAAGATAGGAATCTCCCTGACTGTCAACCTTAATGAGGGAGGGGATATCAAATTAACGGAAAAGTAGCCTACCGAATTCACTCCATATCAACGCTCGCTCAGTGGGCTCGATAAAAAGTTCACTGTTTACAAAGAGGATCATGTAAGTAACCACGCACGCGCTCAAGGAACCTTCACTCGCACAATCTTAAACAATACATGAAGTCATTCTGTCCAGGTTCACCCTTATCAATAGCACCCATCGCCACAGATACCGATGTAAACCTATGATCTTAATCTTAGGAAGTTCAATAACATTAATCTTAACCACACGGGAAACTCCCAGCTTCTATGATGTGACAGCAGGGCTACCACTAACACAGGCAGTTTCACCGACTTGGCCTTGATAATCGTGTGGGCTGAAAATTCAGCATTCACTTGGCCAAGGCCACAGTGCAGTGCTAAGCCTAGATGGTGCAATAATAATATTCTCGTCGTTAACAAGCGCGGATGTTATACGGTTATCATCAGAAGCGTTAGTCTAATGTCCTAACTCCTATACATCTTTTGGTTCTAAAAATCATTCCCAATATATCCTTCCTACTCCCAATTATGAAAATTGAGCGAGGTAGCGAGAAAGATAGATTGATAGGGAGAGGAGAGAGAGAGAGAGAGAGAGAGAGAGAGAGAGAGAGAGAGAGAGAGAGAGAGAGAGAGAGTATAATATGCATGCACCGCACATTGTGTTAATGAAATCGAATTGGCAGTTGGGTGCTGTTAATGATTTTACTCATGAATGCTTGGTGGTTTAACTTACCATAAGATGAGATAAAACGTAGAACCTCAGTTAGTTGACTCAATCAAGAAATAAAGCCTCGATGAGTATATTGAGGGGGTATTGAAAGATTTCTCAAACGGTGATAAGCTTCCAGAGAAACTTGAGTAATAGAATTAGTAGGAATGTCGCCAGATGAAAAAACCTTAGAAATTAAAGTAAATTCAAACACATGGCCTTCTCTTGTGTGGCTAAAGAGGAAATATCGTCTTTGAATCGCTAACGGCAGTTCTTCCTTTGGAGGAAAGTTCATTTTGAAATTTAGAATGGAACTGCTCTTGTGTTAGGAAAACAAATCGGTCTTGTTTAGAAAAAAAACATCTGTCTCGTCTATATCTAAGACTCTAGCTCCACTAAGAGCTTTTATTGTAGAACGTGGAATAGCTGGAGCAGATGGTATGGATGATTTGGGGATCTCTGATGAGAAACAAGAGGGTAGTACAGATGGGCAAAGTTTGTTTACCCGTAGCTACATAGGAGTATTGTTTGGCCAATGCTTTTAGCAAACACCTAAATTCCTTGTTATGGTTTCAACGCGAATGTAGGTAGAGCACTAATCCATTGTGTACATTCCTCCACATCAGAAGGAAAACCATATAGGCCTACTTTAACCTTTTTCACGAGCTCATTGTTTTTTTTAACCAGCACTGTTTTTCAGGGAGTCATAGCCACTACGACAACCAAACACTGAACACTTTCGCGGCATTTTAACAAGTTTATAAAATAGAGATGTAAGTGAGAAAAATGTAGGCTACCTTTCTTCAAATAATTAGATCCACATCGGTATTGAAATCAGCAAAACAGTTCTTGTGGTCACAACCTAGAATACAGACTCTGACAAGCTAGATCTAGGTCTATATCTAGGCTAATCTAGATGCTACAACGCAATACAGAATCCATACCACAATAGAATCAGCTGCCAATTAACATGTAGAATCCAGAATAGAGAACATATATTGATATATACATCTGTGTTCTTCACTTAATTAATATTTTCTTATTAAACGCGTTACAAGACAACAGCTATCCAGGATGCTGTGTGCCTTGAAGAGTGACTGAGACTAAGGTTTGTATCTGCCGCACACAGAGCTTTCCTTCCGGCTGTGTTCCAGCATCCAGACCACACGATTTTCTGGGTCAAGCCAGTGACAATGCCTTCTATTTTTGGAAGCCTTGTGTGACAGCAACTATTGGTAGACCACCTAAAAAGATCAGCCCTATAATTAACGAGCCGTCTCAAACGAAAATAGTTACGTGGCAAATGATGCCAGCGTTCACCCACACTACGAATCAAAGTATGCAGCGTGTAACGGCTCAACTGTAGAATACTTCCACTGTTCGACCCTTAAGACACCTTCTTCGAAGTCATCCCGACTTCCGAAGGTGTGGCGAAATTTCACTCTAGTATAATGTGTGCCAGTTTCGCCATAGTTGCGGTAGACTTGATTTGCTCAGTCAAGATCAAAGAGGTTATTAATAGAACTCTGTGGTCAAGGTACATGAACAAACTACATTCTAAATCTAGGGTAAAACCTGTCAGTTTACACACATACACACACACACATAAAACAAGGAAATGAATAAACAAGCCTATTGAAATAGAATTTAATAGTGAATAGAATGTGAAAGCATATGTGATGTCAATTTTATGTAAAGGACCACTAAACAGCCCATTTGATTTTCTGGGGGCAATTTTCTGCAAAGATAATGTACTTTCAGACACTCTTGCAACCTTTATAACCATGTCCATGTTATACATATGTAGCAAAAATTGAAAGTTGGTTTAGAGATAGCATCAAGATCCAAACTTGGTTAAATGTCTGTTGTTTTTTTTTTATCACATTGTTTGATCGCATACGACGTGAACCGTTTTTGCTCAATTTTGTTTTGATTGTTACTAACACAAAATAACAATCTTAATTTTTGTTGGCCTGTTGTTTTACCTTTATTATAACTGATACATTAGGGCCAATTTAATTGTCGGATTTTGTTCTGAGTACAATTTGACAAGCGCAGATAGGTCCTGGTACTCCCTCTCTGGCTTGTTGTGATAGCACATTAAATTGCCTTGGGATTTATCAGCGATTTAGCCTATTTTATATATGCTGATAATTTAGAAATCCACCTTTATCTTTAGCCATTTCACTTACAGGACAACAATTCTCCCAATCTTACACAGGCTGACTTTGTATCCGATGTGAAGGCCCTGCTGAAAGTCCTGTGGCTGTTTCTACCTCTGCCATTGTTCTGGGCTTTGTTTGACCAGCAGGGATCACGCTGGACACTCCAGGCAGTCGATATGAATGGAGACATGGTCAGTCTGCTCAAAAATGGTTTATGATTTGGCCACCTTTTAAACTTGGCTGTGAGAATTTAACACTTTCATGTAACATGATGCTTTAAAAAAATTAAAAGGAAACACAATTACTAGTTTGGCTATAAGCCTTAACCTTTTTAAAAAAAATATTGATAGTTATTTAATATTTTGTTGTGTGATAATCCTTCTTGACTGAATACTTATACTGGAGATGTGGCAGGAAATCTTTTTGTTATAATCTGGTATGGCTATGTGAAACAAACATGTTAATCAATAGAGAAAAAAATTTAAGCATCAGATTTTGAAAACATAAATGTTGGCTAGGTTTAAATCATTCAGATATTTTTGTGTGTGTTATCTTTTGTAACCGATCAAACCAATTTTACTGTTGAAAATACAATTTCATAAGCAGGGCTGCTTGTCTTCCTTTTACTTCTCAATTACATTTTTCCTCTCTTTTCTTCTTCACCCCATCCCTTCTTTTTTTTCCATTGCAAGTCTTGAACCATCATTTTATTTAGCAATTATCTTGTTAAAAATTTCATAACTATGTTGCTTGTTGTCCTTTTACTGCTCACTTATATTTTTTCCGCTCTCTTTCTTCATCTTATAATTTCTTTTTTCCTTGTCTCAAGCCATCCCTTTATTTTCAGGGCATGTTGGGGCGTCTCAAACCTGACCAAATGCAGGTGCTTAACCCAATCCTGATTCTCCTGTTGATTCCCTTGTTTGAGCAGTTCGTCTACCCGTGCCTGGATCGTATTAAAGTACCAAACAGGTGGGTATGGGGATAACGGATCAATCCATATGATCCAAGTTCTATTCTGTAAACGCAGGTTTGTCCAGACATTGATGCTATGTAACACCAGCCAACTGAAGGACTCTAAGCAACTGATTTATTATGACTCACTTTCTTGGACGTGAACTGTTCATGACATGTAAACAATGTCCAACTCTTTCTTGCAAGAAATATATGAAACAAAGCTCTATATGATTATGAGTAACTGTTCTGTACATTGAAATGTGAGTGAACTATTATAAGTATGCTATACTACCATGAAACATGCTAAGCAAGTTATCAGCATGGAAGCAGCTACTGCCAATGAATGTTACTCATTTCTGGTAGTTCAATACACCCGCTTGTTGTCTCTTCACATAGCAATTTTGGAGCTTTTCAAAAATAGATTTTTGTTTGTACGTATCTAATGAAGATAGAGACTACACATTATTTGTGCATTTAAGTTATGATATGATCTTTACAAATATGCTTAACGGATTTTTCTAAGTTATTTGGTTGATTATATACAGATAAAAAATACCATATATTTCCTATGTTTGGAAATGCTACACGTCAACAAACGCCACTAATGACCCACTTCATCAGTCTACAACTCTGCTATATCATCAACTCTTTCAAATACAGCACAAATTAGCCCAGTTCAACCAAACATCCTTACCATCAATGCAGTTAGACCTATCTAGACCTAAGCGTAACCTCTAAATCCTAGATGTAATTGATACCCAACAATTAGTCCAGATCTAGGTTCTAGACATCATATCATAGAATTAGATCTAGGGAACTCACGCAATTGGTAGAGCACTGGACCCCAACTGGCGGGTCTGTGGTTTAAAACCCACAATCAGTAGAAAGCCGTTGGCGCCTATTCGGCCATATTCTGCGCAGAGATAAAATATACCAGCGAACAAGGCCATTGAGTTATACTTCACCCGCTTCGAAAAGGAATTTAGGGGAAGACCAACTACAACCCTACCAGTGATCCTCAACAAAGACCTATCATGCACCCACAATCTTTCACTGAAAACGACTCAAGACTTGAACCACATACGTTCACTACCACAGGAACGTGATCAATGGAGATCATTCATCAAGCACATTGCAGAGATTGCTGAGGCGTCCCGATCTGATGACCAGGATGCGAAAGGCAAATAAGTCAAGTAAATCAAGTCAAATCAGTCAAAAATGTATTTGTTTCCCTACTAGTTGGGTCTGTGTCATTATAATGTGACCAGTGGAGAGAGAGAATCCTGATATCCCTACTCTGTCTCTGTGTGGCAGCAGGTAAAATTACCAGGAATTGGTCTTGGGACCCATCCAAATATAGCCTTGCTGCGGATGTTAAATGTTAAAAAACCAACTCAACCCAACCACAGATTACTTGTCATCATTGTCCTCTCCAGACCCCTCCAGCGGATCTGTGTGGGTATGCTGCTCTGCAGTGCATCCTTTGGCCTGGCAGGATTTGTGCAGCTCAAGCTGGAAGTAAGTAATGGTAATGGATTCGATGGCTTAGTTTTTGGTTTTTGTAAGGTCAGTTGTCATTGATTTTGAAATTAGTGGGACAGTAGAAGTCAGTTGTTATTTATGTTGAAATTAGTGGACTAGTAGGAGACAGTTGTCATTAATGATACAACATTGTGGTAGCGAATCGCTCAAACCGAAGTAGCAAAGAATCCAGGTCATCCTTTCTGTCCACAAAAGCCGGTAATTTAGGCATCTTGAATTTAGAATGCTCTCCTTCATGGACCGATCTTGTGCTGCCTGATGTAAGGTTGTGTTCACTTTGCTGACTTGCCTGTGCTTGTATCCTTGCCAACTCTAACTGTGTCCTCATTTCCTCCATCTTTAGTTCTTTCTCAGCTTGAAGTTTAGCTTCTCGCTCTTCCCTTTCAGCTTGAAGTTTAGCTTCTCGCTCTTCCCTTAGAAGTTTAGCTTCTCGCTCTTCCTTTTCCTTCTCAGCTTGGAGTTTGCGCAATTTATCCATTTGCTCAATAATAAATTTTTTCTTTTCATCTCCTCGTAACTGCAGTTCCTCAGCAAGTTCTTTGATTTCTTGAATGGACGACATTATGGAGCTTTAACAGCTGAGGGTGCGATATAAAGAAAGAGACGCTTCGAATACTGGCGCAAAACACACGACACGGTTTACGCAGAACACACTGACTCTAGATCTAACTTTAGATTTGATAAATTAGGCAAGCAAAACGCGCGTACCAGATATTAGCCGACGAAGGTTGCTAATCTAGATCTAGCTCTACGCTGGACCAATCTAGATCTCTAGATCTATAATTCTTCGATGCGCCGAACTTGTAGACTCGATCCCGGACGAGCCCCCAGTGTAACAGATTTGCTGGTGAGGTGGTAATCTGTTAGGCTCTGTTTGTCTAGGGGTATTAAAAATATTCACAGCCAATCACACGACTCGTCCATAGAAAATAAATCCGAAGTCCGCAAGTAACAATTGCACACTGTTTAATCCAACAAAAGGGTTATACTTTACAATGTTTGTAGGACGGCTCAATAGTACAATTACTGGAGTTTCAATGTAGACTCTGGAAAACAATGTTGACTCCCTCTAAATCTAATTAAGATTCTTATTTATACAAAATTTCGTCGAATCATCCAGAACAAGAATTACGTAAATCATAAGAGAATATTCTCGGTACACCTCTTTAGCAATTAACAACCAATCAAAACAAAGGTAAACAAGAGGTGACGAGGTCATTACTATTCTAGAACTAAGCCGGAGATTCGAGAAGGGCTGTGTTCAGTAAGCAAAACTCACAACTAAATTCTTAGGCTTGAAATACAATCGTTATGCAACCAAACAAGATAATGTACATACATCTAGCCAATCCGCTACCCAAAAGTTACGCACCTAAAAAGGGTGAGGAAATGAATAGATCAACTTATAGTACAATGCGTTACAGTAATCTCTGACTATTATTTTACATGCTGCCACAAAGAGACAGAGCTGGGATAAACAGGACATATAATACGAACACTGACCAATGGTAGGGAACAGAGTGATCTGATAGGGATTCGAACCTGGTAGGCCTACTCCTGATTAGCAGTTGAGCGCTCTATCAGCTGAGCTATCTTGTCCCTGTAATAAAAAAATAGGTCAATTAAGAATATGCCAGTTACTCTCAGCCATAACTTAAAATTCAAAAGCTATGTGGTTGCATAGAGATCAAATTTGCAGACCCTGCATAGTTTCATAGTAGCAGGCTTTCAATTATGAATAAGCAAATGGGCAGACCATGAGATGTGAAGCCTGGTTTCTTGGTATGCATGCTTATTATGAGATGATTGTTTGATGTTACTGACCAGTGTGGGTATTGATACTGCTTCATCATTTGAACCATGAGTCTTTATGATTTGAAAAATGAGAAAACACTGCCTTTTGTCTACAGTGATTGAGATGAAATGCTTTGGGAGCAGGGGAGATGTAAGACAATAAGTCATGCCTTTGCTTCAGTTTAAGGTGAAGTGGAAATAAAAATAATTTGTAGTTGGCATGTAGACTCTCTGATCTGACCAATCAGGTTTTGGTGTACGCCATGTTAGCAATCTGATTTGATCAATAGACACAAGGTCGGGTGTATGGTATTTAACCAATTGGCTTCAGGATAAGGGGCATCTACTTTCTATGACCTTACCAATCGGCTCAGGGTTTATTGGACTTTTGCACTCACCTGGTGTCCGATATCCCAACAAACTTCTCGGTCTCTTTTTTATAACTGAAGAAAACTTTCACAGTGCCATAAATCAACCCCTCGCCCAATCATTCATTTACTCTAATTGCACATTCAGTACCTTTATACATTTTTAGAAAATTTTGTTTTTTTACTCTTCATATCAAATTGCAACAAAATGTATCTATGAGCACCCCCATGAGGCACTGCAGACTATGCAGCCACATTCTAAATTCTCACTAGCTGTAGTTGCGTGAAAACCACTCAGGTAACACTATCGGCAACCACACACATAGGAGCAGAGTTAGCTTTACTACTGACATTTACATTTTAGGCTGTCATAAATTGTATAATAAGGCAAGTATTTCTATGTAAGTAAAATGTCAAAATGTTGTGTTTGTTTTTCAGGCCGGAAAAGAATCATCATTAAATGGACAGTCTGTTATTAGGTTTATGAATGCAGCCAGTTGTAATACAACAGTGAAGACAACATTTTACTCCGGAACCCTACCTGTTGGTGAAGTAAGTTTCATGGAAGTTAGGGGGCAAACTAACACAATCGGTAGAACGTTGGTGTCCCAGTCATGTGGTCCCTGGTTTGAATCCCATGATCAATCAAAATTTATTTGTCCAATTTCGTTCCTTACTGGTTGGGTCAGTGCCAGTATAATGTGACCGGCTCAGAAATGAGTCCTGGTATCCGGGCAATATCTCTGTCCTTGTTGCTCAATTAAGTATTGTGATGATAGAAGGAATTAATATGGAAATAGTGAAAAAAGCTCATAACATTAGCCTCTGGCTGAGGACATTTGTTTTCCTATGCAACCTTTTAAATGTACTACATGTATTAATCTATTTCATTCTCTCTTTCTGACGTCTTTACCAGCCATTCCATTTTAATCCTTTGTTCTCCCACCTTAACAGNGGTCCCTGGTTTGAATCCCATGATCAATCAAAATTAATTTATTTGTCCAATTTCGTTCCTTACTGGTTGGGTCAGTGCCAGTATAATGTGACCGGCTCAGAAATGAGTCCTGGTATCCGGGCAATATCTCTGTCCTTGTTGCTCAATTAAGTATTGTGATGATAGAAGGAATTAATATGGAAATAGTGAAAAAAGCTCATAACATTAGCCTCTGGCTGAGGACATTTGTTTTCCTATGCAACCTTTTAAATGTACTACATGTATTAATCTATTTCATTCTCTCTTTCTGACGTCTTTACCAGCCATTCCATTTTAATCATTTGTTCTCCCACCTTAACTCCCTCTCTATCCTTGGCCCCTCTCCTTCCCTCCTTCCTTCCCTCTGACCCTCTCTCTCACTCTCTCTCTATCTCTCTCTGAATCTCAAACTCTATTATTCTCATCCCTTTTCTCTCCTTTTCTTGTTAAAAAAAGACTAAAACAAGTGTAAAAGTGCTCCAAAAAACAAACAAACAACAATACAGGCCATAATTGGCCATGAAAAAGCAGACCCCAAGATAAAGATAATGAATATAATTATTTTTTACTCTTCATATCATATGATTTTATTTTGTTCTGGCACCAACAAAATCTATTTGAATTGTGTCTGCATGGGTAATTTTTTTTTAAGTATTGAGTTTTAACTGCAAAAAAATAAAACAAAAACCAAGATAACCTTCATGAAATCTTATCACTGTTATAATAACAAATATTATATATTTTTATTGCTAATAATAAAAAAAAGAAATTAAAGGTTTTATGCTTATAATTATGAAACAAACATTACTCATTGTTTGGGATGTATCCAAGGCAGAAAATATGCCTGGCCCAGTCTTTTTGAATTCCAAAATTTTTTTTTTTTCACTTTACCTAAAATGCCAACTAAGTAAAACTTCTCTTTTGCCAGCTTTTCACCGAAAACTTTTTATTCTTTTCTATTGGTAAGCCAGAATTCACAAGCAATGCAGTTTTATAATTTGAATAAGTAATGTGAATTTTCCTCCTCTGCGTGGCATTACATAGTTTGAATGATTAATGTGAATTTTCCTCCTCTGCATGGCATTACATAGCTCAATATATGGAGCATGAGGATTCTAAAGGGGAGAGTGCAGGGTTCAAATCTTGATACTCTTATTATAATGTCACCATTTGAAACAGGACTCCTAGCCTTTGGGTGTCAGCGGGGTGGGAAAGGGGAGGGCAACGGTATTCCTGGGGTAGAACACCAGATTCCGACGCAGGTGGTTCGTGGTTCGAGCCATTGTGATGTTGCCCCCTTCTGCTTGTGTCGGTGTCAGTGTAATGTGATCGGCTGAGACAAGAGTCTTGTTTGTGGCAGCACATAAAATTGTCAGACCTCAGTCTTGGGATCCGTCTACAATATAGTCTATGTAATGCTAATGTTGGATGTTAGACCAACTCAACTACAGCTCTGTGTGTCAGCACTTAAAATTGCCAGATGTTAATGGTGGGACTGGTCAACGATATAGCCAAGTGGCTGACATTGGATGTTAAGTAACAAATCCCCACTCTGCCCACGAGTAGCAGCTTGTAAAGGTGTCAGAATGTTGGTCTTCAGATTTATCTATGAAAATGCTTAGTTTTCAATAAACATTGAGAAACACAAAAATTAAAACAAACAGAAAAACAACCCCAAACTGCTCTGCTTTCTTTTCAGATATCTCCAAGCCAGCACATTTCAGGGGGAGACTTTGAGTTGACTGGGAGCTGTGATGCAGAAAGCAGACCAATTGAAGCATTTTCTCATAGCTTCACAACACACAGAGATGTAGGGTACAGAATTGTCATCTTTTCTCCTGACAGAGAAAATATCTCAAGTGTTATGGTAATCTGAAAAACAATGTAGAGAAATACATGTAATAATCAAAAAATTGTTGTTTCCTTTCATTTTAAACCATGACTGCAGTAAAGCTCTTCAAATAAAATCAGTTGATATACCTTTGTTTTGTATAGTACCATGGAAGCTTAGACATAACTATGTAAATACAAGCACACTCACTCAAATGACATAATTTTAGAACCAAGAGAACTCAATTTTTAAAATAGTAGCTTGATGGCTTTTTAAACAAAATATCTTTCTCTTTTTTTTTGCATTGTGTTATCATGGCTGCTGGTTCTTTTGAATCCATTAATTTTATTTTTGTTACAGGTTATTATGATCTTTGATCTTTTCTTTATAATGTCACAAGAAAAGGGTATTAAAAAACAACTGAACCATTACAAACTAAACAGTAGTTGAAAATGACTTCAATCAGGGGAACTTTTATTTGCATCACATAATGAATATCACTAGGTCAGA
Source organism: Elysia chlorotica (assembly GCA_003991915.1). Taxonomy (NCBI): domain Eukaryota; kingdom Metazoa; phylum Mollusca; class Gastropoda; family Plakobranchidae; genus Elysia; species Elysia chlorotica. The sequence goes on from RQTK01000403.1 coordinate 18,359, forward strand.
TGTCACCCACACCTACACATATCTATCATATATGATCTTTGAACAGACGAGTTTCATATAATTGAAAAAAAATCACCATTCTTCAGTTTCAGGATGAGAGAAAGCATGATAAAGATGGAAAAGCCCTTGTGAGGTATGTTTTGTGAACAGAATAAATTCCCGGCTTTATAAACAACACATTTTGCTAGACGGTTGCCACTCAGATTCGAGAACATCAAGGACAAGAACAAATTGGTGTTTATTTCATTCGACATCTGCAATTTCTTCTCCTCTATTATTAATAAAATACTTGAGAAGGCATTGAATTTCGCATCGATTTGGACCAACATTACTGAAGGACATTATTAAACAGGCAAGAAAGACCTCACTCTACTACAACAAAACATCTTGTGTAAAGAAAACAATGGGTTTTGATGTAACAATAGGGAGCTTTGACGGTACTGAGACATGCAAACTGGTAGGGTTGTTCTTATTGTCACAGCTCCAACACCTTAATATAGATGTTGGCCTATATAGAGACGATGGACTCGCCACCTGCACACTACCACCAAAAACAAGTGGAGATAATAAAGAAAGGGATATGTAAAATCTTTAAACACAACGAGCTTAACATAACTAAATAGGCAAATAAAAAAATCACGGAGAATCCTTGTCACCCTTGACCTAAAAAGTGATATCTACAAACCGTTAAAGAAAACCAACAACAATATTAACTATATAAGCAAGTACAGCAACCACCCCACTGGCCATGAAGAAAAATCTATCGAAGAGCATAAATTATCGGATAAATATTAACTCAAAGAATGAGGATGTATGTAAGCATGGCAGCACAACATACAATGATGCGCTAAAAAAACGGTTTTGATGAGCAGTTGTGCTTCAGTGCTGATCTAAAATGAAAAGATACGAAAAAGAAACAAAGCAAAAAAACATAGAGGATGATTGCAAAAGATTGAGAATTTCATTATATATTTTTGAAGGTTCCCTTTTTCTTGAGCTTTGGTAGTGATTAAATATGATAGCTTTTTGCATAACCTTCTGTATAAATTTTATTCCCATTCGCTCAGTTGATTGGTTGAAAAAAAAAAAAGTCAAATGGCAGCAACTGCAAGACAATAGGGGATGTTGATAATCATAAACATTCTTCATCTTTCATGGAAGAAGTAATCCTGAAAGTGTTACAGAGAAGAAGAATATCAGTCACAATTTTCGATAGCAATAATATAGATCAGATTGTTCAGCAGAAAATATACCTTATGTTCTTTTTCTGTTTTATCAAAACATTTGTTCTTGTAACTTTAGAAAAGAAACAAATGTTTGGCAGTTCTCTTAGACATAGTAAAAATGAAAAAATACCGTAATAAATTGATTAAAAGCGTAAGGTTAATAAAAAGTTCTCCCTCCCCCTCTCTCTCTCTCTCTTTCTCTCTCTCTCTCTCTCTCTCTCTCTCTCTCTCTCTCTCTCTCTTTATATAATTATATATAAATTACAAGTTGTCTGATGAAAGCAGCAGCTTCTCCTAAATCTAATTTATAAATTGCAATAAACTTTGAGGGATACATTATTGTGTTTGTTTGTCCCTAGATGTTTGTGTGTACATATGCAAATGTTGATGTGTCCACTTGTCTTTAGTGCAATCTGGATTTTCCCAATCAAGATAGCAAGTCACTTAAAGAGACTTAGTACATACTCTAGCCATGAACCTCCCTTTTTAAGGAGCTTAGTTGTCCAGTGGTATAAACCATGTTACGTTAGCTCTGAGCGGTAAGCGATTCGGTGCCCCTGCATCTACAAGTCGAGGGTTCTAATCCTTCAAAGCGCAATGATTGTTTGGCCATTTTCACTTAAGTAAAAGCCTACTTCCACCATTGTGGAAAAATACCTAAAAATTCCAAATCTACTTATAAAGACAACAATTGTTTTGCCTACAGGAAAAATGCTTGGACGAAATGCATTAAAAAATTTTCAAAATTGATTTTCACTATTTTTGGTGGGTGAATTTAGGAGCGCTCCTAACTTTAGGAGTATGTGTTAACCCAATTACGATCGGTCATAAGAATTAGGTGCATCTAACGTTAGGTGCTCTTCATAAAACTGGACCGATGTGTCTAATGGCATTTAAACTAAGAACAAATGCACACAAATTGGCCAGAAAACACACAAAAAACACTTGTAGTGCAAGGAATGAATTGTCTTTTTTCTAAATATTTTGAATTATTGAATTTTTGTTTCAAATGTTTCTTATATCGTACATGTGTCAAGTTATATATGGGTAGAAAGGGCCTCCAATCTTCTTTCTCAATCATTTTTTTCTTTATAATTTTGTCTCTTTTGAGAAAAGCGTAGTAACAAATTTAAAAACATCAGTATATAAAACAATAGAGTGTTGCCCCTTACGTCCGTAAATTAGGATTTTGAAGTAAACAAAGTAGTCAGTAAATTAAGTTAGTAAAATTTTTAAATTTGTTCAGAGGGTTATGCAAGGAAGTAAAACTTATCTTTAAAAACTATTTTTGTGCTGACCTCTAGAGGGCAATTATGGTACATGTGTACAGGGCTAGGAATGGACTTGGCTGCTCCACTGCCTAGATTTGCATGTGGCAGCTTTGTTTACGATGATAATACACCAAAATATGACTAGGGTTTGGTGTGATGTCACTAATGTCAGCGTCAGTGGTAAAATGTATGACTGGGGTGGGGTATTTGGGAATAACAACACTCATGTGCAGGTCTGAGGAGGTGCTTTCACATTTATCAATTATTTTAAAGTTGGGTGTAGAGTAGCTCTAAGCTCATTTCCAGTTATAAGCAGGGCTAACCCATTTGGGTTCTCACTATTTCCAAAATAAATAATAAGACACGAATAATTTTCAAACCTCTCGTTATTCCAACACTTCTTGTTATTCCAGATGTCGTTAAAAATTGGGACTACTGTATTTCAACTCAATAGTGATTTATCCTGTTAAAATGTTTAAAAATGGAAAAAAATTATTTCCAGCTTTGCAGCATTATTTCCCGTCACCTACACCATTGAGAGTGTTAATGTTTCACTAAGAGAGTTCAAACATGGAAAAGCCAGTCAACATCTGGAGATCAATGAACAAGTCTGGATTGGGAACGCATCAGAATTCCTTGTGGTCGAGCCAGGAAGGTAAAGTCCAAGTCAGGTTAAAAATTTTGTTATGCCGTACGTACTTGACTAGACTAATTGTTCCGGTTCCTTGTCTGTGACACTTCCGCAGCTTCTTTAATCCTTGATGTGAGTTTTTTCTATATAAAGGAAGGGGAGGGGGGGGGGGGGGGGGTTTAACCCGGGGTAATTGTTGTGGGTGTAGAAGGGGGGGGGGGGGGGGGGGGGGGCTTTAACCCTGGGGTAAAACATTGGCTCCCGGTGTAGGGCTTCGAGCCTTATCGATTTCGCCCCCTTCTGGTTGGGTGGGTGTCAGTTTTAATGTGACTCAGGAGTCATGATATCCCTACCCTGTCTTGTTTGTGGCTCCACATAAAAAAGTCAGATGTCAGTCTTGGGGTCCGTCCACAATAGATATAGTGCTGACGTTGGACGTTAAACCAACTATACTAACTTCTCCAGATAAATGATGTATGTCTGTCATGTGCTAATTCTGTGATCTTTGTCAGTTTGTCATCCAGAGTACATGTAGTCTAATTATATATTGTATCAGTGCAAGATCTCTGTTAATCACCGTTGGCAGGGTTGTTTTAGTTCGACTTCTGAGGTTGTTTCTATGTGCCATAAAATAGGCTCTTCTATTAGTTGAAACGTCCTTGTCTCTTTATAGAATATGACCAAAGAGGTTCCTTAGGAGCCAATAGAATCTGAAGTATCAAAGGTTTTTCTTGGCAGGTTGTATCAAGAGATTTGTTTGTTACTTTTGATGGGTATAAAATGATTATTGAATGTTGGTATCTTTTTCAACTGATCTTCTGGTTGGGTGGGTGTCAGTTTTGATGTGACTCGGGAGTCATGATATCCCTACCCTGTCTTGTTTGTGGCTCCACATAAAATAGTCAGATGTCTGTCTTGGGGTCCGTCCACATGTGCACAATAGATATAGTGCTGACGTTGGACGTTAAACCAACTAAACTAACTTCTCCAGATAAATGATGTATGTCTGTCATGTGCTAATTCTGTGACCTTTGTCAGTTTGTCACCCAGAGTACATGTAGTCTAATTATATATTGTATCAGTGCAAGATCTCTGTTAATCACCGTTGGCAGGGTTGTTTTAGTTCGACTTTTGAGGTTGTTTCTATGTGCCATAAAATAGGCTCTTCTATTAGTTGAAACGTCCTTGTCTCTTTATAGAATATGACCAAAGAGGTTCCTTAGGAACCAATAGAATCTGAAGTATCAAACGTTTTTCTTGGCAGGTTGTATCAAGAGATTTGTTTGTTGCTTTTGATGGGTATAAAAGGATTATTGAATGTTGGTATCTTTTTCAACTGATCTTCTTCTTCTTCTTCTTCTTTTTCTTCTTCTTCTTCTTCTTCTTCTTCTTCTTCTTCTTCTTCTTCTTCTTCTTCTTCTTCTTCTTCTTCTTCTTCTTCTTCTTCTTCTTCTTCTTCTTCTTCTTCTTCTTCTTCTTCTTCTTCTTCTTCTTCTTCTTCTTCTTCTTCTTCTTCCAGTCAATTTCAAGTTTCCAATATACATGTATGAACAACGAATAATTGCCATGTATTAGAAAATTACTTATAATATTGAAGAAATTCGTCTTCATGTAGCCATCCATGTGCAGTACACAAAATTTATATCTTTGTAAACTAAAAGAATTCTGTTAAAGCAAAAATTTAAAGTCTCTAAGGTTACATAGTACTTGAAAACTTAAGATAAAAATAACACTCATGGTAATAATTTTAGATTTCCATCAACCAATTCAAGTCGTTATAGCATTAGACGGGATATACCTTTCCATATAAATTGAGTTCCTCTGAAAAATTATTTAAACTGTGTGATAAAATGAAGTGTTGTTTTTGCAATGAAAAAATGCACACAGGCTATCGCCCGGCTCCTTTATTAGATGATAAGTTATTACCCTCCTGATGACACCTCGTGAGCTGTTCATCGCTGGTGTCGGGTGTCTGCTTATTTATTGCTCAAAATTAAAGTGAACGGAATCAGTGCATTTTCGCCGCTGTGTGGCATCTCAAATACCTTAGCCATCAGAATTTTAGGCTAATTTTGTCAGGCCACCTCAAATTGACACATCCACATGCTTTATCAATTTCCTTGAAATTATGATGTAAGTTTGAACAGTTATATTTCAATTTCAACCTTGCAAAAAGCTTATTAATTTTCAAGAAACCGGGAACTAAGACTAGTACAAAGGATATTGCAAAGTAATTTGTTGTGACTTTGTCCTTCTTGTACCAGATACCAGGTCCTTTTGGAGGGAAATATCATTCGTTCTCTCATATGGTTTGGCAGTGGGTCGGTTCAGACAGTGGTTCTAACACCGGTCGCTAGTAAACACTTCGACCAGGCAAGTATCTTTGGGCTGTTAAGTAATATTTCATCTCTAATGTAATTTCCAATCGAGTGATGTTAAGTCATTTTGAGATATTGGCACTATAGTAAGCTTTGCTTATAGATTTTTTGTTGTCAATTTTCCTATTATCTTAATATTTGAGTGAGTCATGCCTTATTATTTCATGTTAGCAAATTTATTATTGAGTTGTAACATTTTTGTTGTTGTTGCTTTAAAGCATAAGTCAGGTCTCAGGTGCAATTTATGCCACTGTCCCATGAAACATAGGCCTAAACTTTTACAAGAGAAATAGGCTTAAATTTTACAATACAAATAGGTGTAAAATTTTCCATGCAACATAGATCTAAATATTCCCAAGCTACGTACTTGACAAGAGAAAAAAGCCTTAAATTTTTCATGCAATGCAAGCCTAAATTTTCTCATGAAATATAAGCTTAAATTTTACAATACAAATAAGCTAACAGTATGTTATCTGTGCTACTAGAGGGGAAGTGATCCTTGATCAAATCTATGCTAACCAAAAAGAGACATACACAGGTCACCCCATGTTCCCGCTAGGCAAATCAGACCATTGCCTCATTATTTTGCAGCAGAAATACAATTTAAAGAGCGAAGCCAGAAACAAAGCTGAGCAAAGGTTGACAGCACAGATGTGGGACAAGCTCCAGGTTGCTCTAGAAACCACCGACTGGTCCATGTTTCTGAATATCACACACAGTATGAAAGAATTATCAGACACTGGGTGTAGCTATATTAACTTTTGTAAAAATGACATGGTTCTCAAAATGGCAGTGTAAATTTCTCCTAACAGCAAACCTTGGGTAACCAAGAAATAAAGGCAGTATTGAACAAAAGGGAGACTGCTTTAAGAGAGAAAGTTATAAATGAGAGAAAACAAGTTCAAAAAGATTTAAGAGTTGCTTTTAAAAAAGGTAAAGAAGAGTACAAAAAGGAGAAAGAAAAGAAACTTTTGAAGTAACAACATAAAAGAAGTATGGAAAAGAATGATTGCCATAAGTGGGCACAAAAGGAAGAATCATTCTAAAACGGTCAAAATTATAATACTTATAGCAATTTAAATGAATGTTATGCATGGTTCAATTGCCATGATTTTTTAAAAAGAATGGGAGGAGAAAATAAATGTACTGACATAAAAAAGAATGTGAGTGCAAGGCTTGTGTTGGACCAGTCGGTGTAGACCAAGGCGTGTTTTTAAACGTTGTGCTAGGCAATTGTTGAGTATATTGTGTACAATTGTTTATGTCTTTTAATCAATGTACAGTGCCTGAAGTATGTATTGTTCTATTGCTTAAAAACAACCTGTCAATAATATGTAGCACCTGTCACATTAACATTTTCCTTTATGAAAGTCTTTGAAAAATGTATCATGCCTCACATTACCTAACTCGTTTAGGATTTTTTAGACCCATGTCAATATGCCTATAAAGCTAAAAGTAGTGTAGATGAAGCCATTTTACATTTTCTCAATGATGTTTATTTCCACTTAGACAAACCACTATATGTATTAAACTAATGTGTTATTATTGTTCTAGTGCTTTAAATACAATACAACCACATTCATCATGTGGTACACTTATGTTAATGAATGCTTATCCCTCTCTGATTCTGTGGATATTGGATTATGTCACTTACAGGCTAGAATTTGTAAAATTATGCCCCACATTAACATCTAGTACAATTAAAACAAATGTTGCTGTCCCACAAGAAACATATAGAAAATCCACACCGTACAAAGAAAATGAATGTAGGCAAACAAAGTGATCATAGCAGCAGGTGCAGAACAACATGGGCACAAACACCCAGACATTCAAACTCTCAAAATCAATTACTTTTCCAATAACAAACATAAAAGGGCACTGCAGAACAATATATCATCTAGGTCTAAAATAATAGTAATAATAGTCCTAGATAATTCTAGTTTTGCATTTTTATTTTTTTTTAAAAGACTTTCTGTCTATATTTATAATGATACAGCCGTATCTGTACATTAGGAAATAATTAAAAATTTTGTTCCTATGATGTATTAACATTGATGCACTTAGACCAGACTATGTGCAACATTATAACCATATTTTAGGTCAAAGACAATAGTTTTCGATAGTTCTAATATGACACATACATTATACATTCAAAAATTCAATTTTCTTGTCTATTTTTATCATCATACATTACTATATTTGTGTAAGTGTGTGTTAGTGATGAATATAGTCATTGATGCATGTCATGATTTTTCAATAATTTTTACTAAGAAGTGTAATAATCTCATCCTATTCAAGGTAAAATCCCACATTTTTATTTTTATTTTTCGTGGCTACATTTGCACATATGAAATCTCTTAACGACCGTACAACCCTCATTTTACATATATATCAATATCTTTTGATTTTAGCACAAATAAGTGATACATTTTTTAATGTCTTTTAACATGTTTTATATAAAATTGTATTTTTTTTGTTTTATTTAGTGTAATATAAATGGGCATGTCAATGTAAATTTCCCCAAAACTATTAATAACGTGTGATCTTATTTTCCCATGCAGGCATACATTTTGCAATACTCTTCTTCTTTTCTCATTTTACAACACAAATAGACCTAAATTTTATGTATTTTGTCCCTTTTCCAGATCACTATTAATTGTTTTAACAACATTGTGTACTTTATCCAGAAATGGTCGGCAGTGGATGTCCTGCAGTTTGTCACAGTGCAGGAAAACAAAGTGTCAATGTTCTGGCAGATCCCACAATATGTTGTTATCACATGTGGAGAAATTCTCTTCTCCATTACTGGACTTTCATTTGCCTACAGCCAGGTTGGGTCTTTTGCTTAATGATGATGATGATGATGACGATGACGATGATGATGATGACGACGACAACAACAACGACAAAACGACGACGACGATGATGATTATGATGATGACAACAATAATAATAATAATAATACTAATAATAATAATAATAATAATAATAATAATAATAATAATAATAATAATAATAATAATAATATTAATAACTATAGGAATAGTAATAATAATAATAATAATAATAATAGTAAAGGAATTTTTAGGTAAATGCAGATGTATTCCTAAATTATCCATTTTTTAAATATTTAACCACTCGTTATTTATATTTACTATAAGACTCTTTATATGTTTGTATTATTCCTAAAATTGGCACCATTAAAAAGAATTACGATTAGGGAGATTACAAAGCCCTGGTGTTTCTCACCCATGAGTTATGGTGAATGGAGGGTTTTTAGTGAGATCATCTGACAATGACATACAAAAAAGGGTAGAAACTAAGACCTAAAATTAGGGTTGGGCAGATTAGCTACATCATACTGTACTGTAATTGTCCAGTAGGAAAACTATTTTTCTTCTCTGCAGGGACTAGATTCCATGAAGTGTGTGCTTTCGGGCATAGATCTCAATTGTTACACAAGTCATTGTTTTAAGTATGATTGCTAAGAAATCAACTGTAGTGGTTTTCTCCTGGCTGCTGCATAGATGCAATGCTAATGTAAATATACCCATAATACCTAAAAGATTTTTACGTGTACAGGCCCCTGACTCTATCAGTCTGTGCTTTGGGGCATTTACATGTGCTGTAACTTAATCATTTTATACACAAGTCAATGTTTTAACTTAATTAAGTATGTTCCTTGAAAATCAACTTAGAGTGTCTTCTCTCCCACGAGAACAATAATAATAATACTAAAACAAAAATGTTGACTGTTAACTGCAGTGGTTTTGTTTCTGCAGCTGTACATATAAATGTAACGCACTTGTAACCTACAAATAATACCCATGCTTTTGCTCTATGCAGGCCCCTGACTCCATGAAGTCTGTGCTTCAGGCTGCCTGGCTCATGACGGTGGCTGTGGGGAATCTCATCGTGATCATCGTGGCCGAGTCTCGAGTTGTTCCAGAACAGGTGGGCATCTTCTCTCAACTCTGCTATCATTCCTATCTCTTTCTCACTCTCTCTCTATCTCTTTCCCTCTCTCTCTCTCAATCTTTCTCTTCCTCTCTCTTTATGTCTTAGTCTTACTCTCTCTCTCTCTCACTGTCTCTGCTGACTCGCTATCTTTCTCTTGAAACTATATAATTATATGGGTCATCTAGACTGTAGGTTGAACATCACTTGGAATCCATTATTTATCAATCTCAACCCAGACAGATCGACGCAAGAGTTAACTATCACTCCAAACGCATTCAAGTCAATACCGGAAGGTAAACCCGATACGTTAGAGACAGACCTGGCGTCTGGTTAGTCTGAGCCATAAGGGGGGGAGGCATGACTGTCCACTTTGATCCTGGTATCATATTCTTCGAGCGACAACTATGCCAGGGTGTGCATTCCAGGACCAACTACTTTGTCATCTGTAAATGACGACCCACACTTAGCTTGGTGTGCTCAGGCTCTTTGCATGTACACACAAAGCTAGAGTCTGGCGTTTTATCCTCAGTGTCAGAATGCACAGGTTGTCAGCCAGACATCGGGAGCTGTTATCCATCGATCTACATCATGTGTGCCTGAGAAAATGAAAAGCCACTAAAAATAGATAGTCCATTATGTCTGGCTGGGATGGATGAATGAGTTGGTATTTTCGCACACTAAGAAATAAATGGTAATTAAAATGTACAACTTGATTTATTTATAGAAAGATAGGCAAACAGACAGAGAGATTGATGGATTAGATACTACAGATGGATTGATAGATAGATAGCTGATTAAATAGATAGGTAGAGACAGAGAAAGCAAGACAGAGGAAGAGAGCGACATAGATAGTTCTAGACAAAGAGAGATAGATAAGTAGATACAGAGAGAGACAGAGAGAGAGGAGAGAGAGAGAAGGGGGGGGGGGGGGGGGGGGGAAGAGAGATTGATTTTTATTAACCTTGTCACACAAGAGACACACACATTTTTCACACATAGATACACACACACACACATAATGGACAAGTGCATGCATGCATACATACACAGAGGAAAATACCAAACAATACCAAATACCCTTTTTTTTATTAGGCATTTTTATAATACATAGAATTTTGTAAGGTGGTTTTACATAATTATTTCCTTCACAAAACAAAAGTTCCTGATGTAATACGATTTTTTGAAAGTATTTAAAAAATGTTTGTGATTTAAAAAAAAAAGAAAAAGCATCAATTCAAAGTTTGTAAAGAAGCCAAAACTGTAAATTTAAACTGGAGTTTCTCATAACTTTAATACGGGTGAAAGAATGACAATGAATTTAAGAGAGAAATTGTATATATACGTACAGAACATATTCATGAAATTTCTATCAAGCTAGATGTTTTTTTTTAAGGGAGTTTGTTTTATTTTTTATTTTTCACGTGACATTATTACGTTAACGCACTATTAATACTCACTAATTTAGAGCACTAATTATGAGGGCACTGAATTCAGTAACACCTCATCACCAGTGGTAAAGTTACTCCCTCGTGACCCCCCCATTAAGATAAGGCGATCATGGCCACAGGCGCCCTCGTCCTAGCACACCTATAAAAATTAAAATGCTGCTCTTGGAGCGCCGTGATCACTTCAAACGGACCTTGAGTTTTACTCAGCTGCCGAAACAAAATATCAAGCATTTTAGATTCGTTGGGTGGCGTGACAGTTCCTGATAGAATGGCGGAAAACTCATAGATTTTCTCACCCACACGGTCAGTTTAGCAGGACGAGTATCAGAGTCGTGTTAGATAATGGATAGATCGGAGTGATGTTCACACTACAGTGTGGGCAGTCCATATGCCTTTCTGTCTCTTCTTCTTTTTTGAACAAAACAGTTTAGAGACCAATTTCTCAACAGAACATGGTCAAAACTATCAAATAACAATAACAAAGCTTTTGATTGCCAAATGTTCTTGTTGATAATCTTGATTTAATTTATAAATATCACATTGAAAAAATAACTAAATACTATATACATTTTGAAACACTTTCTTCTTAAAGCAAATTGATTACATTTATAAAATTGTTTTCTGATCTCGTCAGTCCTCAGAGTTCTTCATTTTTTCGTGTGTCATGTTTTTGGACACTCTTGTGTTTGGGGTCATGGCCTACTTCTACACCGGCTATTCGGTTTCAGACAAGAAAGGGGAATACTTAATCCTTAATGACAGGAAGATGCTTGTTGATGTTATAGCTGACTGCAATGGTTCCGATGAGGAGCTAAGGGGAGACAAAGAAAGTTGAACATTCTCAGGAATAACTTATTGTATAAAATCATGCTTATTTATTGTTCACATAAATATATAATAAAGGTACTCTAAGATAAAAATTGAAATTGCATTTAGGCTTCCAACTCTTATTGATTTTGATAGATCTTTTGATTTTAAAAATTTTGATACTTTGAAATAATGCCCGTTTTCTAGAACTGCAATGAACTAAGTGCAGAGCTTCATGTAAAAAAAATAAACTACACACTTGAAGTTGATCATTTTTGTGTTACACACTCTCTGCTGAATGAAGATAATGCTGAATTTTTTCAAGCGTTTTCAACAAGGAAGTAAGGGATTTTTCATTCACTTGAAGTCCTTAAAAAAAACTTACACTTTTGCCAAGGAGGGAAAAAAAGACACAATGCCTAATTTTCAAAAAATCAAAAGAATAAAAGGTGAGCATGTCTATTTTTACCCCAGAACAAGCTCTAGGTGAATTCAACCATAACTTCACTGTTTTTATTAATGCTTGTAAATTTTAGATGATATCACAGAAAAAGCAAAGTTTGCCATTACAAATGCGCTGTCTTGAATCAACTAAGGCGACAAAGATGCCTCTCAAGATCAATTCTGTCTATTGAAAATAATTTAGGCGAGTCAACATCGGGGACCAAAATGGCTTATGTAAAAATTGCTCAGAAAGGATCATTTTTTCCATTTACTGCATTTTTATTTTCTTTTTTGACAAATCAGTTTAAGGTTCACAAGCCTTTTTTTTTTAATCATTTGCAAGTTTTAGAATTTTTTTTTAAGAAGTCAATCTAATTCTTTACCATTTTAACAAGTTGACTTTCAAGGTTTGAAGGAAAACTACTTCTCTTATTGAATGATTCAAAATGTCTGTTACTGTATTTATTCTGCCCCCCCCCTTTTTTTATCGTATCTTTTACTAGCCTTGAGAAATATTCTTTGCATCTCTTTTTTTCACACTAATGCAAATAGTTACAGATATATCTGAATCTTTAAAAAAAAAAAAGAAATAAAAAAAATTAAGAAACATCTGTCTGTTGAAGAACGATTTGTGCATTCCAGTTTCCTGAATTCACTGAACCAAAAATTTACATGATTGCAAGCAAAAGTACGTCTGGAAAGGACCAAATTTTGTTTGTGTGTGTGTGTCCTGTTTAAAAATATTTGTATTATTCGCTCTAAAGATGATTGTATACTATATCCTCTATAAAATATTTCTATTATTTTCTCTAAAAGTGTTTGCAAAATAATCCTCTATTTTTATTAATCACTCTAAAAAGGATTGTATAATATTTATATCCTCTATCAAGTATTATGTCTTCTAAAAATGTTTGTATGTTTTCAAATCGAAATAAGATGATATAATTTCTTTGTGTGTCAGGTAAGGCAAAGGTAAAATTGAATGTAATGTCAAAGTTGTGAATTTCATCTAATTTTTAATATATAACCGAATTCATTGAAATAAGAAAATGAGTAAACACGTCAGAAGGTAATATTTTAGCTTTAAGGAACTGCGTTTCCTTTCGTTTTATCCAAAACTAGGACATCATTACTTGTCATGTACTTTGGTCACTGTGGGAGCATTTCGACTAGGGCTGTAAAAATGTAATATTTTCAATAATTGCTGGTTCCATTGCTTCTAATAATTCTATACCCACAATGGCTCCAAGAATTTTTCTTCCTGAACATAACTTTCTACTTACAAAACATTGAAACTTCATAACAATGTCTTTTTGTAAGAATATTGTTGACTTGTTTAAAAAATTAAACTTTTAACTTGTATGAGATGATTTTATTCAAAGAGCTTGCAAACCAGCTTGCCATAACTTGGATGTTGCCGAATATAGCAAATCCAGCATTATGGATGAGAAGATTTGCTTGGATCTTAGATAAGATGATGATAATCAAAGAAGATTGCAAAGGAGCTTGCAATAACTTGTATCTTGCCCAGCATTGTATAACAAGCATTATTATTAAGAGGACCCGGTCTATAATTGCATATTTCTTACCCAAAAGGGGAATATGAAAAAAATTATTTCATTTTCAAGCTGTGTTACTGTTAGTTTAAAATGCCCACTAAACAGTATAAGTAGTTAGGATAAATTAAGACGCTGAAACTTAAAGTTTTATTTTGAATAATTCATGAGCCAATGAGGCAGGATTTGATTTTTTACATTTTCCTGTTTTGTATTTACTGAGATGTAAGTTTTGATGAAGGGTAAACTTACTTTTTTTTTTTTTACAGGAAACCTTGGTTTTTTTACCTCTAGACAAGTTGCATTCCATCTATGCCGCATTATATGTTTATGGGAACAGTGTATTTTTATGCTATGACAAAAGCTCAGTGGCATTATTAAACCACAGACAGATAATTCATCTCTAATTTTTCAGGCTCCAAAAAAATAGAATGCATAAAACTCCAAGGAAAGTAAGCTAGATCTATAGGCCTAACTTAAAAACTGTTGAGGTAGCAATTATGAAAACTTCATACAATTGTATAAAAAAACATTTTACGATGAGATTGAACAATATTATAAACTTTTTAACTTTTTGCTACAATAGTTTGCACTGAACCTTGAGTGGACCTTTAACTATCCCCAATGCAGTACGGTACACTTGCTTGGCATGTACATACGTCACATCCATACAATTATTTCTTATCTAGTTTATTTTTTAATTAAATAAGGGGTGGGGATGGTGGGAGGGGGCTGGTGCGAGCACTGGGTTTGAAACTCTCAAACGTCAAATTTATTTGATCAATTTCATTTCCTACTGGTTGGTTCCTACTGACAAAGATACTGCGAAGCTATGTTTAGAAGCAACGACACAAATCAAATATGCCTAAATAAAACAGAGAAAAGTTTTGAATGAGAAGATCAGTAAGAAGAGACGTGGAACGGGCTATGTACAATGTTAAGAACGAAAAAGCACAGGATGCGATGAAATGATAAAAGCAGGTGGAGAATCAAATTCTATCACAAGCTATGCCAAAAGATATGGAACAATGGAGAGTCTTCATAACTCTTCCCTAAGAAAGGCGACTTACAGCAATGCTACAAGCACAGAACAATGGCTCTAATTGGTCATGTAAACAAAATCATGTTTAAAATCATTATGGAACGTTTGGAAAACAGTATTCAATCAGATTCAGGAGTAACACACAAGCGGGATTTTAAAAAAAGGTACAGGAACAATATACCATAATTATTTTAAATCCTAGGCATCTCATTGAAAAATTTAGACAGACTGATGGTAATCTCCACATCTGCTTCATCCACTATTCAAAGGCATCTGCTAAGATTGATGTATATAAGGGTTGTAGGCTATGTCGGAGAAAAAGGCTGCAGTAAGATTGGAGTGTGGTGCATCAAATTGGTTCCCTTATCACACAGGCAAAATTCTCTCGCCACATCTCTACAGTTTTTATGCCGAGGACATAGATCTAATAAGAAATGTTGAACACGATCCAAGAAATAATCTTTGAGCTTTGCACCCAATGACCAAAACTGAGGCACCTGAAGTTAAACTTATGACACTGCATTGCTCTCTGAAACTCCTCGGGGACCTGACAAGCTGGTCCAAATAGTTAAAGAGCACAGCGTAAAGAAAGGACTGCTGCGGAATGTTAAAAGTACTAAATTCAACATCGCCGCGGACAGGTCCGTTGCAAAATGATGTGACAGTAAACAGAAAAGTCGGAGCATGTACCCCACTTTGAATGCCTAGGTTATAGTATTGACGTAGACGGCAAATGATCAGTGGAAATAAATGAAAGGATATTACCAGCCGTGACACAAATGAAAAGACTTGAGAAACTAGAAGGGAAACAGCAAAAAGACAATCTAAAAATCATGAGAACGTGCATATTCCCCATTGCAACACTGAATGTAAAGGTTGGACGATTACAAAAAAGATTGAAAGAAACTGTTCTTATGAATTAAAATGTAACAGAAAATGCTTAGAGTTCCATGGACATCACACATACGAAACGACATACTAACAGTAACAGAACTTGAGTTCAAACCAAATTGGCTTTTGCATACCATAAAAAATGAAAATACTTTGGGCACCTATTAAGACATGACAGTTTGAAAAGATATATCTTAGAAGAAAAGCTAGTGACAAAGTGAAGACAGGGCAGTCCTACAAGAGGGTTGGTGACATGAGCTGGGGCCCAGCGAGGCAAGAAGGATTGCTCAAGACAGAAACTGAGAAAGTTCTTCCGGCAGATTTTACTGGAGGCTATGCCAGACACTACTGTCAAGCCAGCACGATGATGATGATGATGACTGGCTGGATCAGCGTACCAGCTGAAACAGGAGTCTTGGTATCCCTACATTATCTCTGTGTTGCATCATGTAAAAGTGTCAGACTGCGGTGTTGGACCCGTCCTCAAAATAACCTTGCTGCCTAAGTTAGACGTTGAAAACCCCAATTCAATGTTCAATACATGTACCTTAATTTAACCAAGGTTATGTCAACTGCTAGAAGATGCATTCCCACAAAATGTAGTTTACTGTATCATTATTTTACCAAGCTTAAAGTTTGCTCTGTAACGCCCAAGACAGGGATGTTGAGTCTGGATTGAAGTTGATTACATTACTCAATGCTACTCTCGCATCGTGGCGATGAAGTTGAATCTATGATATATCTGTATGTATATTCTGTATAGTTATTATGTCAAACTCAGAAAAAGCCTAAAAACGAACATTGTAGTCATTCCCAAGTTATTCCTGTTTTGACCTGTAAAATAAACAGGCGTGGAAAATTATGTCAAATCATATGAACGATTCCGTGGTCAAAGAGTTAAAGGCTAGATCAAGACGTAACATTTTATTTTGGCCTCTTAAGATTATTTTTTTATTTGATACAGTTTAATGGTGAAGAACTTTATTCTCCTACCCTTACCATACTTATAGTGGGGTAGTCTTTATGATTATCATGCACAACTCCAAAATATCTTAGATTATAAATTTATTTGTTATGTTATAACTATTTAAAAGGTAAAACTTTAAAAACTGCACAGTGTTTCTACGAGAAAGCAAATTTCTGCACTCGATATATAATGGAATATAGAGGCTTTGTGATACTACTGCATGTATGTAATTCTTGATTTAAAAATGAATAGACCACTAATGTTTCATTTTAGTAAAAATGCTTATGACTTACACCATAGTGCCAAAATTACTACCACAGTTATTGATAATAAAGTGTTTAATTGTTTTACCGATGTGACTTTACCAATAGCTTTGTACTTTGGAAACATAAGAGAAGTGTCTTTTCGCATGTGTGCAGATATGAGCAGTGAGTACAGTTCACTGAATGCCACTTAAGTTGCTTCAAAAAACTTCATCGCTACAATGCTTTTGAAAAGTTTTTGTTCTGTTCCGAAAGGCAAGAGGATGGGTGGGGGTAGGTAAGAACTCGGACAAGTAGAAGAGCGTTGGTCTCTTAATCTGTTCGAAATCCACGATCGGTGGAATATTCATTCGTTTGATTACCTAGCCTATAGGCCTACTAGTTGGGTCAGTGTTCACAAAATGTGACTGGGCTTAGCAGACACCATGCTATCGACAAAATTATAGTACTAGCACGTGAGTTTATGGCCATATTACACCTTCAGACGCGGTCGTATGCAGGTCGTATGTAGACCGTCAACATACATCCGACTGGATTTTGTCATCCGGTCCGCAGTGTGCATACGGTGTGCATACGACTGGATTAGCTATTACACGTCACGACAAAAGGTGTGCCGACGGATAAAGATCGCGCTAGCTTATTAAAATGTACAACTAGATATAGAGCTACGTGTGTAATAATGGATGACACAGAACTTTTCGATACCTTGGCCATTTTTGTAATTTTGAAAGATGCAAAGGGTTGAGTTGAGTTGGTTTTAACGTCCAACATCAGCACTATCTAGGCTATATTGTGGACGGGCCCCAAGACAGACGTCTGACAATTTTATGTGCTGCCACTCACGAGACAGGGCGGGGATACCATGACTCCTGTCTCGACCGATCACATTATACTGACACCGTCCCAATCGATAGGGAACGCAACCGCCAGGATTCGAACTCGGGACCTTTTGTGTCGGAAGCCGATGTTCTACCCCTGGACCACCGCGCCCTAAAAGATGCAAAGAAGGAAAAGAAGAAGAAGAAGAAGAAGAAGAAGAAGAAGAAGAAGAAGAAGAAGAAGAAGAAGAAGAAGAAGAAGAAGAAGAAGAAGAAGAAGAAGAAGAAGAAGAAGAAGAAGAAGAAGAAGAAGAAGAAGAAGAAGAAGAAGAAGAAGAAGAAGAAGAAGAAGAAGAAGAAGAAGAAGAAGAAGAAGAAGAAGAAGAAGAAGAAGAAGAAGAAGAAAATCGGGTCCAAAGACTGGTTGTTAAAAAGAAATTATTTCTCTCATGTGAATCTTTTAGAAGAGATAAGAACCTACCCAGAGGACTTCAACAACTTCATGAGAATAGATGAAGAAACCTCTTTACATTTATTGTCTCTGGTGTTGCCATTGATAGCTGTAATTTTATTTTCCACAAGCACTCCATTGAGCGATAGACTTCAATAAACTGAATTGTTGCGTCTTTAGTCCATGAAGCCATCTTTGATAATTGATTTTAAAAACTGACTTTAAAGTGGGTGTAGATTTAAAACTGTCCTGTTTTCTACTATCCTGTAATAACAATACTGTTACTTCATCCGCTAGCTCTAGTGTGAACTGTGAAGAAGAAATGCATCATTGTGTGCATTCTACTCTTATGTTATTGAAGTAGGTCATGTGAAAGGTGAACAGAAGAGAGGGAGGGAGAGAGAAGAGGGGGAAGATGGATTTTATATTTTCTTGTGATTAAAATCAAAATACTTTAATTAATAAAGTCACTCGCGAGTTATTTTACTTATTTTTGTACGCTGATTTCAATTCTGTTATTAGTTTTGCACCAGGAGACCATTTTAATAAATTTTGTCATTACAAAAACTGCCCCAGTCAGCAATCTTGACAGCAGGCGCCGACCTGTCTGGCGTGAGCACACCTTGTCGTACGAAAAATATCAGACAGTGCTTGATATTTTTTGGTCGGTGGAAAATCGACGACACGCATACGACAAACACCAAAATTTCTTATTACACGATCCGATCTGTCGTCAGCGCGCATACGTCTTGCTAACGACGGAGTGTCGTATGCATGCACGCGACAGGGTCGGACGGTTGTCTGAAGGTGTAATAAGTACTTTATACGTATAGGTAGCATGTCATGCACGATATTTCTACTCTTTTGATGCCATAGCTTTTTCGCTACATCTGTATCATGTTAGACATTGTATGTTTTTGTTTGTATTGTCTTATCTCTATTAATTATTTGCTTCTCATCATACACATTTTACAGGACAATATAATCTGTAATCCATCCCATAATTCTAGATGAATTTTTTTCTATCCACACCACCCGTACATCAATGTTCCTCTATGCTGCTGCTCATTTCTTTGTTCACTAGCTTTCCTAAATCGAAAACTAGATGACAATATATGGGAGAGTTGTCTTATGGCCCTATTACACCTTCAGACGCGGTCGTATGCAGGTCGTATGTGAACCGTCGACATACATCCGACTGAATTTTGTCATTCGGTCCACAGTATGCATACGGTGTGCATACGACTGGATTAGCTATTACATGTCACGACAAAAGGTGTGCCGACGGTTGAAGTTTTAGCGCTAGCTTTACGTGTGTAATAATGGATGACAAAGAACTTCTCGATACCTTGGCCATTTTTGTAATTTTAAAAGATGTAAAGAAGAAAAAGAAGCGGAAAATCTGGTCCAAAGACTGGTTGTTAAAGAGAAATTATTTCTCTCATGTGAATCTTTTAGAAGATTTCAACAACTTCATGAGAGTGGATGAAGAAACCTATTTACATTTATTGTCGCTGGTGTCGCCATTGTTAGCTAAACAATCAACAGTGATGCGCTCTGCTATATAAACCCTCATGAGAGGCTCACAGTCACTCTTCGTTACCTCGCTACAGGCCGAAGTTATCAAGATCTTAAATTTTCAGCTTGCGTTTCCCAACCAGCTCTATCGCTGATCATCCCTGAAACCTGCGCTGCAATTCATGAGGTCCTTGTCAAAGATTATTTAAAGGTAATTTAATTTTTCCTTTCATAAAAATTAAACTAGTATTTTATATTGACAATTAATTTGTAAACATGTTCGATTTTGTAATGTTTTCTCTGAATTACTTCTGCCATATGTTTTTTTTTCTACAATACGGTAAAATTTTTTTTGATTTAATAATACTCGTACTCCACCAACACGATGCGTTGTAATAAATGCACTTGATGAATAAGTATGAATTTATCATTTATTTTTATAATACAAGTTAGTTCCATTTTCTGTTTACAACAGATCTTACCACACGTCTGAGAAACCACACCTCAGACGCTTCTATTTTTTCCATAATACAAGATTACAGAGAAGATATAGCATACCACCTGTCCATGTTTTTGTTCCATGGGTATTTCCCTTGATACGGCTAGGCGATACATGCGTCGAAACCTTTTTTTCTACAATCACCTGTTTTAATAATTTTTACCACCTGGAATTATCAGGTGATTATCCGAAATGTAATTGGGAGTTGGGACCCATACAAGTATAGGTAGACGACTACTAGTGCTACTACCATGCTGTCACAATGCTTGTGATGCTGCTCCAAGTTTTTCTGTTACTGCTCATATTGAATTCTAATCTTTCAGCTTTTGTTGCTTTGCTTCTGATCATAGGGGTTCTGATATTGGGGATGCTGCTGCTTCTCTTACCAATGACTACTAAGACTGCTGCTATGCTGTCAACAATGCTTGTGATGCTGCAACTCAAATATATACGAGATGGAATCACAACAATTATGAACTCGGGTTTTGGAGGTGGATTTGGAGTTTTGATCCATAACCCACAAATAACAGACATTGACATTAAGTTAAATTGGAAAAAAAAGGTTACTACCATGACATTACATAATGAACCCACAATAGCTTTTATTATAAAGAGGAGGGTATCTAGAATTTAATACCCATAACAATGCATAAATGCATATTTAAAAAAGGAGAACGCATTCATTATGGAAAGATTGAAAAGGGGGGGGGGGGGGGCAACTTTATATTATTGAGATTCATTCAAGTTAAAAAAAAATTCCAACTGATTATTGACACACGTCTGAGAAACCAGAGCTCACACTATTTTTTCCATAGTGCTTCGTTTCGCAACCAATACAGGATTACAGAGATCACACTATATTTTTCCCACAGTGCTTCGTTTCCACATGTCCATGTTTTTGTGTCCATGGATATTTCCTTTGTAGGGCTAGGCGATACATGATTCGAAACCGTTTTTTCGACAATCACCTGTTTTAAAAATTTTTACCACCTGGAATTATCAGGTGATTACCCGACTTTGGGATTTGGGACCCATACAAGTATAGACAAACGAGAGAATTGAACATATAGAAAGATCCAAACACGCACAATGGAAAGAACAATATAGCAGCAACACAAATGTATATGAGAGGGAATCACAATAATTATGAACTAAGCGGGTTTTGGAAGTTGATTTGGAGTTTTGATCCATAACCCACAAATAACAGACATTGACATTAAGTTAAATTGGAAAAAAAGGTTACTACCCATGACAATTCATAGATGCATATTCAAAAAAAAGGAGAACGCATCCATTGCAGAATATAATGGAAATTATATCAACAAGTATATATAAACTTTTGTTTAGGATGGAGAGGAGAGACTGAAGTATTAATGGTGGAACCCTTAACTTTAATACGGGTTGAAATCAATGAAGGCATATGTGTATCGAATGGAGGAGAAAAGACTTATGAGGAATCGGAACTTACGACTCCGAATCCACGAGAGAACATCCAGAATAGTGATAGCATTCAGTTTGTGAAAGTCTACACATCAACTATTGGGAGAAATAAAAGAGCTAACTGAAGGCTCAAAACTTAATAGTTTCTTAATTGCCTCTTTCACAATTTTTGAGAAGCTAAGGACAGCTGATAAGGTCTAAATTTGATTAATCATTGGAGTTGATCCGAATTTCATGTTGAGTTTGAGTTGGTTTTTACAGGACAGTAACCAGTAAGCCCTGGTATTGACGTGAGAACGTCTGCGAGCTCTGACATTATTCATTTGACTTTGTTCAAGTTCGAGGTCATCAAGCATTGAATTGCTTCTCTCTCATCTGCCGTTGGCGGCGTATGAAGTTCACATTCAAGCCCATCTCGCAGTCTCGTCTTACAACTCAGGCAACATAATAGAAACCAGAGGAGACCACTCGTAAGGTTCTGATTCAGAATAAAAAGGGCAACTCATTTGGACAAGGGAAAGGCATATGAAATTGCTGTGTTAGAAAAGTACAGCATTTGAACTCCGACTCGTAAAAAGGGGAAAAGGCAGCTTCAGCAAAATCGTGTGTATCATGGTTCCGAAGAGGGGGACTTAAAAACATTTGGGCAGCTTTGTTTAGCAACCAATACAGGATTACAGAGAAGATATAGCATACCACCTGTCCATGTTTTTGTTCCATGGGTATTTCCCTTGTAGGGCTAGGCGGTACATGTGCCGAAACCTTTTTCCGACAATCGCCTATTTTTATATTTACCACCTGGAATTATCAGGTGATTACCCGAAATATAATTGGGAGTTGGGACCCATACAAGTATACACAGACGAGAGAATTTAACATATAGCAAGATCCAAACACGCACAATGGAAAGAACAATAAAGCAGCAACACAAATGTATAATGAGATGGAATCACAATAATTATGAACTAAGCGGGTTTTGGAAGTGGATTTGGAGTTTTGACCCATAACCCACAAATAACAGACATTGACATTAAGTTAAATTGAAAAAAAAGGTTACTACCCATGACAATTCATAGATGCATATTCAAAAAAAAAAGCAGAACGCATCCATTGCAGAATATAATGGAAATTATATCAACAAGTATATATAAACTTTTGTTTAGGATGGAGAGGAGAGACTGAAGTATTAATGGGAGATAAAAGAGCTAACTGAAGGCTCAAAACTTAATAGTTTCTTAATTGCCTCTTTCACAATTTCAGCTAAGGACAGCTGATAAGGTCTAAATTTGATTAATCATTGGAGTTGATCCGAATTTCATGTTGAGTTTGAGTTGGTTTTTACAGACCCATGACAACTCATAGATGCATCTTCAAAAAAAAAGAAGAACGCATCCATTGCAGAATATAATGGAATTTGTAGGCGCACAGCAGTGTGGTGCTGCTGTGGTAAGGGAGGGCATGCTGGGAAAGACTAAAGCCGATCCCAGCTGTCTGAACTGCCATGGCCCACATGCGGCAGATTCGAAAGAATGCCCCGAGTGAAAAGAGGAAGCTATTCAGCGGTACAAAGCAATAAGAGGCTACCAGAGGAACAGATTCAAAAATAACACTCAACCTTGAAAAAACCAGGCTTCCAATTGAAGGCTCACAATTACGAAACCGGATTAGTAGACATGTAATACATCGATGCGAGGATGTGGCATCTCACAGCAAGCCGTGCACAACTTTTTCTACAAGAAGGTGCAAATCAAAAGAGCGAAACGGACTGTGGCTTTCGTTGTTCAATTTTTATGTGTTTATAAGGTTTTCTTCACCAACCACTTTCTCAAGTCAAAAACAATTACTTTTCTCTTCGTGAAGAGTGTAGAGGACAACTGCCTCCGCAGTAAAATAAGGGTTGAGAAATTTCGTCAGCAGCCACGTAAAGGCTTTCTACCGGAGTGGTACGAAAGGCCGCAATAAAGACAAAGACTATAGTGATTGTTTAGGATACGATAACCTGACAGAGCCATACACAATGCTCTCCACACTCTGTTCCGGAAAGTTTTAACTGTATTGAGTGTTTGATTTTTGATAACTTTATTTAGATATCTTAAGTAGGGAATGAAGCATAAAATGTTGCTTAGTATACATGAATTTTCAGACCAAGCCAAATGCAGGGATTAGGATCCCTGTCATAAATTCCTTATGTTATAAAAATGAACGCCTATTTTTTCCGAGTGGGAAATTTGAAGCCGTTTGTATCTGCCCAATTATGTCGAGCGAGTTCGTTTTTATGTCTCCTTTATGATATTTAATACATTATACTAATGGCAACGATGACTTTATCTTTCTGAATAGTAAAAGCATATACATTTCTGGAGAGGGCTTGAGCTACATTTGGAGTTATTCCATAGCTGGAAATTAGGCCCTGTAGCAGACGAAATTTTGTGTGCCAAACTTCCAGGTCGTGTCATAAGCCGTTTCAGTGTCAAGATAAGACAGCTACTGTTTATGGTGTTTATTGATAATTTTCCTCTAAATAATGTTTGAAGGTGGATCAAGTGATCAGCAGTACACAGTTTTGCTCTAAATCCAAATGCCAGTTAGTCAACAGTGGTTAGTAGCCAACAGGGGGTTAGTAGCCAACAGGGGTTAGTAGCCAACAGGGGTTAGTAGCCAACAGGGGTTAGTAGCCAACAGGGGTTAGTAGCGTAGTCAACAGGGGTTAGTAATGGAACAAGTGGAAGTAGAGACTATTTGGTGCAGGGGTCTGCATCTGTGTATGTTCCAGTTTTGAGCCCAAGGTTCCAGTTTTGAGCCTAATGTTTATACCAATGTTCCAGTTTTGAGCCCAATCTAACCAAAGTCATCAGCCATTTCATTTTTCTTAATTCTAACATGGCTGGGGATTTAGCAGAGATTTATTTTAATGCCATTTGGTTGTGGCGAGGATGAGTGCCCAGGGCTGGACGGTGAGGATGAGTGTTCAGAAAATTTGGGAGTTGGAACCCATTACTATGATGATGTATGCTAGACTTTGAAATCAAAGTACTTGGAATTTATTGTGTAAGATGGAGATCCTCTTCAGAGAATATGGGAGGACATGTGCTGTTTAGAATGAATGCGAGACACTGAAATAGTGTTAAACCCAAAACTCAGGATCGGAGAGATTGGAACATCAGGAAGATATGATTGGTGGAGAAAAATCCATGCCTCAGAAAACTTGTATGGAAAAGGATCCATGCCTCAGAAGAAATGTACGAAAGAGCCTTCAATGAACGCTATGGTGCGCAGGATGGAGAATAAAGCATTGTGAGCTTTGGCACCTCCAACTTAAAGTAACATATACGATATTATTAAATAATCCAAGTTTAGAGTAAAGTATGTACCGCTGTATTTTACACTCTAGTATGCTTTTATTAGTCGAGCCGTGGCCTTTGGTGTGACCAAATACATTTGGTTGATTTTTGTTGCTTTCATTGTGTATAGAAGTGTTCCGTTTTCAGATTTACAACAGATTTTACTACACGTCTGAGAAACCACACCTCAGACTTCTATTTTTTCTATGCTTTTTCGCAACCAATACAAGATTACAGAGAAGATATAGCATACCACCTGTCCATGTTTTTGTTCCATGTGTATTTCCCTTGTAGGGCTAGGCGGTACATGTGCCGAAACCTTTTTTCGACAATCGCCTATTTTCATATTTACCACCTGGAATTATCAGGTGATTACCCGAAATATAATTGGGAGTTTGGACCATAGTAGACGACTACTAGTGCTACTACCATGCTGTCAACAATGCTTGTGATGCTGCTCCAAGTTTTGCTGTTACTGCTCATATCGAATTCTAATCTTTCAGCTTTTGCTTCTTTGCTTCTGAACATAGGGGTTCTGCTATTAGGGCTGCTGCTGCTTCTCTTACCAATGACTATTAAGACTGCTGCTATGCTGTCAACAATGCTTCAAGTTTCTCTGTTGCTGCTTATATTTAGTTATAATGTTTCAGCTATTGCTGCTTCTCTGCTGAACTTGGGGGTCCTACTGCTTGGTATGCTGCTGCATTATTTGCCCATCGCTATTAACACTACTGTCTCTACTAATACTACTCCTTATAGTAGTAGAACTACCACCACTACTAGTACTACTACTTCTGCAATTACTGCTTTCGTCACCGCTGCTTTTGTTGCCATTGTTGCTGATTTGACCCATAACCCACAAATAACAGACATTGACATTAAGTTAAATTGGAAAAAAAGGTTACTACCCATGACAATTCATAGATGCATATTCAAAAAAAAGGAGAACGCATCCATTGCAGAATATAATGGAAATTATATCAACAAGTATATTATAAACTTTTGTTTAGGATGGAGAGGAGAGACAAGTATTAATGGTGGAACCATTAACTTTAATACGGGTTGAAATCAATGAAGGCGTATGTGTATCGAATGGAGGAGAAAAGACTTGTGAGGAATCGGAACTTACGATTCCGAATCCACGAGAGAACATCCAGAATAGTGATAGCATTCAGTTTGTGAAAGTCTACACATCAACTATTGGGAGATAAAAGAGCTAACTGAAGGCTCAAAATTTAATAGTTTCTTAATTGCCTCTTTCACAATTTTTTTTTAGCTAAGGACAGCTGATAATGTCTAAATTTTATTAATCATTGTAGTTGATCCGAATTTCATGTTGAGTTTGAGTTGGTTTTTACAGGACAGTAACCAGTAAGCCCTGGTATTGACGTGAGAACGTCTGCGAGCTCTGACATTATTCATTTGACTTTGTTCAAGTTCGAGGTCATCAAGCATTGAATTGCTTCTCTCTTATCTGCTGTTGGCGGCGTATGAAGTTCACATTCAAGCCTATCTCGCAGTCTCGTCTACAACTCATTCAACATAATAGAAACCAGAGGAGACCAGCTCGTAGATTCTGATTCAGAGTAAAAAGGGCAACTCATTTGGACAAGGGAAAGGCATATTAAATTGCTGTGTTAGGAAAGTACAGCATTTGAACTGACTCGTAAAAAGGGGAAAAGGCAGCTTAAAATCTTGTGTATCATGGTTCCGAAGATTGGGACTTAAAAATATTTGGGCAGCTTTGTTTAGCAACCAATACAGGTTTATAGAGAAGTAGTAGAAAATCTTTGCCAGTGAATAGATCGCTATGAATGTCCATGGGTTCTTTTGCTGATCTGCGAAACAAAACTATGAAAAACCACTGAAAGCGCTTTTGCACTTTATTAGCAAAAAATTCTGCATACATACTTGTTCCAATCAAAACGAGATATCACCAACAATTTTCAAATTTGAATTGTGCAGTGAACAGATCCCACCAGACCATTATTTATGGGATGGTTTGGGGAAGAGAAAACACGGGCCAGCCAAATCAATCGCTACTCTTGGAAAAGATTCTGTAAGAGTCATGCGCTAGAGAGGCGCGGGTTTATCGAGACCTGCACGAGTTTCACATATGTGACAGGGTCTAGTTAAGTTAGGTACGTCCGCCGCCATAGATGACAAACAGAAATAACTTTAATTGTGTTACTGCTGGTGCGAAAATTATGTGACTATGGAAAGTCAAAACTGAAGACAACACACAACGAACTTACGAGGCTTTAGACTCGCTAAACAAAGGCTGAGATTCACAGGCGGAGATGAAAAAAAATATAAACAAGGGTTGTGCAGTTTGCAAACAGCATAGATGCACACACACGAAAATGTGCACAAACAATCAGCACATCACTGATCTAAAAAACAATACCAACTCTTAAGAGGCATGAAAGATTTAAAAAATCGTCTATTTTTTCTATCCAAAACCTGTGTGAAATTTTTATTAAATAACTTGATGCACAATTTTCCATATACGTATCCACGTTTTTTTGTTTTGCTTTCGTTTGGTCAAAAATTTAGAAAGAAGTATTAAGTGACCATAGCTTTGTAATTCCTATTGACTCAGATGAAAGACTTTGTAAACGTCAGAAAGGGCCCACGAACTGGCGTGAAACCAACGGGAATGATATAAGAATCAAGGATAGCGAACCTGAAGAGTTTCGTAACTTTCTACGAATGGATGTGCAGTGGTTTGCTGAGTTACTGATACACCTCAAGCAGCTCTATTAAAACACCTTTTCATTCAGTTTTTTGAAGACTTGATTTCTTATTTCAAGCACAACATAGCCGTTACCGTGCTTACGTGCCTTTAAACAAACTCAATTGCTGACTGTCGTCTTGGTTGTCAAACAGGAAAAAGAACATTTGAACAAAACGTTGACACGGCCCTCTAAAAACAAAAAACAGACAAAACCAACTGATCAAAGTATCTACTGACGTTGGTTCGTCAAACTTTTGATTCAAATATTTTTATGACAGAAAAACGCCCTACACAAGATAAAATGTATCAGTATTTTGGCGTTAAACTTCTGAATCAATTTTGACCATTTTTGATATCGTGGTTCCTAAAGAAGTAAACTTTTCCGATTTTGGTGAGGGTTTACACCCACACTGAAATTATAAATGAAGACAGGGTCAAATACCACTCAAGGTAAAGTCAACTCAAGATTATAAACAGCTTCAAATAGTGATCCCACTACAGACATGGTACTAAAGTCAAAATTGATCAACAACGGAACGCTGCCCCAAAACATATTTACAAGGAAAGCAAAGGGGAGACAGAAAAACAGCATTTTCAGACACCGAGGTCAAAGTAAGATATTTACAGAAAAATCTTAGCACTTAGTAGAAAAACTGTAAAATAAGACCGTGATCCTCCAACATAATATGAACTTTGAACACCATATAACTCGATAAGGAAGTCCTCCAATAAATAAACTGAATCTGGGAGAAACTATAAGAAGGGTGCACACAAAAGAAAAAGAAAACGAAAAAACGTGGAAGGAAAAAAAAAGTCAAAAATAGAGAGGAAGTCAATACACAAAAAACTTGACTTAGCTGAGCAATTCTGTGACCTTCCTGGATTCAAGGCCGAAACGTCACCGAGTCAAACACGATAATTTGTCACGCAGTCCGGTGAAAACGCTGCTCAAATACAGCACAGCTGCAAATCTGACCAAGTAGTGGTGGTAGTAGCAGTAGTATAAGTAGTGGTGGTTGTAGCAGTAGTTGTAGTAGTAGCAGCAGTAGTTGTAATAGTAGTAGTAGCAGTAGCAACAACGGTGGTATTAGTAGTAGTGGTAGTAACAGAGGTAGTTGTAGCAGTAGCAGCAGTGGTAGAAAAATTAGAAGTGGTAGAAGCTGTAGATATATAAATATAAGTAGCAGCAATAAATCTTACTTGTTCGTCACCTTGTTCTGTTGTCAGTTGCATCGAAAATGAATGTGTGCTATGCTATAGCTTCATTTTAATAGGGCGAAAAAATGAAGCGAATAACGCTCACCCTGATAAGCACACACAAAGATACACGACTAGAGAATCTAGATCTACACAGTACAATCACTGTCAGCTAGTACAATTATCATAAGGATGTTAACCACCCAAAGAAAGTGAAAACTGCTCAAAACAAATATTTTGTATTTGATCTCGAGTCAGATCTAGTTCAGTGTATGCATGTGTAGATTTTTTGAAATATGCTCACTACATCGGTACGTACTTCACGCCCGAAAATGAGCGGAGTGATTGGTTTGTCGCACAGTATATATTCTAATCTTTTTGTTTCTGCTAACACTACACAATATAGCCAATATGGTGATGACCTTGGACTTTACATCACCGTCGCTGATTAAACAAACTCAACTAAACCTCTAACACCACAAACCTCCCCCCTCCAAAAAAAAAAATCACCACGTTGAGTTGAGTTGGTCGCTTACTGTTCAAATTCATTAGTATCCGAACATTTTCTACATTTCAGGTGTTGTCCCCCCCCCCCCCCCCCTCCCACCCCACGCTAGACACTCTCGCTGTCTCTTTTTCTCTCCATTTCTCTTTCATTCCCAATCTCTTCCTCATTCTTTCATTCTTTCCACCACCCTCGTTCTTTATCTCCTTCTCTCCTGTCCCTAGTTTTTTTGCCATTTGAAACCCCAAAATAGGAAAAAAATTGCCACAAAGAGAGACAGCCCAACAAAGAGGGATAGAAAGAGATAAGATGAAAAAGATAAAGAAGAATAAGAGAAGAAGAAAGCTGAGCAAAGGAAAAGGAAAAATCGAGGAAACATAAAGGGGGATACTAGGAAAGTAGGAAAAAAGAAGAAAATAAACCAGAGAGAGAGAGAGAGAGAGAGAGAGAGAGAGAGAGAGAGAGAGAGAGAGAGAGAGAGAGAGAGAGAGAGAGAGAGAGAG
>RQTK01000403.1:49180-62600 GCA_003991915.1 Elysia chlorotica
AAGAAGAAGAAGAAGAAGAAGAAGAAGAAAAAGAAGAAGAAGAAGAAGAAGAAGAAGAAGAAGAAGAAGAAGAAGAAGAAGAAGAAGAAGAAGAAGAAGAAGAAGAAGAAGAAGAAGAAGAAAATGTGACTGTCTATCATCTATGCACACAGCTCATTTTTGGTGTGTATATTGTGAAGTTGAACATTAGACATAACTTTTTGTAATGTCCAGTTGTTGTTTTTTTCAGTTTATTTTACGGACCATAACATCTTTCTGTTTCCTATCTCTCCCCCTCTTTGTCCTTCCTCTGTTCCCTATCTTTCTCCCTCTTTCTCCTCTCTCTCTCTTTTCCCCCTCTCTCTCCCTCTTTCTTTTATTCTCTCTCATTTTCTATCCCTCCCTCTCTTTCATTATTTCTATCCCACTTTCTGTTTCCCTCTCCCTTTCTGTCTCCCCCCGCTATATCTATCCACTTCTGTCTCTCGTTCTCTCTATCTCTGTCTCTTTCTCAACAGAGGAGAGCCTTGGTTCAAATCACTCTTAGGTTGAAAAGGGTGGGGGGGGGGAGCGGTGGCCTTGGAGTAGAACATCGGCTTCCGACGCAAAAATTCCATGGTTCGAGCACTGTCGATCTCACTCCCTACTGCTTGGGTCGGTTAATCTGACTGGCTAAGATAGGAGTCATGGTATCCCCGCCCTGTCTCGTGTGTGGCAGCACATATATTATAATTGTCATACGTCAGTCTCGGATCCTATCCACAATATAGCCTGTATAGAGCTGATGTTGGACGTTAAATCAACTCAATTAATGTTTCCCCTACCGGAGTTTGTGGTGGTTTTGGTGTTAGGGGGGCGAGGGGGAGGGGGACTATGCACGTGATAAAGCGTTCGAAAGGTGTGTAAAATCACAATCCGTCGAAAATGTACCTGTCCGCTTTCGTCTCCTACTGCTTAGGTCGGCGTCGGTATAATGTTTTCCAATGTACACAAACATTAGCCAATGTAACGAAAATTGTTTTTTTGTACGAATCAGCAAATTTTCAATCCTTGGTGAACTTCTCGTATTGCGCTAAGAAATATGCAACGTCTTTCAAGGAACACACACATTACTCACTGTAACGAAAATGTTGATTTTTTTTACGAAAAAAAAATGTCCCAAGACTAACGTCTGACAACCTTATGTAGTGCCACACACTAGACAGTGTGGGGAGACAGCTTGATTTTTGTTTCAGCCACATTATAAACGTTGGACAGTCCTTAGCACAATATGAGAAGTTTATCAAGGAGTGGAATTTTGCTTGTTTTTAATAAAATGAATAATAATACCATATGAGGGGTTTTATGGTTTAAATGTATTCTTTTATTTGTTGGCGCCAACGCTAAGCTTTCTTTTATTCGGAACTACGCCGATTTTTTAAACATAGCATTTGGTATTTTTTTAATCTTCAGCTTTTCAGTGTAACTTCTTTTGACCAAAAGTTTTAAAATATAGTGTAGCAAATTGTTTAGGATAAATTCATGACAATAAAATATTTTTTCATAATGGCATATTTTTAAGATGTATAAACTCTACACATAAAACTGAGTAGATAATAGTATATTATAAGTAGTGTTATAATTTTAAAAAAAGTTTGATCTTATCCATTGTAACCGGTTTGTCGTAATTGAGGTAGTTATTGTATAGACCATGTCCAACTTTAAAAAAAGAATTACCTCTCATTTACAGCCCATTACAGTAGTTACATTTCTAGAAGTAAAGAGTGGAGCCCTTATCGTTATCCATGCAGATAATTACAACACAAAAATAAGCTTCCCTTCATCATAGCTTTTTTAAAAGACGTATGTATAGTGTTACGTATAGTGTTACAAGTCGAAGCCGTGGAATGAAATTAGAGGTAGAAAACTTTGCTTTTTGGGTGACTAGTGGGTTTTACTCCTGGTCGATTTTGAAATCTTTTGGGGCGTTGTCTGTTTTACTAAGATTATTGCACTGACAAAATATGAGGTTTCCGAAACAACTTCCTTAAAATATCTTTGCAGAATGTGTTTTAACGTAGCACTATACTCTTGGCTTAACTTAATGCGAAATTTGCCCCACAATATTATTCCATACGAAACGCGATACGAACTTATAATAACTAATGAACGTTTCACTGATTTTAGGTATTAGTATAGGTATTGATATGAGCGATATAAACTATTGTTAGATTTTTATACGACTCGTGTACACTTGATGAATGAAAAGTTTGGACTCGTAGGAAACATTTTTTTTTTCATAACATTTATTTTATTTAATTGTGTGTTAACACGAATCGTGCCGAAAAATATATATGCATGCAGACTTAACAGGTCGGTCTATCCAGACTAGTTAATAATGAACAGAAACTATTTTCATTTGGGAAAATATAAACCATACACACAGCCTGACCCGTCACATCTTTCTCTCTGTGCATGGACGATGTAAATATTCAATTAATATGTATAAATATTTTGGACAAATCTCTGGAAATATCTAATACTGTCTGTTCTGGTCCAATGAAGTCAAATCTTATTTTCATATAGTGGAAAAAATAGTGAAACTTATTGATGCCTGAGCATGTGTTCATGTTTTTTTATTTAAACATATTTTTACGTGATCCCACATGAATTATGACCATAATAATTATAATAATTGCACATTACAAAGAAAATGATTATACATTCATCATTATCAATGAGGTCCACAAAAATTAATGAAACGGCCACTTAAAGCTTAAATAAATCAACACTCAATCAATCTATTAATCTGTGATTCATGCACGCCTGCAAAATATAGACACATTACAGGGTATCTTCTAGCCTAGTTTTTAGAACCACTCTTGATTTTACCATGCAGAAGAGGTTCTCTAGATTTCCACAAATTATATATCGATAGGACAAAAGGTTGCGTTACATTTCGCATTTGGTATTTCAGTTCTGAGGCAAAATGAGCCTCACATACTATATAATAGTTACGTTTGTAACATCAGTAACGTAAGCATAAGGATATAATCTAGTAATTACAATGCTTTTTTCCTTGAAAAAGGGTCCGTAGTCGAGTGGTTAAGTTTACAGCACCGCTGTACTTAATATCCCTTAACTCCAATGTAGGCTACACATTCCAGGTTCAAACGTAGAGAAGTCGAAACAGTGTCCTTCTTCTTAGGTGTTCTAATATGAATAATGATGTAACAAGGTTCCTATAGTGTACTATTCTAACTCTAAGGAAAGTCTGAAAAGGGTAAGTTAGAGAAGGCCTGTGAGCGGACCCTCCTCACAAATGCACCAACTTCTACTGTCGCGCTTCTCCTTAGCTTTTGCTTGGGTTTTGAACCTGCCACCCCGTGGCTAGTGGGTGGGAGAGATTGCACGCCTCTCACTGGACCGCCGGACTGTACCCCGAACAAACACGACTCTGGGACGTACAGATCACTTGGGTCCATCTCTCCATAGCCTGAACGGCGCCGTTTTCTACTAGACCTGGCCCCAGACGGTGCTGGGTCGGCCTCAGGGTCAAGGTCAACTGGCGTAGAACTAACGGGCATCACCGCCCAGTCCTGAATCTCTCCCTGGGCAAACACGATGAAGATGAGTCCGCCGAACGTTGTCAGGCCGGCCACCATACAGAACACGGCCCGCCAACCCTCTCGGGATCCCTGCGGTGGTGGAAGAGGGGAAATCATAGATAGTATCTTTGGTGTGGTTAATCGATAAATAGGTAAATAGATAGTAGATCTAAATATTGTTAGAATAGTGCTGTATAAAGGTTACAATAAAGGTCTATGGTAACCATGGTTGCATGGTCTATCCTTTCAAACGATTAGTCAAATATTATTTTAGAATAATTCTATATGATTTCATTTTCTGCCTTTTCTGATTTTCAGCCTTTTGAATGTGTTTAGAAGCGAAGGTTACTGTATGAATACTCTACACATGTTAATTTAAACCCAAAGTATTTCTTTGCTTTAATTATTACTTTATGCATGCGTTTATTATTTCTTAAGAAGAAAAGAAAAATGATAGACATGATTATCGTGCATAACTTAGTATTCACTAAAGGGCATGATTTTTTTTAATTAACCGGACTAATTTTATTTCTTAAAAACAGAAGATGTTGTTACCGCCAAACTCAATGTAAAAAACACAGTTAATTAAAACTGTAAATAAATAATTATATAAAGCAAAGAAAAAATAAGTATTTTGGCGATACGATAAAGAATATTATCTGCATTGATAAAGCCCTGTCATTGGAAGCTACAATAATGGTAATACTATTTTAGTACACATGTTTGAAGAGGATACCGTTTTAATCTACAATAATTTTAGCCAAGACTTACACCATGTAGAATGGTGTGCAGTAAAATGGGTGGATTACAATGACAAGAGGCGGGGAGGGGTTGGAAGAGGACAGGAGGACCGTCGAGCAAGATAGTAGATAAAGAGTTAAAGGCGATATTAAAACATGAAGAGGATACCGTTTTAATCTACAATAATTTTATACACTGCAAACCATAAGAACTAAAAAGAGATGAGAACGGTTTGCCTGTACAGCTTACATCAGCTATGAGGAGCGATGTTATCACTGGAGCAGGTAACGACGCCAAGGTTGATACTGTGGACATCACACCGTTGAGGAGTCCAGCGTACCTGGATGGCAGGAGAGATACATGTACCTGTAGTTGGTGTCTCGAAATGAAACATTTTCGTCATTACCACTTGCACTGAAGCTGAACTTTCGAGTTGGACGTTATGTAATTCTTTATAGTTAAGGTTAAGCTGAGTTGGTTGCTTAAAGTCCAACGATTATGGACGGGCCCCAATACTGACGTCTAACAATTGTACATGCTACCAGGCAGTGTAAAGATGCCATAACTCATGTCTCAGCCAGTCACAGTACTCTAACACCGATCCAACCAGTTTGAGACAAAATCGGACAATTTAATTTTGACAGAATGATCGCCGGGTTCAAACCAACGGCGTCCCGAATAGCAGAAGAGATAAAAATATGTACTTGTAAAAATATACTTCTAGTTGCTGTCTAAAAAAAAGTATTGTTCTTATTACTACTTGCACTAAAGCTGTTTCACGATACATTCAAACCAAATATCAGCGTCATCCTAAATATAGGCCTAGCCCTTTGTCTTGTGGAGAGGGGCGGGCAATCAAACACAAGTTACTGTAGACGGGTGAAATTTTATGGCTTCTATAAAACAAATCACACTCACGTGTTGACTCACCAACGAACGAACACGATAACTATTTTCTGGCTTCTATAAAACAAATCACACTCACGTGTTGACTCACCAACGAACGAACACGATAACTTGGTGGGAACACAGAAATAACCAGAGAATAAGTAAATGGTTTCGTGCGGTGATGGTGGTGATGATGATGATGATGATGATGATGATGATGATGATGATGATGATGATGATGATGATGATGATGATGATGATGATGATAAATGATGATGATGAGATAATGATAATGATGATGATGATGATGATGATGATGATGATGATGATGATGATGATGATGATGATGATGATGATGATGATGATGATGATGATGATGATGATGATGATGAACCTCACCTTGGCGCAATGTCCAGCAAGTTGATCTTGTAGGCCACAGACGTGAGATTCTGCATGGTGAGCGCCAGGACCAGAAAGCCCATGGACGTGGCAGCGCTCATCGGGATGAAGGCCAGGAGGAGAGTACACAGCCCACAGCTCCAGTTTCCTGATATAGAGGCGATGGTTGATGTGTTATTATAGTGTTTTATAGTGTTTCAGTTGGTATCCCCGCCCTGTCTCGTGTGTGGCAACACATAAAATTGTCAGACGTCAGTCTTGGGGCTCGTCCACAATATAGCCTATTATAGTGTTTCAACCCCTCATTTTTGTAGTAGTATAGACTGCCAGTTTAAAAACTTGGCCTCAGCCTATGTCAAACTCATCGCGATTTACGTGCTGCCATACAGTGACACAGAACGGGTGTACAGGCTGAGACTTCTGTGTTGGTCGGTCACATTATACTGGCACTGACCCAACAAGTAGAGGATAAAATCAGAAAAAAATATATTGCCGGATTATACGCTGGAAACGGTGATCTCCTAAATAGAATTCTAAAGCTTTACAGGCAGCTCAAACCTAACCATTTAAAGTTTTTTCTCCTGACTATTTTCAACCTCTCTATTTATTATCATTAAGGAAGCCCAACATCTATGGTGTTGAAATAAACATCATTAATTTTAACTATAATTCCAACATTTATGTTGATATAATAGATAAAAAAAAACAACCAATATCAAAGTGGAGATGGGCAAGACATGCGGCGTGTTTGAAAGACACAGATGGATAATACGAACAGTTGAAAGGCTAGTGATAAAAAGTAAAAGGTCACAAGAAAGACCAAAACAAAAATAGGAAGTTTACATTGCTACATGGATGAGGACAGAAAAATAGATTGAAATAGGTGGGATCTTGCGGCGAGAGAGAGAGAGAGAGAGAGAGAGAGAGAGAGAGAGAGAGAGAGAGAGAGAAGAGGGTGGAGATCTTTTTTCGGCAGGGTAGGAACAAGAGAAAGAGGAACAACAGTTTTCTTTATCCATGCAACTGCCAACTATTTCAATTGAAGTGATTTGGCCTTTTTTTTCTTCAAAATTTACTTACCTAGAGCTTGGAAGGTCTTGCGGGTGGTGGCAGTGGACACACCCACTCTCAGCATCCAATCAGAAACCACGGCAGCGGCGATGCCCGAGACGATGCGACCCATGAAAGGGAGAGAAGCAAAAAGCCCTTCCTGGTGTTTAAATGGAAAAGAGATTAAGTGTAAGAGAAGTATTGCTATTCAGGTAAAAAAAAGATATTTCGATGGAAGATTATGTAAAGGAGTCATGTTATTAAGTGTGAGAGAAGTGTTGCTATTAAGGTAAAAAACATATTTAGATGGAAGATTATGTAAAGGAGTCATGTTTATTGAGAAAACTTTTAAAAAATCGTTTAAAGCCTTAAGAAGTCAAATCGTTGTATGTATTTATATTTTTACCATAGTTCCAACGGTAGGCTGATCTGTTTGCATGGCTTGGGCTGTATCGTTTTGAATCTGTTGGTGAATAAAAGATACAGGCATGATAGTGAAGGAAAATCAGTTGCAGAATCAGAGTAACTCGAGAGATATGTTTCAATACGGACTCTCTATCCTATTACTTCCTGGATGCATTGTTAGTTTCAATTTTCTGTTCTTATATCTAGAGAAAAGACTAGCTTATTCTTTTTAACTAAATATATCTCGCAAACAATTTATATGAAAATTAATCTTTTCTGTTGCAAACTTCAGCAGCATGATCTATTGTAGGCGAATCCTCAGACTAACATCTGAACATTTTACCTACTGTCGATGTAACACATAGACAGTGAGGAATTAGAGGACTTCTGGCTTAGCTGATCACATTATATTAACATCGATCCAACCAGTAGTCGACGAAAATAGACAATACATCTTTGAACGATCGTGAGTTCCAAGCCGGGGATCTCCTAGTTAGGGAGATCAACGCTCTACCACTTGCGCCAATTCACCCTCGGCCCTGAGAGACCCCATGACATACGGAGAAACGTATAGACCGTATATATTGTAACTACAAACAATTAAAGAAGAGAGTAACAATATTTTGCCTATAGGCCCGCCCGCGAAATCACGACGCGCTGTTAGATTTAACTGGCACACAAACTTTCAACGCCTAGCTCTGTAACTGTAAAGAGCATACAAATGATATTAAGGTTAGACTTTTAACAGAAGATTCCTCACCGAGTGCAGATCGTGATGATGATGATGATGATGATGATGATGATGATGATGATGATGAAGACCAATGCTCTACCACTTGCGCCAATTCACCCTCGGCCCTGAGAGATCCCACGACATCCGGAGAAACTTATAGACCGTATATATTGTAACTACAAACAATTAAAGAAGAGAGTAACAATATTTTGCCTATAGGCCTGCCCGCGAAATCACGACGCGCTGTTAGATTTAACTGGTATACGAACTTTCAACGCCTAACTCTTCAACTGTAAAGAGCATACAAATAATATTAAGATTAGTACAGACTTTCAAAAGAAGATTCCTCACCGAGTGCAGATCGTACTGGAAAAGATCGGCCACGAACCTGGGCATGTAGGACATCATGAAGATGATGATGATGATGATGATATTCATATTGTTATTAAAGTTTCTTCCTTTTAGAACGGAGGTATTATAATAAGAAACCACTTTGTAGGTCTACTGCCATAAAGTTTTTTATAATGGATGCATTATAGTAGCAAACAATTCTAGATCTGCTACTAATTAGTATAGAATGAAGGTATTTCAATAGCAAACAATGATATACATGTATACACATGCACTACTAAGTACTGTACTATAATAAACTCAGTGACTACACACAGACACAGTCGCTTCCTTTTAGAATAAGGTTTTTATAATAGCGACCAATAGAAGGTCTACCACTAAGTGCAGTGGAATGCGCTTTAAATAAACTCTTTTTAAGATTAATTATGGCTTAGCATAAACTATTTCCGATGCACCCATTACTCGTTTTTAACGTTATTTACATTATATGATATAAACGTTGGATATAATAAACTTTTAGGTTGTCCCCAAGAAGTTTATCTTAAACGAATTTCTCTGTAGTATACATCCATTAAAAGAGCAACAGTTGCAACAGCGTTCAATATGAAGTTCTCTTTTTTGATTCTATTGATCTCTTTGAATGTACTGTTTTATACATATTAAGTATATATTTAAATTAGCGCGTAACAGGTCTTCAGGTCCTAATAAATTTCAAAACAAGCAAATAAATATTTGAGGAAATAGCAGTACCTAACTTAGCGTAGTGTACACATTTTATTGTAATCAGGCCATTCTACAAATATACCATCTTTTTTGTTTGAACATGCAATTTTTCTTGCATTGCTTTAAGAATTATACTCACTTGTATATGCACAACATAATTAATACGTTACATATATTTTTAATATAATCTGTTCTAAAGTATTTTTCACAATATTTTCGTACTCAACTATGTCATAAATTTACATTTTTAAACAGGCAGGCCACTGGAACAATTATAAATAGACAATAATACGAATTTAGGAAATTTCCCAAAAAAAAGTACAGATAGACCATGTCATAATCGGAGTTAAAAATTTAGTAAAATGAGTACAGTATTTTTTTTTTACTAACAGCTTTGTAAAGATGCGCCTCCTGAGCTTTTCTACTGCTTGTTATAATCATCAGTTCGTGTTTGGTCATTCTGGGATGGACCTCTGGAGAATTGTAGACACAGTGCCACCACAGCGGGGCCAGCAATACTCCCAAGGCGCCTGTGGAACATAGAGATAATCAAAGAGAATTATAGTTATAATCATGTAGAATCATAACATGTATAGCAATAGGTACAGCGCAATACCTCGGTTTTCGATTACCCGACTCAAAGCGCTATACAATGTAAAAAAGTGATATAACTGACAAAAGGTTTTTATGAACAATTAAAGCTAAAACGTATTCATTAAACTGGCGATGACATTTTATGAGATATTAAAAAAGTATGTCTTGTACATGTAAGAATAAAAACAAGAATACGATATTACGGTTACCATCTGAATTGTGAAGATGTGAGTTGTTTTAGGAGTATTTACAAATCCACGAGTTTATAATGTGCTTGAAGTGGTGATGTTTTCCTCCTATTTTCCTTAAAAGAGATTGGTAACTAGCTTTGAATTTCTTTATGAGTGTGTCGTTTCCAGAGCAAGCCTAGGAGCGTTTAATATTTCTATTAAAATGTTCTTAAAATTTTAATGTTTTAGATTAAATTGTTTCATTGTTTTATTCAAATGACGTTATACCATAAAAAATTAGTTTGTAGTATTGCTATGTATTAATGTCAGTTGAGAGTGTTGTTTGTCACTAATCAAAAAGTTTTTAAAGTTGACGCATAATGTAAAAAACCCACAAAACAACAGCAGCAACAAAATAACAACAACAACAACAACAACAACAACAACAACAACAACAACAACAACAGAAACCAATGAGCAACAGTGAAACCACTATTACATTTGCCACCGCACACATCAACTCAAATAATACTTTACTATCATACTCACCTAGAATGTAAAATATGTAAGGCCAACCTTTTCCATCCCCTCCTATAGATGCCAGATAGGCACATATTAAGTAGGTCACTGATCCAGACACGCTGGTACCTGTCAGTAAAGAGAATGGAAATTAAACAATATTTAACATTGGACATTCAGAAATTATTCTACCAACCAACCAACCTCTTGGATCCCGTCCGCGATTGAGTTTAGTTACTGACATTGGAGATTGAGAATCTAAGCAACCAACCAACCAACCGCTTGGAATCTGTCCGCGATATAGCTTAGTTACTGACATTGGACATTGAGAATCTAACCAACCAACCAACCAACCAACCAACCAACCAACCTCTTGGATTCAGTCCAAGATATAGCTTAGTTACTGACATTGGACATGAGAATCGAACCAACCAACCAACCAACTAACCAACCAACTAACCAACCTCTTGCAATCCGTCCGCGATATAGCTTAGTTACTAACATTGGACACCGAGAATTTAACCAATCAACCAAACCAACCAACCAGCCAACCAATCAATCAACCAACCATATTCAACCAACCAACCAACTAATAATCAACCAACCCTTGGAACCCGTCCGCGATTTAGCTTAGTTACTGACAATGGACATTGAGAATCTAACCAACCAACCAACCAACCAACCAACCGCTCTTTCAATACGCCTGCGATATAGCTTAGTTACTATCATTGGACATTGAGAATCTAACCAACCAACCAACCAACCAACCAACCAACCAACCAACCAACCAACCAACCTCTTGCAATCCGTCCGCGATATAGCTTAGTTACTATCATTGGACATTGAGAAACCAACCACCCAACAGAACACCAACCAATCAATTAACCAACCCACCAACCACTAACCTGTTTGCGCAATGGCGCTTAGCGAGGCCTTCTCGAACTTTGGTGCCCAGCGCGCCCACATTGCCTGGATCATGGAGTCGGTACCACTCTGGAGGCGGGTGGAAGGGGCAATAGATAGTGAACACATAAAATATGATAAGATGATATCAACATTTTTTCATTCATTTGAGGCAAAATTGAGTTGAGTATGTTATTACACATTATATAAGCTAATAAACTGGACATGGTTTCACAAATTCACATACATGGAGAAGATACATCAATTTTGGCTGGTTAACGACAGGCATTTGGGGCTTGCAGTGTTGTGTGTAAAATGAGAGAGAGAGAGAGAGAGAGAGAGAGAGAGAGAGAGAGAGAGAAAGAGAGAGGGGAAAAAGAGAGAGAGAGGAAGAAAAAAAAAAGAGAGAGAGAGAGAGAGAGAGAGAGAGAGAGAGAGAGAGAGAGAGAGATCACAAGGCTTGGATCATGGAATCAGTGTCACTGTGGAGGCCTGTGTCAGGTACAATAATTATAGTGGAGAGTGAAGACTCAGGGTTACAAGGTAGTGGTAGTTTCCAAGCGTAGTAAACCTTCATATTCTTTTATGGAAGACGAGTCATACGTTTAGTCGTTTACCAGACCATTGTACATACGACCTATAGTACTAAGGCGTGTAAGCATGCAGTATGTAAGAGAGAGAGAGAGAGAGAGAGAGAGAGAAAGAGAGAGAGAGAAAGATAATGGTAAAGAGAGGGTAGGGGGGGATTGTGAGCGAGAAATTGTTAGGGAGAGAGGGTTAGGTAAAAAAAAAGGTATCAAAGCTAAGGATCAATATGACACGTTTTAGTAGGATATGAAACTGGTTGACCAAAGTGCTTCAAGGAAAAGAAACATTGGTTAACAAATTGTGTTAGTACGAAATAACCAGAAAGGGAGGGGGGCTGGTACAAATGGTAGAGCGTTGGCCTCCCAATCGAGAAGTCCCTGGTTCGAAATCAACGATAGCTCAAACATTAATTATGTGGTCTATTTCGTCTCCTAAAGGTTGGGTCGGTGTCAGTGTAAATTAATGTAACCGGCTGAGGCAGACTCGTGGTATCCCCACACTGTCTACGTGCAGCAGCATATAAAATTTTAAGGTTAGCTGGGACAGCTTCGATTAGGAGCCCAAACTAAATTCTCTTTAGAGTTCTCTCCCTCTCTCCTATACGGCGACGGAGCCCAAACTCAAACCTAAGCATATATATACTTACCAGAGAGACCCCAGTGATGACTCGGATCACGATGATGAGCACGGGGTGGGCTGTGGCTGCGACAGGCAGTAGGACTGTGGACATCCCACCGGCCAGGAAACACACGGTCATCAGCTTGCGGCCTCCGTATCTACATGGGTGGGAAAATGAGACGAAGTGATGTAGAGTTTTTCTAGAGTGGGATAACAGGGAGGGAGGGAGGGAGGGAGAAGGGGACATTGAAGAGAGAGGGGAAGAGAGAGAGAAAATGAGAGGCAAATGAAAGAGGGGTAATATATTTAGAAATGGATCTTTAAAATATCTAAAGAGTCGTGAAATTAAGTATTCTCTAAAGTTAAGAAAAACATCTGAACATGATTTAGTTTAGCTTACCTGCACGTGAGATACCCCACGATGATCGGCGTGATGAGAGAGCCTGCACTGAAGGAAGCCAGGATGACGCCTTCAAAAGCAGAGGACCAACAAAATTGGGATTTCTGTGGATATATTCATTTTACATTATATTATAATCATGTCTGATCATTAAGGTATTTTCAATAGGATACATTAATTGCAATTTACTGTTCCCCGAAACTTAAGGCCATTTCAATTATTTGCATTTTTATTTTTATTTAAAGAGAAATTGCAATAGTTTATGTTAATTACATTCTAGTGTTCTTAAGGTTATTTCAGTAACATGCATCGATTACAATAGGTTTTTATCCTCTCTGAAATCTAATATTTCTCCAATTATGTTTCCTACTGGTCAGTGTAATGTGACCCACTGAAACAGTGGTCCCGGTATCTCCGTACTGCCTCTGTGTGGTAGAATATAAAATTGTCAGGCCTTAGTCTTGGGACCTTTCTACAATTTTGACTTGTTAAACGAAACGATAAAAACTCACTCACTCACTCACTCACTCCTTAAGCCTGCATGCCCATTTCATGTTTTGAAGGAGGTTTTTAGAAGGATCTATAAACGGAAAGAGATCTTTGTTTTTCCTTTTCCGTCATATTTTGTAATTTTGTTTTGTTTTGTGGGGTTTAAAGACTTACGGTAAGAGAGATGTAAATAATAATAATAATGATGATGATGATAATAATAATAATAATAATAATAATAATAATAATAATAATAATAATAATAATAATAATAATAATAATA
>RQTK01000403.1:73771-93373 GCA_003991915.1 Elysia chlorotica
AATAATAATAATAATAATAATAATAATAATAATAATACAATAAAAGAAAGGAAATGAAAGGGGGGAAAAAAAACAGAAAAAAATCTCTCTTTTTGTCTAGACCGATTTCCT
The DNA here is from genome assembly GCA_003991915.1 of Elysia chlorotica. NCBI lineage: Eukaryota > Metazoa > Mollusca > Gastropoda > Plakobranchidae > Elysia > Elysia chlorotica. Next base: position 73,883 of record RQTK01000403.1, read on the forward strand.
TTGATTGTCTATTTGTCATTAAAAAACCCACAGTGTCTAGGGGCATTATAAGTAATTTTAATAATATTTCGAACCATGTACTTACATAATATTTCCAAGTTCTAATTTAAAATTATTCTTATTAGATGTCAACCTCTGGCACACGATGTTTCGGGTTAGAGCCCCATTCTTGCAAACGCGATTGTTTGCTTTCTTCGTGTGTTTGTTTATTATTCGGGGTTGTTTTTGTTTTGTTTTGTTTGTGTGCCCATCCACTGGTTGGCCCGGTTTCAGTATTGAGTAACCAGTCAAATACCGCGAATCCCACAATTAGGTCATGTCACCAAATAATTTATCTTTCTTAGATATACGGATCGTTAAGCTAGGAGATAGCTTTGATTTATCCGACAAAAATTACTTTAAGGAATTTTGTAAAAAATAATTATACAGGTGCGGAGAAAATTGAGACGCACAGTCATGTTGAATGATGGTCTGAATGTTAAGCTAGTTTGCCCATTTGGCTCTTAAAGGCATTTTTTCTTTAAAACAAACCAAACTTTTATGATTCAATGCCTTTTAAAGTAACGTATTGTCTTAAAATTAGTGCTGTTATCTAAATCAAGCTTGAAGTTGAAGACTGAGAAAGAGATATAGGTGTCAAGGTGTTAAAAACAAGGCATTCAGGATAATGGTTAAAATCGTGTGTGGCAGGACCAGTGTATCTTGTTTTTTTTCTTCTTTGAATGAGCTAAATATAGAGCAAAAATAGTCACGCGCAGTCTATAGATCCTAATTATAATTATTAGAACAAAAAAAAAGGTTAAAGAAGGCGAGGCTTACAGCTGTATAACATGCTTGTTAAAGAAGTATAGAGATTTGATATTATAAATACAACCTAATTATTTCGTTGTAGTTGTTGTCGTTGGTGTTGTTGTTGTTGTTGTCGTCTTCGTCGTCGTCGTCGTTGATATTATAAATACAACGTTATTGTTTCGTTGTTGTTGTTGTTGTTGGTGTTTGTGGTGGTGGTGGTGGTGGTGTTTTTGAGGTTGTCGTTGTTGCTTTGGTTGCTACTGTTGTTTTTGTCAGTCAATAGTACAAAATCCATTTTACAAGGGCAGCAACAACAGCAACAAAACTGAACTTGAAAAAGCAAAAAATGCAACCTGGAAATAATAAAAACAACAACAACAAGAGAGTGTGTGTCATTGAGACTGAATTATTTAGTTCTAGCCCAAAATACACTTACCAATGCCGATATTTTGAACTAAGGGCCATAATGGGGTTTTCCCCACGTTTCTTTGAATTGCCCCATGCAAGTCACAAAGTATAAAACATTGGTCCCTCTGTTACAAAGAACATTAGGGTGTATCTCAGATAGGTACTGCCAACTTCAAACTTAACTTAACATCCGCAGCTCTTAACTAACGTAACCGTATTAGGAGCTTCCATTGTTTACTGCCAGAAAAAAAAGTTAATGAGACGCAATGGTAAACGTCTGAAAATAAATCTTTATTAATGAGGAAAGGCTGAAGTTTTGCGTCAGTACAAGCGTCATGAAAAGGTTATGGAGACCATACTAAGGAAAAGATGACGGATGGTTGCGAAAATTGGGTCGTTAAAATACGGTTGTGGTTATGGTCACGTAAAAAACTGCAGACTCAGGTGGATACTTTTAAGTGCACTCAAAGTTGTTCATGACAAGGCGAGGGGTGGGGCTGATTTTAGTTGTAGAGCACTTGTATTCTATTGTCTTATATATTAAGTTTTGCAATAGAAGTTGAAGAGAGAAAGAGAGCGAGGGAGAGAGATACAGATACAGAGAGACGCATGCAGACACACAGAGGGACATGCTGATAGTCAGGCAGACGGACAGAGAGGCACTAACAGAGAGATGACATAATGGGAAGGTGAAGGGAGAAGAGATTTGGAACCCATTTTTTTTTTTTTTGTCGACGCCGCAAGACACTCGTTGCCTCACTTAGAATAACCTTTTATCATACTTTAACATATCAACGTCTGACTCGAACAGCCTAATATAGCTTTCTTATAATATAATCGTGTGTTCTATAATCTCCATCTTGTGGCGTTTTACTTGTATCATAAAATGAGACTAAACTCGAACAACAAAGCCTTCTCATTTATCACACTTAAAATGAAAAATAGGTTTTTTCTAGGTCATTGTGGTCTTTAACATTTCAAATGCTAATTATTACACTTTAACGTTCATTTCTTTAATCTACTGTAAGTATTCATTTTAATTGTGCGCGGTTTTTTTTTTCTATTTGTTACTTTATAGTTGTAGTTCTGATAGCGAAGGCATTTTGAAAAAAAAATCCTGCCTATCAAAACAAACCAACTCTAAATATTTAGGGATGTTTTAATTTCTTTTAATTGCTTCTGTAAGTCTTTCAATTTTTAGACATGTTTACTTGGGCGGGGTGTGAAAGTACAAATTTTAAACAGCAATAATCACTCCTTTTATCTTTGGATCATTGGGTAACACTATCTTTTTATGGCATTAAGACTAAACTTTCGGCAGTAAACAAAGAACCACAGTACTCACTCCCAAAGAGATACATATAGGCAATGGAGAAGCAAAAAAAACACCCAAATCATTTTATGTGGCTTCTTTATTCATGGGTACACAACAAGTGGATTTGTTTCTATATACACGCAAGCAAATTATGTACAAGTGTAATTACATTGAGGGCTATATTTACTATGTCCAACACGGCGATCACCGGAAATTTTGCATGATAAGACTGTTATTTTTATTTATAAGGAACTGCCTTGAATTGAAAGTTATTTATAAGAACTTCAGATGGAGACATCTGACACTGTGATCAAAATAAAAAAGGACTTTCTTATTCATTATCCACATTATCATACAGGTTAAAAATTGAAGATCTTAGGGGAAAACGAACAAAGTCACACACAAAATTAAATTTACTTTTTTCTGTTGGTTTCAAATCCCTTAAATCTACAAATCTGAAAAATAAGCTTTAGTTTCTATTTAATTTATCGGTATACCATTTTTCTCTGACTAAATAAAAAACAAACGAATGGAATATAAAATATTATTGCCCTTGGCCTGCTTGTTTTCTTGTGCACACAATTTTCAAAATATAACTAAGTCCGTTTTCCCCCTGATGTCTTCAATTGGTCTTTCTCGTAGTTTCTGTTCAGGCATAGTTGGGTTGGTTTCACGTCCAACAGCAGCACTATATAGGCTATATTGTTGTTCAGGCATAAGGGCAGTCCATTGTCCAGAGTCCGTGTCGGCCATCATCGGCAAATGGGTGGGCTGGGCTTCAGCAACTCAATGTACTGTTGCATGTACAGGACACATCGGGAGGTTCGCACGCCGCGTCCGTTGGTGCCACTAAGGGAGGAGTGGACAACAAGGAGTTGTTTTTATACAGGGTGAGAAAAAAGCACATTAAAACGTGTGTATTGGAAAAAAACCCAATAAAATTGCGTGTATCTGATTGCAGTCTATTGTTGTTTAAGAATTTTTAGGCATGAAAGCGACAGGGCATCTTTGAAATCAATTTATATCTGATGATGGTGATCTGGACTTTAGAAGATTACTTTTATCCTATGGTAGAGCAACGGCGTGCGTCAAAACTCTTCTTTTTTCCAATATTATGTCCTTTTTCTAATCTGTAGCGAATGTTGAGGAAATATCCTATGCAGGACTACGTGAAAAGCACAAGCGTATTCATAATACAAACTTGCAAACTTTACTGCACGTTTTTATGACAAATGAACTCTACTTTTATGAATTAAGAATAACATAGGTAGCAAACTATTAAATATACATGTTTTAGGATTTAGGTTTATTTTATTGATCTTAATAACTGCACAAGTGAAAAACAATGGATCACTTGAATTCATTAGCAACATGTTAAATGGAACCAGTATGTCCTGTGGTTTTACATAATTAGTAAATTCAGCGTTTAAGGAAAAAAATTATATATGTAGAGCAATAACTTTCCGTGATGACATGAATACATCTTCCTACAAACCTTAATTCATTACTTTAAAATCAAAAGATACTCTTAGCATAATAGGTACTGACAAACCGCAAAAGAAACTTTAACCTACATAAATGACAGAAACAATAAATAACTGTAGCCTAGGCCACATGTTACTCTACTTGCGCTTTATTAGAAGATCGATGTATGATTATGACGAGAATTCATAAGATTCTTACATTTCTTAAAAATCTAATCAGTAGGATTTTTTATTGCTGCAGTTTGAGTGGTTGGTTTTTTAACTTTTAAATTCAATATCTAGGCTATATAACGGACGAGTCCCAAGACTAATGTATGACAATTGCCACTCGGTGACAGTATGGGGATACCACTTCTGTTTCAGTCGGACAAAGTATACTGAAACCTAACGACCTAGTAGTTTTATGTAAATCACTGAGTGACTTCAATCTTACCGTAGAAGAAGGCCGCCGCTATGGCCGTCATCAGCAATAAGGTTATCAGTCGTTTTCCATCCATGCCTCAGCTGTAGTGGACATAAGCAAACAAGCAAATATACATGTTTTGTTTATATACATTCGTTAGTCAGTATTCATTTTGAGTATGGATCGATCTGGTTTGTTAGTTCTTAACTTCCACCGCCAGCAACTAGGCTATAGACCAGATGGGTGCCATGGCTAAAGTTTGTAAATTTAAGTGTTGTCAAATAGAGACAAACCACGATACCATGACTTGTATCTTAGACTGTTACATTAAACGGACACAGGCCAAATCAGTAATTTATTATATTGACTGAATCAACATATGTATAATTATAAAACCGCATCAACATTTCATAACATTTTTTTTAATCCACAACTCCCAATTATCTTCTATATCTTTACGAAAGGCCTTCCTTAATAATAATAATAATAATGTTATTGTTCGAAATCTTTTTCAACTACTTTATGTTGGGCAGAAATATTTTTTTTCGTTCAGAATGAAACTTAAACCACGAAGCAACAAATCTGCTCACCGTGTACTGCGCTCAAAGAGGTCTCCGAGACTGGGTGATCAGATGACACCGTTGTGAGCACCTCTGCTCTTTTATATAGAATTTATCTCTGTTTGTCCCCTCTTTGTTATGAAAATGAATCATTGATCTCATCTTAGGGTTGTAAGTACAAAGTCGTGGGAGTTTACAACTGATAGTAAGCCTTCTTGTTCTTTTATCATATGGCGAGTCGTAGGCTTACAATAAAGTTGTACGTATGGCATCGAGGGTCGAAATTTCAATATCGCTGCACGACTCGTCATAAGTCTTTATTTTTATAATGTTACGACGCTTCGTACGCTAGCAAGATGTTGTACTTACGACTCCTAATGTGTTATTTATTTCCAACGCAGAATAACATGTCAGACAAATTGCTCTATGACAGTATTGTGAAGACGTCTTTATAATTATTGACAATGTATTCCTTTGTTTGCTACCTAGCGTCCAACGCCACCACTATAGAGGCTATGTTTATATTACCAGGCTCTAAATAAAACCTTGTGTAAACAATAATAAATCATCGTATAGTTTTCAATATGGAACCCTTTGTTCATATTATGCAAAAAAAAATATATCGCCACCCCCAACTGTCGTTACGCTATTATTGTATGTAACAGCACTGTAAGCTGATCTATCGCTGCAAAAAGAAAGAAAACTTTCATCTCTGTTGCGAAAAATATTTATTACATCACTATAAATAGTACCAAAGAGACTAAAAATCGAAGCATAATTAATTCTTATTATTTCTTGTCAGCGCTGCAAAATGCTTTATTTATGGTTTCGTGTGTCATAAATCAGTGGTGAGATATTTATGGAGACTTCGTACCTGAAAACCTAACGGGAAATTCACATTTTACATTTATATGAAAAGTGAAGAAAACCATAGTGTTTATTACCAAAACGGTATGTTTTATATTTTCACAATTTATTTATACTTCAAATAGAAAAAAGACAACAAATACCAAAATATCGGCTTCACTTAGTGTTTATTTTTGTCATTGTGGAATGCACCTTTTTCACTTTTATTTTATGACAAGTGTATTTTTCAGTAATATAAGATAAGATTACGGCCCCTACTGGTTGGGTCGGTGTCAGTATAATGTGACTGGCTCAGATAGGAATCAAGGCATCCTCGCACAGTCTCGTGTGTCAGATGGTAGTCTTGAGAACCACCCACGATGTAGAACTTACACGCTAAGCAATTTGATATTGAGTTATCTGTGGTGAGACATAGCAAAGCTGTCTCCTTGTTACTTGAACGTCTCAAAAGCCGACGGAATTACATACAGGAATAACTGGAACTCGAGCAGTCACATGATAGTACTACTGAAATCGACTCTACAAGAAACGGCAGAGGTGGGGGGGGGGGCGACTAGAACAGGAGCAGGACTCGAACTAAGGACCTCATGCAATGTAAAATCGAAGCCTTCATTTAGACCAGACCAAGCTTTTTAGAACGATAAAACTTTAAGCAAGTCCTGAAGACCTATCATTTGATGTATAAATGGGAAATGGATAGATAATTCATATTGTAGGTGTGTTTAAAAATGGATACTAAAATAGTGTCTAAAAGGGGGCAATTTTATCATTGTTGCACAAATCCCTGAACGGCGAATAATGTTTATATTAATTGTTGTTGCTGTTGTTGTTGTTTGATTATGTTGTTGCTGCTGTAGTTGTTATTATTATAGTTGACGGTTTTTTTTTCCGTTGCTACTATTAAGAAGCTCTGTCATAGATTTATGCAGTCGCGCGATCAGATTGGACTCACCTTTACGTGCACATTACTGCAAGTATGAGTATCGAGATACTTTCAGTTAAAAGTTCACTGTCTATCACCCAATTTCATATCTTTAAAAAATCGCAAAAAAAGACCTTGCTTAAATACAGAAAGTGCCCACAAACTAGTATGTTCCTTTATTTTATATAGATTAGATTATGGTAACTCTCTATTAGCCTCAGCCACATAAACTAAATTGAACCAACTACAGAAAATCCAGATCAAAGATTCTAGACTAGTTAAACAGATTAATAAAGGAGAGTCCATTACACTAGTATTTAAAGAAATGCATTGGCTGCCGTTGCGTCAGAGAATCAGCTATAAGATAACATCTATGACTTTCCAATGTCTTTTTAACCCAAAATTTTTTATTTACTTGAAACATTTGGTGAAAACGTAATATAACTCTACCAGAACACTTAGAACAGCGAGTTCCAACCTGCTTGTAAAAACCAATAGTCAATTCTAAAACATATGCCCAACGAGCCTTGTCATACCAAAGTGTTGACGTTTGGAACAATCTTCCACCAGATTTAAAAGATTCATATTCTTTATCTACATTCAAATCTAAGCTAAACACATACTTTTTTCCAACAGAAATTTTGAAATCGGCTAAACCCTTTCAATCTGTTTTCGTATGAATGGTAAAGGAAATGCAATGGGATTTATGAGTTTCTTGAGTAATCGTGTATAACAGTGATATATTGTTTTGGTAATAATCAGATTTTAATTTAACATATAACTATGTGTAACGTTATTTTAATTCTTATTAAAATGCACATGTATTTTTATTATTTATATTTAGTACTACACTAATATACTATATGAGTAATACAAGCATTCTAATTTAGTATACGTCTTTAACTACGTAATTTTTATGTATTACTTTCATTAAATTGCCCCATTATGTATTTTTTTTTGTAAAGCGCTCTTAGCTTGAGACTTAGTACGGTTGAGGTGTAGCGATATAAAAATTAAGTGAAATTAAGTTTTTTTTATCAACTTTTTAAAGGATTTGTTTACTCGAAACCCATTATTAACTAGTTATGAGAGTGTTTTGGCTTAAAACAAACCACAACGAACATCATCAAAATGGAGAAAAACGTACAGTACGCGTGAAGGAAAGGTTACGTATAAGCTCTTCTAGTCGTAATAATACCACAGTGCGTATCTCTGATTTAGTGAAATTAGAGTTTACAAACAATATATTTCAAATCTTAATAATAATTAATAATTATACACTCAAACACCCCCCCTCCCCAAATAAATAAAATCATGATGCTTGCACGTTAAAAACAGGTGCTGTTTAGACTGATTGTGTAGATTGCGAAATATTCTTAAATCTATAATTTCTTCCTAATTATATTGACATTGTAATGGACATAAATGACTAAGATATATATACATTTCTATTGCGTATTATAACTCTTTTCTTTTGTGTCCATTGCTTATACTAAAAAAAGTGTTGATGGTGGACGTTTGCTATAGTTGAACTAAAGGTTGGTCTGCTATAGCTTTTCTTTGATCAGCAATATCAGTTTGTCGTATCTTTATATTTTGTTTCAAGAGGCATTCATGCCCATTCTATGTTTTGACGGATGATTTTATCTAGATCTATAATTGTAAAGAGGGTTTTTCGTTTTCTTTTTCCGTCATACTTTATGATGACTAAAAAATAATGTGAATCCACCAACAGTGATAGGCGTATTTAGGAGAAATCAGCTCTGCTCTAGATTCAAGGTAGCTGAACAATACCTACAGACAAAATGGAACGAAGAAGAGGGAAAGGCAGACCCAGCAGGAAGTGATGCGACGACATAAAAGAGTGGGGCCCGGCTGCATGTGAACCACATACTGGTGCAGGGTAGTTTGACTGGGAAACATATGTCACGTCAACCACGAATCGAGAGAGCACATTGACAACAACAATAGCATTTCCTTGAGAACATAGGAGAAGGGAAATTAGTTTTGAAGTATTTTCGTCGACGGCCCCAGCTGAAATTTTTTAGTTGCACATATTTGTTGACTTTGAATTAGTATTATAATACCTATATTAACATCTAAGTTTTGTTATTAATAAAGCAATCTGTAATTAATTACATTTTTTAATTCATTAAAAAAATAATAACCGATAGTTTTGTATTTTACCGCCGCAATACTTTAAATCTGAAATAAAAATAAAATACGTAAGACAACACAGTTTCATTAGTCAGTTTCCTTTTAGCTCCCAAGTAATAGACACATTTATCAGCGCCAATATATTCTAAACTTTTATTTCCTTAATCGATTGTAAGTATAAAAAAATTCATTCTGATTTAATTATATACATTTATTGAAATGGTTGACATGGAAAACAAAGCAGTTGACCATGCTTTTATTAAAGAATGATATACCATAGCAGAAAATCATGAGCTCCGCAGAATAGTTGGGAATGCTGCAAAATGCGACAATTATATCACGCTAAAATCACAAAAACGGAGTAATATTTGCGACATTTTTACATTATGGCATTTACGCTAAATAACCGCAACTCGTGCCTTTCAATTAAGTTGAATAATATTGATCTGACATCAAATTCCTTATAAAATTAGAAAGAAGCACCTAACACTTAGGTTGCCATTTATTAATGTCGTATTAGCAATTTTCAGGGAGAGGTGGCTCTCAACTTGCACCAGTGTCATACAATGAATTCAAATGTAGGGCTTGCATAGTGCATACTATAATTATTTGGTTCCACATTAATGGGTGGTTTAAGGTAAAGAGAATATTTTAATTTTTACATTTAGTATTGTTCTCATTATATTTACTTTAAAGATAAACTGAAATAAAATCTAATGTTAAAAAAGTTGGAAAAATCTTTTGTGAAATCATTTCCCTAAAAACTTAAAAGCATTCAAAACAACATTAGCAAAGTGAGCATGAATAATGCACTTATATATTTAGTTATGTTGTATAAGTACTTTTCAACCCCGCCCCCCTCAACCTGGTGTGTCAAAACGAGTTTAAATAAGGGACTTGAATATTACTGATGTGTTGTTTTAGCCCAAAAAATAAAAAGAATAGCTGTGTTGATTTTAGTTTTACAATTAATATTGGTCTCATGAAATTTACTTTACAGATGATAGGCATGACAAAGGATTTAACTATCATGTATCTTAGTTGTAAATCATGAGCTCGATTTGACCGTTTCGCTACCTCATCAAGCGGTCGTGTCCTCAGAATAGTAAGTTATGATAAAAAGGTGAGACGATTCTATTCGTTCAAAGAGAAAGCAAATTTAGCAACTGCAGAAATATTAGTGTATTACTACAGACTGAAATTTTCAGCTTAGTAAACACGAACATGTGTCAGTTTTACCAAAGTTGTTTAACCTTATGTTACAATACATTCCCTGTAAGTTTAAAAGCATAAGAAGGTTATTTTGTGTATCATGATTAGTAAAGCTGTCGTATGGTGACATCCATGAGGAGGTCGACAACACCGTCGGTTAACGGAATCACCACAGGCAGGGATGCCAGAGCTAAACCGGCTGGCAACCAGGCACGGGCTGCAGGGGACACAGATGCAGGAACCGGGATCTGGGGAGAAAGGAGGATGTGAATTAAATAGTTGAAGTTCCATACAATAATGACAATATTGGAATTGTGATGTTTTGGGGAAAGAAGGGGGCTTATGGTAAAGCGAAAGGTTTCAAAGAAGATACTACAAGGTATGAACCACCACCAGGCCAAAACATTGTCGTTCTAGTAGTAGTAGTAGTAGTAGTAGCAGTAGTAGTAGTAGTAGTAGTAGTAGTAGTAGTAGTAGTAGTAGTAGTAGTAGTAGTAGTAGTAGTAGTAGAAAAAGAAGTAAAAGTAGTAATATTTTTGTTGTTCTCGCTCCTATTCTTGTTGTTGTAAAATGATGATGATTAGACGAAGGAAGAGGATAAGCAGGAGGTTACACATGCATTTTAAACATAATGGATACATTGTTGGGCAGCGAGTAGTAAAACAAAACAAAAACAACAACTGTAAAGCATGATACACTTCTTTTCAATTCAATATCGAAATGTAACAGACCTGGTATGCAGCTTTCCTTACAACGGAGGCCAGAACTGGAGGTATAAAACCACTCGCAACCGCCTCGTACAGAAAGGTGTCTGCTGCAGACGTGGCCATCTTCAACGTTGATTGTGTTTTCTGGAGGAAAAGACGAAAATTGCACTCCTGTGATGCGCAACATGGAATGATAAAAAGTCTTTGATTCGCGACAAACTGGGGGCTTCTTATTCCTTTAATTTTTTTCAGGGATTGGTGATTTTTTTTAGCCACGACTTCTAGTTTCTCTGACGGAGGAGTAAGTTTGAGGGCATGATTTTTTCTTGAAGCTGCGGTTTACTAGAGGTATAAGTATCCTCTTTAAAACATGATGTGGATTATGTATGATAAAAGGCTATGAACAGGTTGCTTAATCACTCACCTAGAACTATATTTAACTATATTTTCAAACATCCTGAAGAAATCCCAACGATTACGAGTATCATAACAGCTGAAAAGTCCACTTTCTCCAACTTATTTTCCTAGCTTGTGTTTCATCTACGTCTCCATCTACGTCTTTATTTCTTTTAGTGTCTTCATCTTTCTATTTCCAATAGGTTATGTATCAATGTCTAATGTTCCCGTTTTGACAATAAGCTGTTGAGAATAATCAAAAAGGCTGAGAAATCGAATTGAAAAAGCTGAGATGCTTCTATGACATAAAATGGAAAGGCCTGGTAGGTTTTTTTTTGTATAGGACTGCTTTTTTCCACTCGTGCAAAAAAACCCTTTGGAAACAAAAAAAATGCGGGGATACCATGACCCATACCTCAGTCGGCAATATTTAACTGACATAGACCCAACCAGTATGTGACAAAATTGGATAGATATGTTTTAGACCTATCTTGGGTTTCGAACCAGGACCTTCCGATTAAGAGAACAACACTTTTCCACTTGAGCCAGTTCCACCTCCTTTACATGCGCGAATGGGCAAGCGTGTTATATTTAAATCTGATCACGTTGCCAAACCTGAAGAATGCTGTAGAACGTGTGAGCGAGAATAGAACCAGTGCCCACAACACCTGGGGCGCGGTGGCCCTGGGGTAGAACATCAGCTTCCGACGCAATAGGTCCGAGTTCGTTTCCTGGCGATTTTGCTCCCTACTGGTCGGGTCGGTATCAGTTTAATGTGACCGGCTGAGACAGGAGTCATGGTATCCCCGCCCTGTCTCGTGTGTGGCAGGACATGAAAATTGTCAGACGTAGTCTTGGGGCCCGTCCACAATATAGCCTATATATTGCTGATGTTGGACGTTAAATCAACTCAATTCAACTCAACGCCCATAACACCTTGAGTTGATTTGGTTAACGTTCCAACTTCAGCACTATATAGGCTATGTTGTGGACGAGCCCCAAGACTGGCGTATGGCAGTTTTATGTGCTGCCACACACGATACAGGGACCTGGACTCCTTTCTCAGCCGGTCACATTAAACTGACACTGACCCCGACAGTTATAGGGGACCAAATCGGACAAACAGATTTTTTTTTTACCAATCATGGGATCGCAACACCTTGCTGGGAGGAGGCAGGCGTGAATTAAGAAGAGGCACTACATGCACTACAGTTCTGTTTAGATGTTCTCACCTTGCCAACCTGAAGAGGACGGTAGCACGTGTGTGCGAGAATGAAGCCTGTGCCCACAACCCTCAGTCCATTGATGACAGGGTAAGTCACTGAGCCGGAGAGCGCCTCGGCGACACCGAGTCCATACCCTGTGGGATGAGTTTGTTTTTGGTTTTGGTTTTTGGTTGTTGTTTTTTTTTATAATTGGAGTGGGGGTGGGGGTGGGGTGGAGAGAGTGGTTGTCTACACAGCAACGGCTATATTGTACCCGTTATGTTAATACACCCCCCCCCAAATTCTTTATTATTTCATTGATTTGTAAAAGAATTAACATCGTGAATCGGTTGAAATTGAAAAATATATGTAAATTAGTTTGAAAGAGCCATATTTTGTTGCATGCATCAGTGTCTTTTAGAAACCCGAATATGTGCTGAGTGATCAGAGACGTATTTATTCTCTATGGTGGTCTGGAAGCCATGCAGATTTTTTACGTGTTGAAATTTGGGCAAGTCAACCAAGATGTGGCTAATGAACAAAAGGCTGTCATTATTATTTCATGGATTGATAAAAGAATAAAAATCGTGAAAATATATATATATCTACATTAGTTTAAAATTTCCATATTATTTTGTTGCATGCATCGGTGTCTAAACCTCAGTATGCGCTGAGGACTAACACCAGTGAATATTTATTCTCTATGGTGGTCTGGAAGCCATGCAGATTTTTTTCCGAATTGAAGTTTTGGGTGAGTCGTTTTATTGCCGTATGGTGTTTATGATATTTATGTTTAATTATTACACGCGTTTTTATATTGAGTTGTTGTGATTTCTAATGGGGTTTTTTTTAATTGTTTCTGAAAAATACTTTTCACAACAAAAAAATAACAATTGATATTGAGTTAAGAAGAGAATTATTCAGATCAAATACATATCACACAAGAATATAGTAATAAAACAGTCAATAATAATTATTGTTTTAAAAGAATGCCTGAACAATATTCAGGGCAAGAAAGTGGTTACCTACCCGCAAAGCGAACAGGGTATGTTTTGAAGCAGTCAGGCCCCATGTATGGCATGATGGAACTACCAAATAAACTTATCGAAAAGGAAAGATGGCTCCGGAATGTCGCTTAAATGTAGCGTCTTGTTTATCATCCAAAATCCGTTGATGAAATTTGATCTTAGATCTAGGTATTGTAGAAACAGAAGAAAATAATGATTCTTGATAATAATCGTCATAGTGTTGAAACTATGTGCTTGTTGTTTTTGTTGTTTAGATGTTACGATTACCTGTATGTTATATGAATCCTTTGTTTATTGGAAAGGGGGGGGGGGGGTGTTAGGTAGTACAATGTGAAATCAATTTTATATAATATCTATTATATATGTGTGTGTTGGTTTGTTTATTTTTTTAAATTACTAAACGTATAACGAAGAGTAAAAAATGGCAATTAGCGGGGATAAAAATTAATATATCTTGCAGATGAGTCTACAAACATGAAGTAACAAAGGAAAAAAGAAAAGGGGAGCGTCGAGAAGAGGAAAGAGAGGTTGGAAACAATAAAGAACTTGGAGGACGTTGAAGTTGTTATGTTTTGTATTCAGGTAAATGTGATCGGTAGAGGCAGACAAACAATTAATTACACTTTTTAAACTTTTTAATCCGCATCGGTCTAGATCTACGAATAGAAGGAAGGAAACGGGAACGAACAACAGCGATGTGAGTGGGCAATGAAATCAGCTAATTTCGAGCAAGAAAGCGAGAAAATATAATTCGTAGACGCCAAGATCGTGGACTTTGGATGAGAACAGGTAAACTTTAAAATCTTGTGGGAACTGGGAGGATTAAATTGAACACAGCAGGGGAAAACAACGAGAACAAAAAGGACAAACTTTCGAAATGACTTAACTTAGCGGAAGTGAGGAAAGCAATGGAAGCAACGAAAGATCGAGAAGTGTGGAGAGGTATGATCGCCAAGACTACAACGCACGGCACATGATGAATAGTATGAAAGCATACCAACCAATTTAAGAAGGTGGGGATTTTGTAGAATGGTTATTCATATCATGACCTTGCTCAGTTCATTCTTCTAGTTGGGTTTCAGCGAGTTTGGCGGGTAATTAGATCTTGATGTAGATGTAGATGAGGTATCAAAATCAGAAAAGCTTCACAAACGGACACAGCAGGGGTGTCCATGTACTTGCAAAAGTCTACCTTTTTTTTTTCAAAATATTCAAAGGTGCGCAAATTAAGTCGCAAAGAATGCGTTAATTCCAAAGTACGAGTATCATTAGTATTCATTACTGGACAACAAACCTTCTCTATTCAATTGTATAGAGACATTGCTTGTTATTTACAATAGCATAATTTAATGTTAATACTCACTGGTATATGCATGTTTGATCCAACAGCAGCATCAAATTTAAACGCTTTCTATAAATATTAAGGGCCCAAACAAAAAAGCAGTTCCTATAGGAAACTAGTCGCGCCATCGAAAAAGGGAAAGGAACATTTAAAAAAATATTAAGAAATATAATATATTATAGTAGTAATTAAGTGAGAGTAGTCACAACAGCAGAGGAAATATTAAAATAGCTGATCCAACAAACCATTCCATACCTCAAGAAAAAAAGCAAGTAGGCCAATAATATTAAATTTTGAAATGGTGAAAATAAAAAATGATAATTAAATGTTCTTTTACCGACACCTGTAATACCTGTTGTTGGTTTTTTGCTTTTGTTGGGTTGTTGTTGTTGCTGTTGTTGTTGTTGTTGTTGTTGTTGTTTGTCTGTTTGTTTATTTGTTTTTGTTTTTGTTTTAGTGTGTGTGTGTGTTTTGGCCTGGATACACTCTATGATTGTACCTATTTACAGGTGAACTCAAGTAAATAAAGTAGTGTACCTTAAGTCAGACTGTGTGTGGGCATGTCCTTTTATTTCTGGGAGACAATGGATATGGGTATGCGTACCATTTAACTGTTTAGGGCGTTTTGCATGCACATAATAAAGTCTGCACCATTGATTTATGTTTATGTCCTTCACTACAGTAACTGTTCCTAGAAGACATTGTGAAGCAACCAGGGTGAATCAGGCACAAGTCGGAAATGGGACGTTTTAAGTTTGTTACAGTGTGTTAAGAAGTATGAAATGATTTTAAATTATTTCTAGAACCATGATTTTTCTTATTAGCCTCGTACAATACCGGCGTAACATATTTCTCATTCGATATGTATCATGTAAGTCCTAATCATTTCAAAGATTATTAAATGTGACCAATTGGAACATGAGTTTTGGCATCCCGGTAGTGCTAAGTGCTATGTTAAAGTAACAAAAATCCAACCCATAAAATATTGAAATCACAACTCATTGAAGAAGGGGCATAACTGTAACTTTTTCAAGGGGAACTCTAAGTAAATAGAGTAATGTACCTTGGGTCAGACTGGGATAATAATGAGAGGGTGATATCTAAGTTTTTATGGGTTTTAGTTTTGTCATGGTCAGATTGCTAACTAGGCAATATTGTGTACGGATTACAAGACTAACCTATGACAACTATACGTGTTGTCACACACAGTAAGTGCGGCGATACCATGACTTCTGTCTCAGCCGATCACATTATACTAACAAGTCTCAGCCGGTCACATGACACTGACACTGATAAAGCCACTAAGGACAAAATCAATACAAATGCATTTTTTGCCGATCGTAGGTTTCGAAACAGGGACATCACGATTGGGAGACCAACGTTTTATCAGATGTGCCAAGTCGTCATCCTGTTTCCATATTTTTTATGTATGTGTTTTACGTGAGTGTAGTTTGAGGATATAAAAAGTGCGGTGCACGGTTTGCTGTGAGGTGCAACATTCGCACATCGTAGTATTACTTGTTCCAGTTTCGGGAAATTCCAAAATTTTCTCGATCTCATGGGTAATAAGACCGATTGGTGTAATAGCCATTGCATTCATGCTCCGACTGCGTAGCAGCACGATATTAACTATATAAAACCAGTAAAACAATTATTTTGCACATTTAATAGCTGCCTATATTACAATAATTATTATAAGCTCTTCGAACATGAAAAGCCGCCATGAGCCTCTGGCCATCACATAAAAATACACCAGTTCTAATCATGTATACAGGAAAGAGTAAATTCGAATGCAATTAGATTTATCCGCCATGGTTTTGAGTAGTGAGGTGATTAGAGAAAGTAGGGCGCGGAATCAGACTGCAAGAGGTTTTTTTTTTGCCTTACTCTGTTGGTGCTGCAAACCGAAGCAAATCTCAGGGCGAACTGGCTCAAATGGTAGAGTGTTGGTCTCCAGATTTGGAGCTCCGCGTTTCGAATACCACGATCGGCATATTTATTTCTCCAATTTAGTCCCCTGTAACTGGTTGGGTCAGTGTCAGTATAATGTGACCGACTGAGACAGGAGTCATGCTATCCCCGCCCTGTCTCGTGTGTGGCAGCACATAAAATTGTCAGACGTCAGTCTTGGGGATCGTCCACAATATAGTCTAAATAGTGCTGACGTTGGATGTTAAACCAACTCAACCCAACCCGAAGCAAGCCTAGAAAAAACTAAACGTTCGCTCCAACGAAAACTATGTGACAGTCTGAATAGTGTCATTGAAAACACAGGGCGAGATATAGGCTAGAGTGTGAATAACAAGAGCGATCTAGGTCTATGTCATTTTTTATTTTTTTTTTGCGATTGGGATAACGAGGATGTGGTTCTGCGCAAAAGAAAATAATGTTCAACAACTGACTTTCCTAATAAATATTATTTAACTCTTTTTACACTTTCATGTCAATAGATCCATTTTTGCAATGTTTGTTGATTTTTTGTTGTTGTTGTTCTGTTCTTTTGTTGTTGTTGTTGTTGTTGTTTTTTTTTTTTTTTTTTTGTTTTGTTTATTGTTGTTTTTTAGTTTAAGGTCGGCTGATTTTTTAAAGAATTCTATATTGAAATTTTCTGAAGAATTATACGCTGAGAAGGTGGCATCAGAAAATATCCAAACCTTGGACCACATAACTATGAGGCTCATGACTGCCTTATCTACCTTATTTCCGTAACCTTGTTTCTTCCGCGTGTGTCGAATCTTTCAAGCGTTGTCGGTTGCTTTTTTAAATATCTCCGTTAATGGCACATTCAAGCCCATGCTAAAATCAGACACCCGATTTAGCCTAGTCTTAGTCTTAGGTAGAAACTTACGCAAAACTGGTAAACAATCGTATTTGTCTGATCAAATTATTGCACCCATCAAAACTCGACTTCCATGTCCCCCTCCAGCTCTAAATATGCTTAAATTGTTGATGTTTTGCATTATTGTTGTAAGGTGTCTCCATTTTAGCTACTGCATCGAAAACCTGGCTAATAATCGTTGAAAGGATTTTCTCAAAAGTGTTGTGTAATTAAATAAGTAGATAAAACTATCTATGTAAATCCCCAACAGTTCATGGGTTATGTAAAATTGCATATGTGTGGGTGGAGGATTTTGTTTCCGCATGGCCGCCCTTTGCACTGAAACGAAAGAATAAAGTTGCGTCAAAGAATGTGCTAGGACTGGTTTTGGGGTTACGCGTGATTGCTTCCAGAAGGTTTTCTATCAAGTCAGTAGGAAAAACGAGGTCCTCTCGAGCGTGTAATTTCTTACATTCTATGAAAGTTGGAACCCCCCAAAAAAGAACTCTGCTCCCCGAAGCGCAGTAAAGACATTTTAAAACGAGCCTGTTCCTGAAGAAAAACCACAGCCATGTACCTGATGCGTTAAAGGAGAAAGATACTGCAACATAAGAAAAAATTGCTATGTTTAGATCTAAGGATTTTTTTGTTTGAATATAAAATTATGGCTTGAATGTCGAGTGGCTCTATAAACCCTGGCATAGATGTGGTTCTATGCTGCAACCTCAAGTAAATCAGGTCAGCTTTTGGAACTCGTTGCAGTCAAAGCGTTAACACATAGATATAAAATTCGCTACTTGGGGCTCTGGGCATGGGTTTTTTCGTTTGTTTGTTTGTTGCTTGGATTCCAAAGTCAGCACTATATCATGGACGGGTCCCAAGACTAACGTCTGACAGTTTTGCGTGCTACAACAGAGACAGCCTGGATACCATGACTCCTGTCTCAGTCGCATCACATTATACTCCGGGGATGGGTGTTTGATCTTACATCAGTCATATCTGCTATAATTAAAATTTATGTTGAAAAGTGATGGAACAAAATTGGATAATAGTGTTGCATTTTGATACGTGATTTATAAGTTTAGCAGTTTGTCTTTAATACACTTTTTGTTAAACTGTATAGATATAATTGGATGATTGATCTTATGTTTTGAAATGTTTGTTTTTTATTATCTATAAATTTATATTTTCTTACTGGATCAATATTAACTTTTCCTTTTCCGTGAATATTAATTTATGTATATCGTTTGTCAAATTAAGGTATAGTATGTGTATGGTTTCAAATAAGGAGAATCGGCGTACCCCAATATCTATTTCCTTTTTAGAATCATTGTTTATTCATTTCTGTAACAGAAAATATTAAACTCTGGTAAGGGTTCTTATCAGAAATATTTTAATTTGTTGTGTTGTTGTTGTTGTTGTTGTTGTTGTTGTTGTTGTTGTTGTTGTTGTTGTTGTTGTTGTTGTTGTTGTTGTTGTTGTTGTTGTCCTTTCGTACACTAGGGTAGCCTTTTTTACCCTAGCTAGTTCATAGTTATACTTTTTGCGGCACCATCCTTCACACACCATCACTCACATTTAGTTTAAATGCCTTGTAATTTGGCCTGATTGTTGTTGTTTAGACATTGATTTTCAGACTATCAATTGTATCGCAAGTCAATATCCTCTTTTCCTTAATATATATAATTTCAGTACATGTTTCCCTGCTTTATCCGCAACTTCAAAAATTTAAAATTTTGGAAAAAAACCACTACTACTACTACTACTACTACTACTACTACTACTACTACTACTACTACTACTACTACTACTACTACTACTACTACTACTACTACTACTACTACTACTACTACTACTACTACTACTACTACTACT
>RQTK01000403.1:93717-201898 GCA_003991915.1 Elysia chlorotica
TACTACTACTACTACTACTACTACTACTACTACTACTACTACTACTACTACTACTACTACTACTACTACTACTACTACTACTACTACTACTACTACTACTACTACTACTACTACTACTACCCGTACGTAATTAATCTTCTCAAGTGGACGATAAACTCATTTTATTATCTAAAAATATCAATTTACTGAGAGTATCAAAAGATATTAATATGTAAAAACCATATAAAAGCAGCAATCCAGGGCTTTGCGTTGTTGGATAAATAGCTTTGAAAGAATAAATAATACTTAGATGGTAATGTAAATTAACATTATTGGCGGCGTGTTTTCTGTTTGCCTGTACACAGGGTACCAACAAAAAGAATGTATCTTTTCTAATGCTCTGTAACAAACTAATTATGCAACAGCAACAAACACGGAGGAGGATACTGTGTTTTGGAAATTGACATTTGTATTCAAATGTACAGTAGAAGTTAACAATCCGTCCCACAACTCTGTTTGAGGAGTATTTGAGTTTGCGGCAGCTGCTCAGCGTCCAATGTTAGACTGTGGACGGTTCCCAAGACTAACGTCGAACAAGTATACGTACTACCACACTGAGGTAGTGTATGGCTACCATGACTTCTGTCAGCCGGTCACATTTATTTTATACTAAGAGTTTTGTGTCTTGTTTTGGTTTTTGTCTTGTTATGGGGGCTTCTGTTTGGGTAGGTGCCAGTATAATGTAAGCAGCCAAATCGGGGATGTCTCGCCCGATGTGGTATAGCCTAATTGGTGACCTTCACCTTTGATCTTACACCTGTCGCATGGCCAATAATGAGAACAATAATGTACCTAGTGAAAACCCTTATAATTCCAAATAATTAGTGCTATATTTAGCTGTGTCACCTTACATACTGGTCAGCGCATGTGGGAGGCTGAAACTGCACAAAACCAACTCACATAATTAATTTTTATATTCACTCTTTCCGAAAAAATAACTGCATAATTTAATTATTATTCGATCCTTTACATGAAAGAATTTTTTTACAGTTAACGTTGTTAATTCGTTTAAACTTTTATATGGTGCACTTTTAGACGAGTAACGAGAACTGATTTACAAAAGCCTTCAATGTTTCTAAGACCTTCATTCAAGACCAATGTTCTTCTAATTCTATTTATGAACAATGACCTTGGCTAGTCATGTGATGTATGTTAGTGTGAAATCAATCTTTTTTTTTTTTTTTTTTTAGTAATAGGTTGATAAAATGCAGTGTCAATAGACTCTCGGACAATGACACAAAGTCACTTAAAAGCGAATGACTGGTATGGTCAAACTCAAAGAGTTATTAGTTTATAGTTGGCTATTACAGATCAATGCAGGGTTGAATTTTTGGTGGGGGGGTTGTTATTACTTTTTTGGTGTTTCGTTTTGTTTTGTTTATTTATTTGTTTTAACCCTAAAGTGTGAATAAACAGTTCTATATAGACTAAGCGCCCTTTCTCATTTGGTTGACATAAAAAAGTAATGCATGCAGTGATTATTGTGAGTATGTTTATACCGATAGTTATATGAGGTGCATCCGCAAATCAACCTATTTCAGCATTAACTGTAATATAAGCAGGATAGTAAAAGTTATTTGAAATTTGAAATGACACTTTTTTAAAGGATTTCTAAAGTTGCTTCCCGATCCTAAACATTGCAATATATGTAACTCAACCAACTTTATAATTCGTCTGGAGAGAAGAACTAAAAAAAAAAAAAAACAGATAAAAAATGTATCTCTACAAGCCAGAGCGTTAGTCCAGGCGATCTTTCAAATAATTGTGATGATTATTTAGATAATAATGATCGTGATGTTGGTCTTTCGTATATTAGCAAAGTCGATTACAATCGAATTACCGGTACTTTAACTAAAGTAATAATAATAAAAAAAAAAAGAGGGAAAAGGCGAGGTGGCCTTAAAGATAAAGCACACGGGTTCAAATCAGTAGACTCTGGTTCTGTCTTACGATCAGGCAAAAATATTTCTCAACTTTCGTCTCTACTAGTTGGATCGGTGCCAGTATAGCATGACAAACAAAACGACAGAGGTCCTGGTATCTCCGCTCTGTGTGGCACCACGTAAAATTGTCAGACGTTAGCTTAAGACCCGTTTGCGCTTCAGACTATTTGCTGACTACAAACGTTAGGAAACCAACAAAACAAAACACAACGTGCAAGTAGGACAGAGATCAATCTTTGTGGCTATGTTGCATTTATGGAAGTGAAGGTTACAAGGCAGATCTATTTCCAGGCAGTTATTTTGGCAGTGGTGTCATATTTCTCTCATGTGTATTAGAGTGAAACCAAGGTTGTTGGACTTAATGTTCAATGAAAGTAGGATTTACTTGATGAATAATACAATTAATTTTGAACATTATATATGCCTAACATTGGAAGTTCATTCTGTCAAAACCTGTTCAAGGGTGATTAACTTAAACGTCGAGTGAGCCCCATTTTTACAACAACGAAAAAATCACAAGCGATTTTTTTATGATTTAAATTTATGGTAGAAACATTTAAAATGATTTTTCCCTTTTTATTACATAGATATTTATTACTTATAAAAAAAATCTTAGAACTTTTTAAAAGAATATTTTTAAAATAATATTATTGTTTATTCAAAACAAAAAACGGAATCATGATACAATGCAAAATATAACAGGGGGTTGATAAAAGACAAAAATCTTTTTTTTTCCTAATGTTTGGAAAATAAAACTTCAGAAAAAAGTTTTAACATGATTTGATTTTAGGTGGATCGAGGAAAATAAAAGATATTTCAATTCTCGAGATTAGTATGGAGTTTTATCGCTTATACTAGACACACGATGTACTCTCTAGATAGTGTGTCGGTAGACTGTCAGTACCGTAAAAATGCATTGATTGTTTCAGTTACCACTGTATTTTAATTGGTCATTGTACTTCAAATGTTTGTATTGTTTGATTTGTTTCAAAAGTTGAACTTTGATCATTTTTTTAAATAATTTATTCTTATACTACATGTAGTATCAAATGGGGATGACATCTTTTCCTCGTAATCAAATTCCCGTGATAGTTGTACATGTATTTCTTTTTGTACAATCTGCTGATTGGGCGAGAGAATAGATCTTAGAGGTCACACAGCGACAGAGAATATACCTGGACATCTGTGTCACACAGTTACAGTATACTGACACCGATCCAACCAGTAACTTATCGTTGTAAAATGTGACACTATTGTTCGTTGTCAAATTGGTACATTGCATAAAAACTATAATTCTATGTTCAGAAGTGCACAACTTAAAGTGAAACGCCAGAGTCAGATGCTAGGTTTATTGGGATGTGTTTGAGTCTGCTGCTTACGATCAACAACAGCACTGAATAAGCTATACTGTGGACGGGTTCCAAGACTGACGTCTGACACATTTACGTGCGGACACACATAGACAGTGCGGGGATACCATGAATCCTGTCTCAACCGACCATATTATAGTTCATACTGGCACCGACTCAATTTAATAGGGCGCTAAGGTACTCGTCTTCAACATAGCCTGTGTAGTGCTGAGATTGGACGCTAAGCAACAAAAACCAAACACAAATTTAAACTGCTGTACCCTAGATAGAGGCAGGAGTCATGGATTTCACGGGGAGCGACATCAGCTGCACTTTAAAACGTCTGATAAAATTACATTTTGTGGATCTCAAAACAGATTTGAAATGAACCTTGAAACGGATAGTGAAAAAGAGATGGGATACATGAACCTATTGGGCCTATAGATCTATTGCTATGAGCAGGCATTCATTCATTTAATTTGCTTTAGTGAAGAATTTATAGATCTTACAATTTTACTTGTTACATTAAAATATCAGTAAAGGTTACACATTTTACTACGAACAGAATCAACTTACTACGAGATTACGCGAATCTTGTCTTATGTCAATATTTTCCCTCCCATTAATAAATAATACTTCTCAAGCATTAAAGGTGTGCCAGTCTGGTTTTATATATCGTAGCTGACAATCAAAACACATCAATTGCCAAAGCAAGACACACCTTGATCTTGGGGCTTGTAGCATACTGACCGAGATTTCAGGCAAGACAATAAAATTAAAGTGAAATTAAATACTGCTACAAGCCTAGTGACAATGGATAACGTATTATATGTGGAGGAGAAGGGGTAGGCTTTTACACGGGCCCTTTGACTGTAGTCTTATAATGTTATTTTCAGAATAACACTCTTAATACAGTCTCTCGCGAACAAATTGACTAATTTTGGGGCGCTGATTCCAAAAATGTAACTAGTTTTTACCTCCGATGAGTATTTTCAAAATTTGAGAACGAGAATTTATGTCCTGGGGCAACCTAATTCGGGGGAATTCCCGTTGTCGACCCGCCGCTCCCAGGAACGACCCCGATCGCACGAAAAATATCAGGCAGCTCCTGATATCAAAAAATCGTATTCGATTCATCGTCCAATCAAGGAAATTGGATACGATTTTGCACTTACACGCACGAATCCGTCGTGTAACAATGGATCGTTCCTAAATTGTACAATAGATTGGGACGTGTCAGGTTCCCTTTATACTGGCACCGACTCAATTTAATAGGGCGCTAAGGTACTCGTCTTCAACATAGTCTGTGTAGTGCTGAGATTGGACGCTAAGCAACAAAAAACAAACCCAAACTTAAACTACTGTACCCTAGATAGAGGCAGGAGTCATGGATTTCACGGGGAGCAACATCAGCTGCCCTTTGAAACGTGTGATAAAATTACACTTTGTGGATCTCAAAACAGATTTGAAATGAACCTTGAAACGGATAGTGAAAAAGAGATGGGATACATGAACCTATTGGGCCTATAGATCTATTGCTATGAGCAGGCATTCATTCATTTAATTTGCTTTAGTGAAGAATTTATAGATCTTACAATTTTACTTGTTACATTAAAATATCGGTAAAGGTTACACATTTTACTAGGATTAGGAACAGAATCAACTTACTACGAGATTACGCGAATCTTGTCTTATGTAAATATTTTCCCTACCATTAATAAATAATACTTCTCAAGCATTAAAGGTGTGCCAGTCTGGTTTTATATATCGTAGCTGACAATCAAGACACATCAATTGCCAATTCACAAACACCATCATAAAAATTTTATCAATGTGCTGGGTTCACTGAGGCAGAGAAATTCTACACCCTCCAAAGGGTTTGTGAAATTTAAGACAGACTTCAAAATGCTTGGGCTATCAGACTCTTTGTCGCATTAACATATTAAAATGAGTACCTAAGTAGTCCTGTAATTAATACTAATACTTCTTGTAGATGTAATATGCATTTTTACATTTTTCAAGTATTCCATTAGTAAGCAATTTTATTTGCAGCTTTATTACTTTTGGTAATAAAAACCAACATCAGACCATACCACTTTGGTTTTCGTATTCAGTTTACAATCACACCCATAATTAGATATTGTTTTTACTAAAACCTCAACCAATTCTTGTGTGTGGGGGAGAGAGAGAGAGAGAGAGAGAGAGAGAGAGAGAGAGAGAGAGAGATTTTTTCTCTCAAATCGTTTTCAACTGTAGTGTAGCCACGTCATAGATTATATTAATACATAAAAATGGACCCAGTACGTTCACATAATCAGCTACTATAAAACTAGTATTAAGTATAAGAATGCATAATTATTTAATTTGCCATTCCATCTCTGCAATAAAAAACAAACACTGGTTAGTTTCTCTATAATTAGCTGTTGTTGGTTAAATGCTTTCAAACCATTAATCATACACCGAATGATATGGCATGATATGGCGTTGAAACAAAATTAATCACGCACTATACGTATACCATCTGTCCTTATCCACCTCTATCTCGTCCAGTTTTGCTTTCTTGTTTTGTTTGATACCCTGTACCCAAGAACGAACCTGATTGTGTCTACCTGCTTTGTTAATACTAACAAGACCACGGGAATGAGGGATATGTAGCCTCTAACATCTCTGCAATAAAAAACAAACACTGGTTAGTTTCTCTATAATTAGCTGTTGTTGGTTAAATGCTTTCAAACCATTAATCATACACCGAATGATATGGCATGATATGGCGTTGAAACAAAATTAATCACGCACTATACGTATACCATCTGTCCTTATCCACCTCTATCTCGTCCAGTTTTGCTTTGTTGTTTTGTTTGATACCCTGTACCCAAGAACGAACCTGATTGTGTCTACCTGCTTTGTTAATACTAACAAGACCACGGGAATGAGGGATATGTAGCCTCTATAACTATAAGGTACCCCACTGTGGAATCCTTATGTAGGTTACCACTAAGGTCTTCGAACTATAAAAGTTTACAACTGAAATAACCTCCGACTAAAATAACTAGACAGGACAGTTAGCCTTACCACCTGTAATTGCCTCACTCATCAGTAAGTGAATTTCACAGCAGTGTGGAATTGTTTTAACCGTTTTACTAATGCCATGCAGCTTTGTTTACCCGCAAAAATACAAATCTGGGCTGAAGTTAACCATTACACCTCGCTTGCCTAGTAGGGTGTGAGATAGCTGCCCTGTCTGATTATCCTAGTCTAAGCATTAACTAAGCAAGAAACAAACAAGTATGGTAATCTATTGTCCAATTCAATAAAGTTTATTGACTTTTCAAAACCATTACATGAACTGCAATCTGAAACCTTTATGGGTTATTTTTTTATTAAGCAGGTTGATAAATAACAATAAAAGGATCAAGAGAACCTGGAGGCAAGTCTACTATGTTTTTTTCTTTATAGTTATATGTTAACCTTAAAGTGTATTAAGTAAAATTAAAAAGAATACAGGAAATTATGACATACTAAGAAATCATTGGTTTCTTTTTTTTTTATGTTATTTAAAAAAAAGTCTTTCCCCAACAGTAAAGAAAAAACAAAACATACAAATCCCACAAACAAAATAATTAAAATTAAGTCTCATGTCCAAGCATTACCAAGAGAGCATTGCTTTGGTATAAATCACAACTCTTGTCAACTCCTATTGGAAGCAAACGAAACGCTAACCCGAAGAGGAGGATGGTAGGTCTGGTAGTTCAGAAATGTGATTTTTAAGATAAAAAGTTTAACAATCCAAGTCTGTCTCCGTCTATAATTGAAAAACAAATTCTCATGCTCATGCACATTTTGAACAGATGGAGTAAGACATTTTAACTTGAAAGTGGAAAAACAATGTTCCAAAATGCCAACATTTCTATGGAGTTGTGCAGAGAGCACTGTGAAACAAGGAAATATACATTTCATTTGTTTTGATTTTGTGTTAATTTCTATTCTTCAACAATGTCTTAACTAGTTTGTTTTACCCAGTTTGGAGAATGCCACCAGATGTGCATGAAATTATACATACAAGTAAATCAGAATCTGAAAATGGTATATATTTCACATACGCAAAAAGTGCATGAGAAGAACAATCTGCATAACTGCAAAAGAAGGTCAGTTACTGAAATGCTGCTTGCTTTGCTGTATTACATACACAGGTTGCTCGTTCTGTGTTCCATCTATTTTCCTCATGTCACAGCTCCGAATTGCCAAAATTGAGCAAACTGTAATCGTAATAGTACAAGTTGGTGCAACAAGACAAAACTGGTGGAGAAATGATTTTCAGCTTGATTAACAGCTAAACATTTAAAGTATCAGATCAGCTAAGTCTTCACATAGTTCACTACTGCATGCGTATAAAAGTTTCTTTTATTTTTCTATCTCTTTTATTCAGGCAAGCAAACATATATCATAAAACCGGTTTCTTTTCCATTCATATAAATACACCTTAGCTCACACAGAAAATTAAATCAAACTGAGAAATGTTTAAAAATACTTCACATTCATGGTCTATGGCTTATTAAAAAAAAAAAAATCACAGACAGTATTAAACAAAGATTTCTAAAAGAAATACAAATACAAGAACATAGAAGCTATATTTGAAAAAAAAACAAAAAAAAAAAAAACTTTTTTGCTCATAAGTTATAAAGTTTCAGCATCAACAAATGTTTTCTACTGTGGCTTTAATCAAGCACATCATAAATAATGTATCAGTCAAAAAATACATAGAGAATCTAAGAGTGAATTGACCAAATTTTAAAATTCTAATATCAATTTAGTAGTAAACTAAATTAGAGAAAAATTATTCCCCTCACACACTGAAAATTCTAGCATTTCAATAGATCATAAGGTGGAATGAGACTACAATATACAATGTCCTTTTGCCTAAGTTGCAGCAATGTAGGAGCAATACCATGGCAAATGATGAACTTCTTTAAAAAAAAAAAATTGTACTACTGATAAAAACAGATTGCAACAAATGGCAGGTGAATTGTAGGGAGGCTAACAGCTGATGTTCATGGTCTAAAACTACCTAGCTGGCCCCCACAAGCTTCTTGAGGCCCGGGGTGTCGAAAGATTTCGGCCGTTCAATGGGAAGACCTAGAGCTCGGTCCCACACCAGGGAGGCAAGAACACCGAGAGCACGGGAAACACCAAACATGACAGTGTAGTAGTTCATTTCCGTCAGTCCGTAGTACTGTGAAAACATGCAGGTGCGACAAAAAAAGGTTACTCATGGTTTTAATAATAGTTGAAGATGCAGAAGAACTGGTGTAAACCGGATCTGGTTATTTACGAAAAACATTCAAAATAGAGCTGTAAATTGAAAAACTTATAATTTACATAATTTTTGTCACAGCATAGATTTTGCTAAAAGAATAACATTTGTGTTAAGTTGTTGTACACATAAGAAGAAAAAAGAGCAACTTTTAAAGAATTTGATTGCTAGGGATAATAGTCTTACCATTGATAAAGAAAATATACCTTTGTATTAAAAATTGCCTTACAAAATCCTGTTGTCAGTTTGGACAGAGATTGAGAGGAGATCAAAGTATTAAATTTTGAAGCAAGCCTAACTTGAGCACTGCGGTGAATATACAAACTAGCGACAAGGTTTAAATTCAGCATCAGCTAAAAAGTTGAGTTGGTCCCATGCCTTTAAGCGGATCATTGGGTAAGCAAGAGTCAGAGCCCTTATTGAGAATAGGTTAAGAAAAGACAGTTGATCTCACCTGAAGCAGTACGCCACTGTGAGCATCAACATTTGGCCATGGGTTCTTGGCCTTGCCCTGCTCAATCAGAATGTCAGGGACAACCTTGTACAGCTGTGCCACCAGCTTGAACAGAGGATCGTTGGGTAAATGCTTAAGTGCAAACTCGCGTTGGCACATGTATCGTGGATCTGTCTTCCTCAGCACTGCATGCCCATAGCCGGGAACAACCTATGAATACAAAAAACAAAAATTGTGTGTATAGGATTACTATTATGCAAACAAGTCTTTGGGAAAAGACCAGAGGAATTACATTCTTATTCCGTATATGCATTTGGTTGATGCTAAAGAAAAGGAGAGAAACAAGGCTGTGAAAGTAGTGGAAAAAGGTAGTTAGGGTTATAAGTACCAAAAGCTTTTTTTTTTAATGCTCTAAAAAAATAATCATTTTCAAAAAAGGTAATAAAGATGTAAAAATATGACGGTCACTTGTACATCAGATCATCTTTCAAATGCAGTTGTGATTATAAAACTTGTATGCTTCTTTCTTTAAGTAAACATTAAAAAGTAAT
The DNA here is from genome assembly GCA_003991915.1 of Elysia chlorotica. NCBI lineage: Eukaryota > Metazoa > Mollusca > Gastropoda > Plakobranchidae > Elysia > Elysia chlorotica. The sequence continues at coordinate 103,365 of RQTK01000403.1, forward strand.
AGGACATTTACTGTCTCTCTATTTATCAATGTAAATTCAAAGGTTTTAAAAGGACTTCGACTTTAAAACAAACAACAGCAACAAAAATGTTAATATATTAAGCATTTGTGGATTTACCTGCCCTGATTTGAGAGTGTTCCAGATGAAATCTCTGAGTTGATCATCTGTAACTTCCCCTCCCAAAGATTCTTGCAACTTGGTGGTCCATACAAGTACTTCCTTTAAAAAATATAAATAAACAAATATAATTTTGTTTGTAATGATAAAAGAAGTTATACACAATTTCTTTTGTAATTGGGAACCTAGTCCTTGTGAATTTTACTTTTCTTTTTCTTTTATCACTTTTGTAATTGACAAGATCAGTAAATGGAGGACAGAGAAAGTTCTGATCATTTTTTCTTGCCAATGCAGATTGCTTTGATTGCTGATTGGATGGATAGGGGAAATCATGCAGTTCAGAAACCTGTTTTGTTTAATTTTTTTCAACTGGATTATACTTGAACTAAAACGGATATTATGAACAAAATAATCTCTAAATTTTATAGTAAAATAACAATACAAACCTGGTTGGCGAGTCCATGGAGGGGACCAGCCAAGCCATTCATGCCAGCAGCAAAGGACAAGTATGGGTCAGAGAGAGCACTGCCTACAAGATGAGTGGCGTGAGCACTGACATTGCCTCCCTCATGGTCACTGCAATTAACAAAGGAAAATATATTTTCTGCATGTGTCAAACTAAAGAAAAGTTACCATTCTTATGCATTGTTTTGTGGGCATTTTTTGCTTCAATTCTTAACCCAAAGGCCAATACAAGTCCAACTTGGCATGTTTCTATTTCTGTTTACTTCCTTCTGTCAAAACCGATTAAATTTGCTGTAGGTTAGCATTTCCATTTCTGCAAAAGAATATTTTTAAAAAGTATACACATAACTATGATGTATAAAACCATACCTGAATGGAAACTTAAGATAACTGAGGGCACAATGCATTGCTCCTTTTAATCATTTCTCAGCACGCACAAAATTAATGAATTAAAAAAAAAGATTTAACATTCAATTAGGAAGTAACTCGGCTTACGGAAATTTTTTTGCAGTTACCTCATCTTCATTGGGAATTAATTATGCTAAATGAAATCTCTATATCTCTATGAGCATGAACATTTCACTTTTACCCCCTAAAATACTAACGTGTGAATAGTGAGGTAGAGACGCATAAGTTCAACAAATTTTGGGTCATCAAAGCCAAGCATGCTAGTGTAGTTCCAGCTCCAGTCCTTCTTTTTGTCAATGGAATCAGGTGGGTTTCCTTCTCTGTAAAGGTTACGGTATATAATGGCAGCAACTGTGGGCAACTTGGCGATGAGATCCATGGAGTCTTCGTAACAAAGCTGAGAAAAGAAAAATTTATATTTAATCATATAAAAGATATAAAAAAAACATTCTTTTCTACAAAACTTTGAAGATTAACAGGCAGCCCTGCTCTAACAAATATTTCTTTTGTATAATATTTTACTATTGAGAAAACTATAAAATTACCTATTAAAAAAAAGAGAAAGGGAAAAAGAGCTCTATGATATTTTTGTCACTAAATTAAACAATTTTCAAAAGGAATACAATTTGATTTGCAACAAAAGCAGTTAAAACTTGGTTTAATTCATAAATCTCAACAACAATAATTTTTCTTCTATCCACCCAAATGCCTAAGAGTTAAGATCAAACAAGATTCAAAACAGGCACATGCACAAACAACAACAAATATCGAACCTCCCAGTACTTGGACTTGTGGACACCCTCTGCATAGGCTTTAGCAAATTTACTCTCTGAGTTCATGGCAGCGATGGCTGCACTAAACTGAGACATTGGATGCAGCTTGCTAGGGAAGTTGTTCAGCATCGTTATCACATGATTGGGGATCCCAGCCCTATCATTCCATTCCTGAAAAGTGTCATAGCCATAGACCTAATTTTAAATTTATTTTTAAATTTTTGTTTCAGGTGTGTCAAGTTTTCAATGACTGATACAGCAGCTTTCCTTAAAACAGGCACTAGGGCTGATAATAGATGTGGCAAGAGTCCATAACCAGAGGACTAAGTCACAAATTTAATTTAAGCCTTCTATGTTTTCAGTTCAGCACTCAAGCAAGTGAGCTTCTTATACACCTTTTGATTGGCAAATACAAAAATACAAGGAGAGGGGGGTCACCGGGTGGGGGTGGGGGGTTCAGAATCAAGGGGGATCACAAGTTAAACATGGTCATCTCTGGTCTACTCAAAGGGGAATTTTGTGCCTTGTACAAAAATTGAAATTAAAGGTACGACTCTGCACTTGTATATTTCTTTATTGTTGAAATTGGCATTGCTCCTTTACTGCGAGAAGCATACAAACCAAACATGTTGCAGTCAATTATCAAACATTTTTTTTATGACAATGAGAAAAGTAAAATATCCAGAGATGATTCAATTAAAGTTTAAGCTTAACCCAGTCAACACAGAAAAAAAAGGATCCTAAGCCTAGCAACAGCAAAGCAGATTTAAAATTTTCATTTTATCTATAACTTTCTTTTACCAAAACCATGAAAGTGACAAAAATCATATAAGACTAGTACACTATTCAATAATTCACCTTTGTCACAGCCGCTACTTGCTCTTGTGTGGGAATTTTTCCTGTGAGGAGCAGCCAGAAGAGACCCTCAGGAAGTGGCTCCTCTCCCCCTGGTGCCCTTGGGAGCTTCTCCTGACATTCTGGGATGCTATATCCACGGAAACGAATGCCCTCATCAGGGTCAAGGACGGAGGTCTCAGTCACTAGACCACGGATTCCACGCATTCCTCCATACATCTGAAATGTATACAGTTTAATAGTACAGTGGTCTCTGCGTACAAACCACTCTGCCTTCAACCCGCTCGCCCTGCAAAACATAATTCTTTCTCTTTAATTAACACCCTCTACCCACCCACTTTTGGTCTTGTATAAAGTGGAAGAACCTGTTTTAACAGAGCTGGATATAATTTTTTTATATCATTATTTTGTCAAGCTTACACATTATTTTTCACTTCCTCAGCATGGTGATTATTTCTTTACCGATCTCTGAGTACACGCGATCAGATGAGTGAGAGGAGAGGATGAACATACACAAACATGTGAACCTTCACAAACGGTAGAAGTCTTCCTTGCGCCATTGCTTTATCACGCAGACTGACGGTGGGTCTACAGTCAGGAAACTCAACGAGTTTGACATTGAGATGTTGGTCGACGAACCTAAACCCCTCCACCCATAAGTAGGGCCTGCCCTCAAATAAAAATCACAGGTGGGCAGTAGTTTCGTTACGCGAGAGTGGTAGGTATCCAATCATTGAGGAGTTAAAGAGACTGGACCATTCAACAAGCACCCCAATTCCAAAAAAAACGCAAGAACCTGTACGCTTAAGACCCCGCTTTTTGTGCCTCCCGAGGGGCTGGTTCTTTGGTGTACATAACACAATAAAAAATGTGCCCACAATCTTTTTTCTTCTTTATACAGAATGATGAACATAACACCAATGTCGTATAAAATGTCATCTAAAATTGTTAAGAATTACGATGCCAGCTGGGTCTATCTTTTTTTTTACTGAAACTCTAGAGACAAGCGGCATGGTATATAAAATTGCATTACAAAAAATAACCCCTTGAGAGACATTTATTGAACATTGACATGCCAACTTTTTTTATTCACTGAAGATCCGTAAATTTACGGAAAATGGGCATCACTGTAAAAAAGATGAAAGTACATTTTTATTATTAATAATTGACTTAGATTCTTGTTCATAAAGGTTTTTCAAATTGCACTCCACTTACCATGTCCACAGTCACCTCTCCAACTTTGGCTCCACCATATTTTTTCCTGAATTCAATAACCTCTTTCTGTTTCTCTGGGATGATTTTTTCCATAACATCTTTAAGATTCTGGGTGAAGAGGAAAATTTAGAATGCACATGAAAATACCTTTTAAAAAATCACTAAAAGTAAGACCTTATGATTCTCAAACAGCAACAAAAGCTGAGGCATTGATCTCCATTCCCTTTATCAAAACAACTGAATATTTGACTTTTTGACATGATTGTAAGTCAAAATGGAAAGTAAGAAATTAAACATTCATGAAATGAGAATTTATAACTGTTTTAAATAAAATAATGTCATTCCATTTGATGTTTGTCCCTGTATTGTACGCGAAAAACGGTGTCTATGTGCACTTTAAATTATAATTATTTTTATTTTATTCATATCTTAGGGTTGTTTTATTGAAACATTTTTTTCCCATAAAGATAACTTCAAAGTAAACAGAGAATACAAATGGATTTAAAAAAAAAAACAGACGCTTTTTTTATTGAGAAGATTATCAATTTGGGATCCATATTAAGTAATCATAATATTCGAATATAAACTGATTCTAAAAGCAAATGATTTGGAACTATCATATATTTTAACAATAAATCTATAACTTTGGGGCTTTAGTTTTTAGTCCAAATGAAATATCACTTTTTTGAACATTATAATCAAGAACATTATATTTTTAATACGAGCAAACTTTCATTGAAACCAAATAATCCAAACCTGGACCTGTATCAAATTTCAATTGACAGCAGATGTTCAAATACTTTTATCACTTACTGTGGAGGTGCTAGCTTGTCTGCAATGGTTGGTTGCTGGTAACACACACTGAGGACAGAAGAAATAGCAAATGACTTGTAACAGCTTGTATTTTAATGAGAAAATTTGTGATGACATATGATACTTTACAGTATAATACTTACATTTCATTTTCTATAAGCCAGCTTGGGCAATCAACTTTTCAAGGCAAAGCTAAAAATATTGACTTCTGATTGTTTATGGCACATCATACATGTGGATATAATGTGTATCAGTAGAAAAATAATAGAAAAAATACAAAATTACTTTAAAAAAATTAGACAGCTCTGCAAATACTCCTGCTTCCATGATTCTAGGAGGCAATATTGTAGAGTGAATATAAGAGTACATTCCCAGTGTACTTTTCTCTCATTTATCATGCCTTATTAATCTGTCTGTTACTGTATTATTTTAACATTAAATCATTTATAAGAATATTTCAGAACGACATTTGCCTCTGTTCGTAACATACTGTGGAATTTAATCACATAACTTGACATTGTTCCTATTCATTTTTCAAAATTGTTATATAATTAAAATATGACTTTGAAGTAACCACGCTTTTTCGTTGCTTAACTAACTTGCTTCCCCCCTCACACACACACGCATTTTAAATCATTTTTATGCTATTTATAGATCTATGACTGTATTCAGTATATCCACGCCGTATGATTCACAGACGATCGGATACTGTAAGGTTTAGCCAAGATCTAGTTCCGACTAAGAGGATGGCCTTCGTCATTTTGGCCCGGCCTGGATTGACAAGACTAAATTTAGACCCAAGGTTGTTTTCTCGTTCTTAAAAATTAATGGTATGCAGACTGAGCATGGACAAACCATGTGACGCACAACGGTCTGCGCAAAACTAACAAAACAAATGAAAATGTGCAGTTGTTTACGGCAATTGCTGTAGAGGGTGGAAATCTACAACCGAAAAACATGAGGCTTCAACGCTCAAAGAGGGACATACAGGCATTTTTTATATCGCGGACGGGACGGCTGGACTAAGTATCAAAAAGCCGGACTGTCCCGCGAAATACGGGACAATTGGCAGCTCTGTGTAATATGTATACTGATAATAGCCCCTAGATCTAGAAAGAGACACTTGCAACTTTACTGACTACAAGTAGATCTATGGCAGATTTCACAACATGAACCCAGAAATATCCCAATTTTGGATAGGGGAAAATGTTCAGCAATTTAGTTACATTGTACTTCAAATTAAAGGTATTTAAAAACTAGTTCTTTCACTGTATTTAATTTTAGCTACAAATTTTTACTTTTCGTAAAATTTGAATTTGAATTTGAAATTTGCTATATAACATCAATAATTTTAGTCCTGGGTTTGATGAAGGTGAGTGAAGTGTTGTTGCACATATATGATTAAAACGAGTTACTTTTTTTTTTAAATGTAGATTAAATTTGTTTTAATAATTATTTTAAATTCAAGACTGGAGGCTTCTTAAAATTAATAAATATAAATTGCAACTTTAAAACATGGTTAAAAACCTCAAAACTAATGCGTAAAAAGAGATTATATATTCAAACGTTAAATTATTTCCCTGGACCGTTAAAAATGTATTACCTCCCCTGAAATGTGAGTGGCCTCAACACTTTTGTTATACTGTTATTTTGTTATTGTTTGTTAACTCCGAGCTAATCATGTATATTTTTTTATTCATTCGGTTATAATATGCGCACAATTTTGCTTTTCTTCAAGTTAGTTGCACTTAAAATGTCCTAAAGAGCTAAAAAAAAGGAAACTTGATCGGCCCGTAGATCTAAGGCCACTGCCGTCAATGTTGCCGATAAGATGAACAGGTTTAAAATAACTAATAGCACTCTAGTCTAAATACTGCAAAACAAGAAGAGCTCCGATGTTTACAAGGAAATTAAATACAGAACGACTGTATTTTATGTTTGTTCCTGAGCACAAAGTCACAGAATAACGAAAATGAATGTCCGGAAAACCGGCGCGCCCTGTTGGTTTAGCAGAGGCCTTTCTGTTGTATCTATGACGTCTTTCCTTAAAATAGAAGCCTAGATCTAGAGTAGAAGATCGGATGCACAAATGAGGATAAAAAAGGGTACCATATTTTTAACAGCTCTTAGAGTCTCGATGATATATACTCAAGGAACTGGAGTTAAACATTAGGCCTATTTTTTCAAAGCCTTTATATACTTGCTTTTAATGCAGAATTATCGAATAAGGAAGAATTGTCCAATTTAGGCCTTATTTTGTCCACAACAATAAGGTCTCTAAAAATGGGATATTTGGTTCATCCATAAATTGACAAGGGCCACACATTTAAAAAAGAAAAAAAAAAAAAAAAATACTTTAAAACTTATAGCCTAATATTTAGTTGATTTTCTAGCTCCTTCAATACACAAACAATACATGTAGCCTAGATCTATGTAAAACAATAAAAGAATTTAATAACATATTTATCTCTAATACAACTTGAAAGTTACCACCACCTCAGTGTACCTCTTTTGTGAAATCCGTCCTATACAAATTCTAGATACGAGTGTAGGTCTTACTCGGAGTTCTCTAGATTCTTTAGGGGCTGCAAAGTCTATAGTACGTCACAGTTGCTCTTTGACTTTAAAATTATAACACTTTTACAGCCTTCTTAAGAGTCGAAAGACTTCCGTATGTGTACTGACAAACCAAACAACATACTAAAGAGGGCTTCTTTTGAGCGATGGGGTTGGGTTTGGGTTTGCCCACTTTGGGTTTGGGTTTGGTTTTTTGCTTGAGTCCATACTAATATCAATTTGACATTATTTGTCGTAAGAATAATTATAGCTTATGTCTAGATCTAAAAAACAAGTCTTCAGCTATCGCAACTTTGGACTTGCCATCTTCGATTAGGCCTTTAATTTTAGATCTAGATTCTAGATCTAGATCTAGATTCAAGACTAAGATTAGACCCGAGATTATGAGGTTTGAACGAACTTGGTCTTAGTGTCTAACCCAGATCTATCGGGGAAAAAATTTAGATTTAGCCTTGATCTAGATTAGATCTAAGTTCTAGAAGACTTACCTTTTGTAGTTTCAAGGCCCCATTGGCCAGCTTTCCAAGAGTTTTTGCGTGAGACATGTTTTAGACTAACTTCCCAACTTCCCCGTTTGGCACTCGAAATGCTAAAGCTAGTCTACCAGTTTACTGAGTTTAGGCAAGCTCCTCGACCTCCACAAACTTGAGGACGGGGTAGAAACGTCATAGGTCTTTGGGTACTTCCGATAAAAAAATGTTCCCAAGTCGCATGAGTCTGCGAAACAAAACTTAATGCTCATGTCCTAACATTAATTTAATTTTTTTAACATCTTGATTTAGAAAAAATCCATGGGATGTTCGTTACAATAAGATCTACATGTATAACAAAAGTAAAACTGTCTGTTATCATTGTCGATTGTTCGTTGCTGGTGCTGGTGCTGTTGTTTTGACTTTTTATATCTTTGTTGTTGGTGTTACATGTAAGCTTATTATTCTGTTGTTGGCTGTTTGTGTTGGTTTGTTGGTTGTTTGTGTGGCGGTTGTTTTTTGTTGTTTTTTTGTTTTTTTGGGGGGGGGGGGGGAAAAAAAGGGTTGGGGAATTTCTTATGTCTTTTTTCTTAACCTTCCATTTTAACCAAACCAGTGCTGAGTAAACGCCATAAAGTTTTGCACTGTGTGTACAGCATCCAATACAAAAGATCCTGATTTGAACCCCGCTTGAGCCACCTCACGTCTTACTGCCTGGGTTGATGGTCAGTGTAGTTTGATCAGCCAGCTTTGTTGAGACCTGGTATTATAAGATATTATAACCCTAATACCACCCCAGTTTCGGCAATATATTTATGGCCCATCGGGCCTCTGGCACTAAGCTTATTAAAATAAGCACATTCGATGTGTTAAGCTAAGCACGTAAGGCACGAATTTACAATGATAGTTTCCATTCCCCCAAATCCGAATATATCATGGATTAATATCTTCCGTTTGTTATTTAGTCTGCGTAAAAAATAAAGTGCAGGCCGATCATACAACACAGTATAGTGTGATCTTATGCACTCTTATGCACACATCAGGCAGATCAATCCGCTAACTGGGCGTTCTTGTTCTCTTCAGCAGAAAAAAGTACGAATATCAGCTATACAAATTAAAACAATGGCATAATTTAATTTCACCAGTGCCATAACAGTGGTAATGGTAGTAACGCTGATCTATTGGTAGTTTGTAGAAGTAGGCCCTGCTAGTAGCAAAAAGTTGAAATTATTGGGGTTATCTCTTCAAAGTGTCCTCTTTTCATAGAAAAAAACTACAAACAAAACGAAAGTATGTGTCATTATTTATAACATTTTAAAATACATGCATGCTGGGGGGCACTTTTTTTGGGAATGGCTCATATATAATATAACATGTCACAGTTGCTTATTGACTTAATTATAACAGCTTTCTTAAAAGTCGAAAGGGAAAGACTTCCGTATGTGTACTGACAAACCAAACAACATACTAAAGAGGGCTTCTTTTGAGCGATGGGGTTGGGTTTGGGTTTGCCCACTTTGGGTTTGGGTTTGGTTTTTTGCTTGGGTTCATACTAATTTCAATTTGACATTATTTGTCGTAAGAATAATTATAGCCTATGTCTAGATCTAAAAAACAAGTCTTAAGCTATCGCAACTTTGTACTTACCGCCTTAGATTAGGCCTTTAATTTTAGATCTAGATCTTGATTCAAGACTAAGATTAGACACGAGATTATGAGGTTTGAAAATCTAGATTACGAACTTGGTCTTAGTGTCTAACCCAGATCTATCGGGGGGAAAAATTTAGATTTAGCCTTGATCTAGATTAGATCTACGTTCTAGAAGACTTACCTTTTGTAGTTTCAAGGCCCCATTGGCCAGCTTTCCAAGAGTTTTTGCGTGAGACATGTTTTAGACTAACTTCCCAACTTCCCCGTTTGGCACTCGAAATGCTAATGCTAGTCTACCAGTTTACTGAGTTTAGGCGAGCTCCTCGACCTCCACAAACTTGAGGACGGGGTAGAAACGTCATAGGTCTTTGGGTACTTCCGATAAAAAAATGTTCCCACGTCGCATGAGTCTGCGAAACAAAACTTAATGCTCATGTCCTAACATTAATTTTTTAACATGTTGATTTAGAAAAAATCCATGGGATGTTCGTTACAATAAGATCTACATGTATAACAAAAGTAAAACTTACTGTTATCATTGTCGATTGTTTGGTGCTGGTGCTGGTGCTGTTGTTTTGACTTTTTATATCTTTGTTGTTGGTGTTACATGTATTATTCTGTTGTTGGCTGTTTTTGTTGGTTTTTGGTTGTTTGTGTGGCGGTTGTTTTTTTTTGTTTTTTTTTTTTTTTTTGGGGGGGGGGGAGAAATTATAGAGAAAATACATGTAAACGTTTCGCCTTTAATGGCTTCGTCAATGATAATCACAAAAGTGGAGAAAACAGTCTATCGTATAAAAATACATTTTGATGTGTCTTTCTTCTAGACTAGAGAACTCAAAGCGCTTCTCATAAAATTAAAAACACAGTATAAAAATTTAACTGAATATCATCATTATTGTATGAAGTTGTTAACCCATTCATTCTAAAAAAAATACATAGATCTGCAAGAACAAAATAGACTAAATTAATCTTTTATTACAACAAAAGAGCCTGTACTATGTAGTCATACGATAGACTGTTTTCTCCACTTTTGTTTTTATCATTGACGAAGCCATTAAATGCGAAACGTTTACACGTATTTTCTCTATAATTTCTAGTTGTGTTTGATTTATTGTGTCCCTCAGTTGCTAAGTTGTGCGTATTCTTCTATTTATTATTATTATTATTATTAGTAGTAGTAGTAGTAGTAGTAGTAGTAGTAGTAGTAGTAGTAGTAGTAGTAGTAGTAGTAGTAGTAGTAGTAGTAGTAGTAGTAGTAGTAGTAGTAGTAGTAGTAGTAGTAGTAGTAGTAGTAGTAGTAGTAGTAGTAGTAGTAGTAGTAGTAGTAGTAGTAGTAGTAGTAGTAGTAGTAGTAGTAGTAGTAGTAACAGGAAGAGTCGTAGTAAGAGGAGAAGCAGCAGATGAAGCAGTTAATGTAGGGGCCTAGTTGCACCAGATGAGATCGGAAAGGAGGACCTACATTAGGCATATCGATAGAAACTGAAAGCCCCCGGAATTCCCCACCCGTCCTTCTTTTTCCCACCCCTCCCTACAGCTCTCTTTCTCTTTACAGCACTCTATTTTTGTCTCTCGTTTATATGAATGCATTTTACTTGAAAAGTTAATCTCATATGGTCGTCTGACTACGGTACTAGGCCAGTGCACATGTATACATTTTTCAGTTATCTTTCAGTGGGAAGCTAATCCTAGTGATAGTATGACTGATACAGTGAACTTTGGACTATACCTCCAGCCTTTGCGATCCACACGACGATAATCACACCCATTAGCCGTGGAGTTTTCTCACTTTTCTGATCGCTCATTGGCTCCGTGAATATAGGATAAAGCTAAGAATGGACGCTGACGTAGGTTTCAACACAATGTGACAAATCGTCTTCATTTTAGCTATGGGCCCAATTATCGCAAGCTCTCAATTGACATGATAAAGTTAGATAGGAATGAGAGTCACTGTCACATTGTCGTCAATCGCCAAGTGGTCTTTTATTATTAATCCACATAATAACCATTACCTACTTACCGCGACGTGTTTGATAGCATAATTGATAGCACGAGCGGTAGGCCTAGGCCGTTGTATATTATGAAATATGCAGACCAGATCCACATCCACAAACTAATCACCAGTGCGTGTCAATAGATCCCAACCTGGCCCACATCATGCGTGTTCCACCATTAATATAATTATGCATGATGATCCGCCCCCTTATGCTATAGTATTATTATGCTTGATGTCAACCTCATTTAGTTTTCGCGCACAACGAATAGATACACAGTATAACATGAGGCTTCCTATAATTTATGTGGTGTCTAGTAACAGTATACGCAATCATACGGAGTCATAGTGTTAAAACAATCTATTGAACATACTTCGTTAATTACCCTTTTTCAATCAATGTAACAAAAAATAAGACGTTGAATTGAGTTGGTTTAACGTCTAACGTCAGCACTAAAATGAGCTGTATTGTGGGCGAGCTCCAAAACTGACGTCTGACAAGTATAGGTGAGCCACACTCAAGACAGGGCGGGGATACCATGACTCATGTCTCAGCTGGTCACAATATATTGACACCGATCCAACCAGTAGGGGGCAAGATCGCCAGGACTCAAACCAAGGACCTCTTGTGATGTTCGACTCCAGGGCTACCGTATCCCCAACAAGGAAAAAGAATTTCTTGACCTAACTCATAATACAATAAATACATAATTATGCTACAGCTTTATGTACTATTGACACATTATAAGAGAGGGACAGAATGTGTGAGATGAGAAATTCACTTTCTATCTTCATATGTAGATATGATTTCTTCAAACTCTCTAAACCAGCCATGTTCCCTTTAAAATCAGCTTCTATTCTGTGATATTGGTCTGTACAACGACATATATTCGTATTCTTAGGCTTTAACAGCGCACGGTATTGCTCTTTTGCTGTATTAAAAGATTAATTTAGTCTATTTTTTTCTTGTATATATATGTATTTCTGAGATTGAATAGGTTAACAACTTTATACAATAATGATGGTGTTCACTTAAATTTTTATACTGTTTTTTTAATTTTATGAGAAGCGCTTTGAGTTCTCTAGACTAGAAGAAAATTACCATCATCAAAGTTTCTGCTTGTTGAACTTCTCTCATGTCTCCCAAAAAAGTGAATAACCTTTTGTAAAATTTTACTCCCTATTACTTCTGCAACATGTACAAGCAATACAAAACAACACTGTCATATGTTGCTGACAATAACACACAAAAAACAGCAATGATTGATCAAAACAGAAATCATTGGGCCAAAGATTTATTAGATACACTACAGGATATTAGTTTTGATAATCGTCTCATTGAGATGTGTTACTCATGAACTTTTGTTTTACCTTTGTGGGACAGCAGGATATGGCACACAGAAATTACAAACACACTTAGCAATCTAATACATGTAGTTACCAAAGCTTAAGTTTACAAAGGCAGAAACAAGCTTGCAGCCAATGAAAGCAATACAATTGTAATTTAAGTTTATGCCATCTACCTTTTCAATTTCACAATTTCAAAAAAGGAACAAATTACTTTATATTGAGACAGCAATACTTTTTCATTGACTGCTCATCAAATATTGATGAACAAATAATGTTAAAATTACTAAGTGATACTGATAGCATGCATGTCAACAGCTTTCCAAAAAATAATTCTTAATTTTGCTCACTACACTTTACAATACAAGTTAGTGTCATAATTATAATATCATTACACATGTAATAAGTTTAATTTGGCATCTGTCTGTCTGTGTGCAGATACACATTTCATAATATGGTTAAAAAAAAAAAGAATTTGTTGATGAAGATGAAATGATTAAAATGATATTCTTCAAAAGATGTTTTTAATGCTCACATTGGCTTGGTTTATTATTTTTAAGTAATGTAAAAATGACACTAGAGTCCGTCAGTACAGGTTTTGAATATAGATTTTTGGGAGCAGTATTTAGCTCACAAGGCAAATAAAATCTAGGAAAACAAAATATCCTTCTCTCAAACGTTATATTCAAATAATATTACATAAAATATATTACATGCAAAGTCCTATATAAGAGAAATATTATTCCACCACTGTTTGCTATAAAAAAAGAAGAAGAAAAAAACTATCACAAAATACCTTAATTTCACCAAAGACAATCAAATAAAACAGGCCAAACTTTCATGCTTGAATTAACCTTATCAAAAGAGTATTAAAATGTAGAAAATACATTTCTTGAAACTAATACAAATTGTCTTCAATCTAATTCAAGTCGATTAAATCGATACATACATATTTCATGGAGAGGCCATGCATACTTTGACACTAGAGAAGAGTTTCATTGTCTGCCTGTACAAGGGCAAAGGGGATGCATTGGATAGGGGCAACTACCGTGGACTCAAGCTGACGGAGCAGGTCATTAAAGTCTTAGAGAGGATTGTGGACAGCCTCATTAGACAGGTGGTGTCGATCGACGAGTCCCAGTTTGGCTTCGTCCCAGGCAGGGGCACGACAGATGCAATCTTCGTTGTCAGACAACTGCAGGAGAAATAACCTAGCAGCCAACAAAAGACTTTACATGGCTTTTGTGGACCTGGAGAAAGCATTCGATCGAGTCCCTAGGAAAGTGATCTGGTGGGCACTGAGGAAACTTGGTGTAGAGGAGTGGATTGTGCGTCTGGTCCAGGGCATGTATGCAAATGCACGGAGTCAGGTCCGGGTAGGTGACGGTTACAGTGAAGAGTTCGAGGTGAAAGTTGGAGTCCACCAAGGTTCTGTACTCAGTCCACTGCTGTTTATCGTCGTTCTTGAAGCCCTTTCACGTGAATTCCGATCTGGTGTCCCCTGGGAGGACCTTTATGCTGACGACCTAGTCATCATAGCGGAGTCACTTGAGGAATGTGTCAGTAGGCTGTTGACGTGGAAGGAAGGTATGGAGGAAAAGGGTCTGAGAGTGAATGCAAGGAAGACCAAGATCATGATCTGCGGTAATAACCTAGATCTTCTCCAGAACTCAGGCGAGTTCCCCTGTGCTGTCTGCTGCACTGGTGTAGGTAGCAACAGCATTTTCTGCAAAGGCTGCAAGAAGTGGGTACACAAGAAATGCAGCGGGCTGAAACGCCTGACGAAGGACTCAGATTTCCAGTGCAGTCGATGCCAGGGAACTGCGAGACCAATCGATGGCAGACCACAGAGTGAAGTCCAGGTGGGATCAGACAAGCTGATAGAGAAGAGAACCATTTACAAATCCAAGGAACAGAACAATTAAAGCAAATTTATGTATGTATCTTATTTAAAAAAAAAATGCAAATCAGAAAACCTTTACTAAAAAATTTAGGAATTAGATAATTTTTGAAAATTTAGAGAGAAAAAAATGAGAGCTGTGGAAATTGCACTGCAATGAATATAAAAATTAAAAAAATCACACTTAAAACAAGGAAGTTATCACAAAGAAATGCTTAGACTTTACAGTTAAAAAAGGCATGCTTTTTTTTTTACAACAATATTACAACTGTATTGTTTGATTCTAATGAGATGAATTGGAAAGATAAAGATATGCAGAGTCATTTTTAATCTTCATTTATTCAATGCTAACTTTCACTAGTTTAGTTTATGTTATTAGTAATGTATATATAAAATTTAAATATGTTTTCCTTGATAATTGACTATAGAGTAAAATGATTGTTTTTAAGATATTTACTAAACGTGCATGTGGTTTTAATGAAAAAAAAACGTGAGAAATATTTTTAACAAAAACAGAAAAAAACTTCTTGTTATTTTCAACATCTTCAGTAATAACAAATATCAATTAAGTCTTAAAAAAACAACAAAAGTCAGATCCCCCACCCCCTCCCATATTTTTAATGTCTTTTTTTGTCCGTGTGTGCATGTGTTTGAGCATGTGCATATTGAACTAGGCAGCATGTGTTTGAGCATGTGCATATTAAACTAGGCTGTCCGACCAATAATTTTAGAGTTAAAAAGCCAGCAGGTTAGACTGGCTTTGCTGTAAAAGATATTCTGATGATATGAAATTTTTTTTACAAATTCACTGGTTGACTGGTTCAGGTAACCTAAAATAAATATTTGATCCCTAAAAGCCTTAACACTTACTGCAGATTTAACTATCCTCAAAATTATATAAAATGGAATTTTGAAAAGACTTCAGTAAAGCACCAGAGTTAAAAAAAAAATTACGCAAACATCATGGACAGTTTAAGTGTTAATAGCCCATAGTATGCCCTAGATGTCATGAAAGGATTAATTCTATTGGGAAGTGGTATTGGCTAATCAGTATTAATGATACACGCAAAAAGATAAAATGCAATACAAAAATATACATTTTGATTGAAAACGCTCACTCAAAACATTAGCAACAAAAATAAAATTTAACATTTTTTTTTTTACAAAGTTTTAAAAAACATTCACATATTTGGAAAATATTTCCATATTTCACAAAATTTTGTAATTGGGAAGCGACACATTTCAAAACACCAGTTCAGTCAATACCTTTTTTTCACATCAATTCCTTATTCTTATACAATATCAGCATAACAAAAAATCGGTTGAGATAAGTAACATCTATTATCAAAAAGATATATAACTTACTAGAGTTATTGTTCGCGCAAAGAGTCACAAAATTCAATTTGATGGTTTTCTTGCATTTCATAATGTTAAACGCTTGTTAAAATATCACCGCACACCTCCAAAAATTACATTATTTCTTTTTCTTTTTTTTTTTAGCCACGAAAAGATATACAATATTGTTCAGTCAATACAAATTTCACACAAGTCCAGAGACGTGACCATAATAAATTGCATTATTCTTGCAAAACTCAAACTGATGGATTGCAGTAAAAACAGTACTTTAGCAATTGCAGAATAAATTATACAGAATAAATAATTCGAAAAATAAATAGTTTTGTCCTGCCCAGAATTTAATTTCTGCAAGTCTGAACGTATTTATAATAAAGAACATTCTTTTTTAGAGGTAGCATAGACTAGAGAAAAAAACAATAAATTAAAAAAGTTCACATTCATTTAAATTTCTTTTTGCACATGTAAACCATTTAAACGTAACAAATTATTAAATAAATTTATAGTACTGCATATATCTTTTAAAATCATGTGCAATGGCAATAAGATCACAATATTTAAAAAGAGGCATGGTTTTGATATGCATGAGTGACTCAAAATATGTCCATATGCTTTCTTGATTCTGCCTTGTTAACTTAAGACACTCATCAACAGTCAATGCTCAAATATTCCTCTTAGTTTAAAAATCCTACGCTGATTATGGTACTTTTATTTAAGTGTGGTCAATCATTAACCTTATAAATAAATCATACAAATAATTCAATGTTCTTGGAAACACAATGCTCATAAAAGAATTCACATGCTTTTCCATTAAAAGGTTTTATATAAATAACATAACAGAACAATATATATATTGACATTAATCTTGCTAGTAATTATATCAACAAACAACTCATCACAAAAATAATTGCAATTGCACTTGAATCTAATTCTGATCACTGCATGATAATTTTTGGCTTAAAAAAATGTGCACAATAGAACTGTGCATTCTTTTAGCTTTAAGAGGTCATAGCTTTAAGAAGGATAAACAATTGATTATTTATTTGACGAAAGGCATACAAATATTTCTTTAAAAAATCACAAACAGAGAAGCTTAAGCTGATAGCAAGAGCTATACTTTATTTTTTACTCAGATAAAAATTACAAATGTAAAAGTCTACCTGATATGCTAATCCTCTGCACAAAAAGCACATTTGTGTGATGTAATAAAGAGAAGCACCAAAGAAAACAAATTCTAACTGACTGTTGCCGAGTTATGCTCCATGGGGTGAGGAATCCCAAAGCAGCTCCTTTTCAGATATAATTTGATTACCAATTAGGCTGCCTTTCCCCCACTGGCTTTGATGATGTCAGTACAACGTGAGTGACCA
Organism: Elysia chlorotica; assembly: GCA_003991915.1. Lineage (NCBI taxonomy): Eukaryota > Metazoa > Mollusca > Gastropoda > Plakobranchidae > Elysia > Elysia chlorotica. Next base: position 120,668 of record RQTK01000403.1, read on the forward strand.
AGCAAAACTTGGGTAGCCCACGGTATTGGATCCTCAATGAGAACCTAGACATTTCACTAGCAGAGAGCTTTGCTATCTCAGACCAAAGGTCACCTTATCATGTTTAGCCATAAACATTGCTACATTTCTTACTTAAATTTTCTGAAGAAAATAATTTTTGTTGTTGTTGGAACATTTCAATTACTCAGCCACAACACATTTTAAAGGAAACAAAATACTCAAAACGTTCTCGGTGACTTTAAGCTGGTATTATTCCGGGAGCACAATACATATCATATATAACATGATGAAATAACAATTTCATGAATAATGATCTGATAATTGAATAAAAATACTGCCTAACACGCCTAGACTTGCTAAAATCCAAACAATTTAAGCAAAAACATCAAGAGATTGCCTATGCTTCACATTGATCTTTTTAGCAGAAAGTCTTTAAGTGTTTTGCTCTATTTTTTTGTGCAGGATTAGTGATTCTACCTGCCATTTTCTACAAAATATATAGAAAACATGCTGTGCAAGAAAATAAAGGATGAAAAAATTCCTCCCTGATCAGACTAGAGATGAATCAATGAGAATGACTATTCAAAATTAACTGAAGTTTTCAATTCGGTTTACATTGAAAATTGAGGATCTAATTGATCCCTTTTTGAAAAACGATAGTATTTTTAACTATTAACGAGCTTAGAGCATAGTAATTAGTATACATAATTTACATGTTAAGTTTTTCAACTTTGAATATCTAAATAAGAGTGTCATCATACAATGTTTCAATTTTTATGTTAGAAAAAAGAAGCCAATGAGAAGTGTATTCCATTTGCTCCTCTTTTCAAGACTTAACTTTAAAACCATTTGTTACTGTTTTAAGCTGTTGAAACATAATCACTTGAAAATTTACACTATGAACAATCACATAAAGAGTGGCAAAGGGGAAATAACAGCAAGATTCTAAATCAATATAGATTGAATAACAGCAACACAAAACTAAACCAACTTAGCTGATATTTTGATTTACTTCTGCAGTGGTGTACAACTCTTAATCAACATTATTTTAAAACTATTCAACAATTTCGACTCATTAGAAGCAGCTAGCTGACAAATTGTTATTCAGCACAGTTTCCCAGAGATGTATAATAAAGAATCACAGGATTACATATTAGGAGAAAACCACTATGACAGTCACTAAAAATTGCAAAAAATGTAACCAATGCCAAATGGCAGGGGAGCATGTTCACTACAACTTGAATTCTCTTTTTACCATAGATTTTTTTTCAAGGACTCAACGTTATATTATCACATGTCTAACTGCATACAAAAATGGCATAGCAGCTTCACATTGTCTTAGATTCCACAATTCTTCACATACCAGTTAGTTTAAAACTACAGTCTATCCTGCTTATATATATATATATATATGTTCATAATTAAGGTTTGATACAACCAACTATGGCTGCAGACAGTAGTCAGGCTGATAAAAAATTGTATAACCAAAAATACTTCATATTAAAATTATTTCCTTTTTTTCTTTCTTTAATAAGCAATATTAAATAATTGCTGGGTATGCCCACATGTTATTAAAAGGCTAAATATTTACACAGATCTATCTTAATCCTTAAAATATTTTTTGACTGTACAAGTTCTAAGAACAAATTTTACAAAGAATATGAGAAAAAGTTTAAAATAAAAATAAAAACACGGTCCAAATCTAAATAAATAGTAAAGGATTTAACAGTAAAAGATTTCACAGTATTATATGATTGCTTGTTTGTGCGCATTAGCAGATTAACAGTCATAACATTAAAATCCAATGTTTCTCCATTGAATAGACTTGAGAACTAGCACTGTGCACCTCGAAAAATGATGTTGGCCTCAATCTTTATGCTTGAAATGGACACCTTTCCGGAACAGGTGACTTGGCTGAAGAGTTGTCAATAACTTTCGCACTCGTCCTGGTTTCTTTTGAGGGCTTTGGCTGAGTTCATATCTCTCCTTCTCCTTCATTTTAATCTCCCGAACAATGCCATGAAAAACTTCATCGACGCACTTACGTAAAAAAGCTGAGGTTTCAAAGTACTTCCCTCCTCCGAGCTGTCTAGCCAAAGTCAGCCCTTCTTCATATTTCACCTGTTGGTACGAAATCAAAGATATATAATTATTGCATTAATAATCACTTAAACTATACTGCATATAGTTGAAAGCTAACTGTAATAAATACAATTTGCTGCATATTTTAGATTTTAAAAATTCACAACAGATATAACATATGTAGTGAGGCTAAGAGTACATAGCTTTATTTCCACACACTATTTAAAAAAAAACCCACATCAGAAATTATATTGGTGCTTTTTTTTAACCCATTGTCTTAAATATTTCAAACGTACGAATCTCCTTAATTTTTTTAAACACCTTTTTTCTCTTTTTTTGTGAGCCACACAAACATGTCATAAAAGCATTCCATTCAAGACAATAAAAATTTCTCCCAATGAAATTATTCCCAAACGGTAATTGCTACCTAGCTTGGCAACTTCAATTAACAATCACTTGGCACTTTTTTACTGCTATGTTGTTATTGAGGTGATGGCAAGCAGTCAGCAGCTGACAGTAGCATAATGGAGGCATACAATTATTCAGAACAATTGCCTCTACAAGCATTATTACATGTAGTTGAGTCAAGGATAAGAAGTGGCTGAATGCTTTGTTTGCAAAGTTTAGATTTGGTAAACATGGTGAGATTAGCATCCAATCACAAATCTTCACTGTCAGGGTTTTTGTGTTGTGAGAATACAATTGTTGCTTGTCAAATGATTTGTTTTCTTTGTTGATTTGAGAGATTTCCATTATATTGACTCTCATATAACAACATAACATTTTCGGACCCTTGGATGTCGATGTATCCGGAATTCACTGTATTTTTTTGTCCACTTACCACGAACAAGCAATAGAGTTGAAATCATGTACCCATATAGAATTAGAATTTTTTTTTATCATCTAAACTTGTTGATACTACCAAAACTTGGTGTTTTGAGCAACACAATTTAACTTAAAGGGAAACAAGACAAATAAAAATTTGTTTGTACATAGCAAAGTTCTCTCCTAGTTTAACATCCCCTAGATCTCTAATAAATCCTTTATGTGGCAACAGGATAAAACAAGCCACCTGAAGTAATCTTAAAATAATTATGTCAATTATCACATCCATTTCCCCCTTCTTTGAAAAAAAAATGCCTCAAATCATGTAACAAGAGAGCATTTTTTTATCAACCTCTTAAAGGCAATTGCATGTCAATTAATAGAAATAGAAAAAACTATTCACAAATTTTTCAAACTCATCAGTAATCATATTCGTATTTAATTTGATTAATTTGAGCTTATTAAGGAATAACAAGGATCTTTTTTATTCATCTTAATGATAATTTGCGGGCAGGGGACTTTTCTCCCAGAAAGATGGCCTGGATAAGAACCAGAAATAGACTTACTTGTCTTTTTTGCTCCAGATCACATTTGTTTCCCACCACAATGATGGGCATTTCTTCCCCTGCACGGACTCGGTTAATGAGATGCTTGTAAGTGATAAGCTCATCAAAGCTACGACGGTCAGTCAGAGAGAAGCACAAGATAAAGCCTTCCCCATTCCTCATGTATTGCTCTCGCATAGCAGTAAACTCAGTCTGGTGGAGAAAGGTAAAGTGTATTCCAAAGGTTGCTTTCAAACTAGTTCTTATTTTCTCAACAAACTTATGCCAGTGACAGAAGTTTAGGAATATGAGATTGAAAGAAAAAGTACCTTGCATGAAAAATTTACAAATTGCTTTTACAGGATTACTAAATCTTTATGATTTCTGAAATTTGTAGAAAGAAACAGGTATATATGCGTATATGTAGCTATTGTCAAAAAAGGCAGTATAAATAATTGATACTTTTAGAATAGATTTACTAATCATAATATTTCACTTTGCCACATAAAATAAAAATAAAATACAACTAAAATACCTCAGCCTTAACTATAAGAAATCCTGAGTTTGGCCCTTTAAAAAAAATTTAAGCCAGTGTCTCACCTGCCCGGCTGTGTCCAGAATGTCAAGATGTGCTGGCTCATCATCAATCCGACACTGTTGCTCATACGAGTCCTCTATTGACAGGAAATAAAAATATGTAGACAATAAAAATTGAACAATGGCACTCTCAATGCAAAAGAATGCACATATACTGAAAATGCTTTGTTAAAACACATAATAAGCGGGAACCACTAGATCGATTTTTCATCCAATACCTTGTAATCGACGAATCAACATACTTGTTTCACACACAGCAGAAGAGCAAAGTATTAGTGATTGTACCCACAGGTCTTGAATTTAAGACTTTCTAACTAAAGATTCTTCGGACATTTATAGACAATATATAAGGAACAGGTTTCTAATTTATAATGCAAAATATGGAAGAAAACTAGAGAACTTGTGTTTTATATTGTCGCTGTGAAAAAGTGTGATACGATCTTGGCATAAGTCATTTTTACTACTTTTGAGAAAATCAAGAAATCTTATTTCCTTATTTCTGCTTCATATTGGACATAAGTTTCTAATGAGATAAAGCCCCCAAAAAACAACAATCAGCACATTTTTTATATGTAAGTTTAGTTAGATAGATTTCATTTTCACCTTTACAGAGATATATTACTTGAATTTTGGCACGTCTCACATATACCATAATTGTAACAAATGTCTAAATGGGAATAATAAAGTTTACCTTACCTTACGTCACTTTACCATAAGAAAACATCACAGCTGTACAATAATCAAACTCTGCCACATTGCTGTGTGTGTGTGTGTCTCTCACTGTTCAGTATTGGTTAGTTTTTGGTAAGGTTTCAGTGTTTTGCTTCTTGTAAGAAACAGTTTTGTTAGCCACTTTTTTATGCACAAGAAATAAGAGGACATGTGTATGCGATGTCAATGTTCAGTAAATGTATGGATTTCATAGTTCATTGTTCAGTAATCGTCTGTCCAGGAATGATGTTTTGTTATTCAATAAGTTATCATGGCATAAATTATGCCGCTTTACGCAAGAGTTTCATTAGAAAAACAAAACAAATTGTAATCCAATTGGTATTACTGTGTATAGTAGTAATTGAATTTCCTGTGTGTTCACAGACACGCCATCCTCAGTGAGTCTGTCCAGGAATTATGTTTTGTTTTTCAATAAGTTATGCACCTTTTTCGAGACTTTCAGTAAAAAAACAACAATTTGGTATTACTATATATATAGCAATTGAATCTCTTGTGTGTTCACAGACACGTCATGCCGCTTAACACGGGAGTTTCATTTAAAAAAAAAACATAAATTGGTATTACTATATGAGCCATTCCCAAAAAAAAGTGCCCCCTAGCAAGTACCCTCAGGTCTTGAATTTAAGACTCTCTACCTAAAGATTCTTTGGACGTTTATAGACAATAATTATATGTTTTTTCTTGTACTTTAAATAAAAAACAACAACAACCGAAAAATACTATTATCATACGAAATTGATAAACAATACATATACCTTTATCCATTGGCTAATGAACCAGAGACATCCAACTTAATTTAAATATGAAAAATGTAAATACATATATGAGCCATTCCCAAAAAAAGTGCCCCCTAGCATGCATGTATTTTAAAATGTTATAAAAAATGACACATACTTTCGTTTTGTTTGTGGTTTTTTTCTATGAAAAGAGGACACTTTGAAGAGATAACCCCAATAATTTCAACTTTTTATATTTCAAACTTGTTGAGTTATGTTGTGTTCAGTCTGGCAATCTGTTGTTTTTTGCACATTTTTTTCCTGACAAAATTGAGGTCATGTACTGATTATCTTGCTATGAAAGAAATATTCAATCATGGCCTGATTTTTTGTTGTTCAATATATAAAGAAATATCTTCTGAAAGCAAAAAGACGTGATAGATCACGATCGGTTGTATAGTTTTTGCACAGGCAAACAATAAAAATGTATATAACGGACGTCATGCACTTTGTAAACAACACACAATGAACTAAAAGCTCTATACTATACATGTTTGGGGCCAATCCCGCAAATTCTCGCGAAAAACGTGAATGGCAATCCATGCCAATTGTAAAAATACCATTGAGTGTGCCCCCGAACATGGATTGAGTAATGTACGCTCAATGCAGACAAAATACTGTAATACTTTGTAAAAAAGTTACGTCCGTAAGATGCATCCCTAATTCTGTATTGTTCATTCTTTTTCTCCAAAAAGTGTTTTGAATCATACCATCTGAGTGCATACAATAAAAACATGGTCACAAATTTCCCCTTGAGAGAGCTGTTTGGGATAGAAACGTATTTAAAATGACTTTGTAACTTGACCTAAAGAGTTACGTCCGTAAGATGTTTTTAGATTACCATTCTGTTCACAAGTCACAGACTGTTATTAATGATCCCATGTAAATCTATTTCTCGTTGCTGAAGAAAGATAGTTATCTTTATGAATGAAATATTTTCGCCAACTGGGCTTTAGTATGTTTACCGTAAAAGTCATGAGCTCGTAAATCAATACTTAGTAAAATAATGTGCGATATGGCTCAACTTCAAGTTAATTTTTGTAGATCTAAATCACAATAACTGGTATAAAACAAAAGCTGTTGGAACAGTATCATGTTTTAATGTTCGTTTTTATGCTAGCTTCTAATAGAAAGCGATTGGATTTCTTAAATTATCATATAATTTTTTTTTATGATGGTTGTTTTATTTTTCTTACGGACGTCACTCTTACAAAGTTACAATCAGTATTGTCTTAATAATGGAATAAAAGAAAAGCTGTTGGAACAGTATCATGTTTTAATGTTCATTTTTATGCTAGCTTCTAATGGAAAGCGATTGGGTTCCTTCAATCATCATGCAATATTTATTTATGATGGTTCTTTCATTTTTCTTACGGACGTCACTCTTACAAAGTTACAATCAGTATTGTCTTAAACTGGTATGAAACAAAAAACGCTATTGGAACAGTATCATCGTTTAGTGTTCGTTTTTATGCTAGCTTCTAATAGAAAGCGATTGGGTTTCTTCAATCATCGTGTAATGTATTTTTTTTTAATAGTGGTTGTTTTATTTTTCTAACGGACGTCACTCTTACAAAGTTACAATCAGTATTGTCTTAAACTGGTGTAAAAGAAAGGCTGTTAAAACAGTATCATGTTTTAATGTTCGTTTTTATCATAGCTTCTAATAGAAAGTGATTGGGTTCCTTCAATCATCATGTAATATATTTTTATGATGGTTCTTTCATTTTTCTTACGGACGTCACTCTTACAAAGTTACAATCAGTATTGTCTTAAACTGGTACAAAACAAAAGCTGTTGGAAAAGTATCGTGTTTTAATGTTCATTTTTATGCTAGCGTCTAATATAAAGCGATTGGGTTTCTTCAATCAGCATGTACTTTTTTTTAATGGTGGTTGTTTTATTTTTCTGACGGACGTAACAGTTACAAAGTATTTCTTGTACTACATGTATTTTTTTTATAGAGATAGATTTGACCCTGAAAAAAAGCTTATATTGTCTCAAAGCATATAGAGATACTTGTGGTACCAAACATAAAAGTAAAGGGCATATATTTTGCAATTCTTACAAAATAGTATGTAATGTTATCTAACGGACGTCACTCTTACAAAGGATACAGGTCATATTACCACAAATATGAATTTTTTTTAAAAAGAGAATCAGTGATTTAGAGTACTCTAAGGCTAACTAGAAACAGCATCAAAGCTCATTATAAGGTTATTCAAAATGATAAAGTTATTAAAGAAAACACTTTGTAACAGTTACATCCGTTAGTTTTGCACCTTCCCCCTTGCAGCCCACCTAGTGTACAAATCTATCATTAACTTATCTTCTTACTTTGATTTTCTATAATTTCAATACATTAACTATACAGGAAGTCCGAAATTTAAGGATTTTAGTTAATTTTAAAATTCAGTTGCTTTGTCAGGTTTCAGACACCAATTTTTAAATACTATTATAATACAAAATTGATAAACGATACATCTACCTTTATCCATTGACTAATACTAAAATGATGGACTTGATTAATGTGTACATTAAAATAATGACTATGTCTAAGCAGGATTTAAAAACTTCTGTTAAAAAGAACACAATTTTTCAAGGCAGTTACGACCCAAGGGAAATAACACAAAAAATGTTTCTCTACGAAGACTTTTATCTCCTTCAAATCTTTTACTACAATTTCAGAAGTTTAACCCATTTAAATACAAGAGAGCAAGAGAGAAAAGTCAAAGAATACGCCTACACCTAAAACTAGAAAATGTTATATAACAAATTATAACAAATGAATAAAAGAACAAATCTAGGAAAAAGAAAAATACACTACATAATCATACAAATTAATTTTTATAAAACTTAAACTAAACGTCTAATACATAATATTATGTACCAGGATACAAAAAAATATGGTTAACAATTTTTTTAAATGTTTTTAATTTAAAAAAAAAAACAGGTTCATTTTTCCACCACTCTTTAAAATTCCTCATATGATATTTCAACATTTGAGGATGTGTCTGATCCATCTATAGATAGCTAAGAACTAAATTGACTTGCATGCAGTTTCTTTAATCACGGACAAATTTTTCCACATACAGCTTTTAAAATTAGTCTCTTCCGAGTCAGTGACGATAATTTTGTTCACTAGATCTATATTCAAAGTGCCTTTTAGATATAATTTGGACTGAAAACAAATACTGTACAAGCATTTGCATTGAAATGTCATGTTTTTATTTATAAAGGAGAAGTTTTTGTGTATCACAAAAAGGTGCAATACTACAAGTCATAATGATAATACCGACCCTTTGAAAGATGAGAAGATTTAACATGACAACAACAAAATTGAGGTTTAAAAATGAATTTTTGTTATTAACTCAGCTCTACATGTGGTATCACTATTTAACATTAAAAAAAAATTTTTTTCCCCTCAGATCTTGTTCAAATTATTAACAAAATTTTTACGGTATTTATCTGTAACAATTGAAACTTTTGAAGATTTTTAAAAACAAATTCATATTTTTAAACTAGCCAGGGGAAAAAAGAGAGAATGAATCTATTTTAAATATTTATAAATAAATACATAAAATTGAATGCCTTGTTTTTCCTTTTAGTGAAACAGTTGCTGCATTGAAAACATTTTTTTCACAGATAAACTCACCTATGGTTGGGTCATGGTATTCCAGAAATCGATGGCACACAAACTGAATCACCAGTGCTGTAGAGAAAGTAGTTTACATATAAATTGATATACCTTTGTCAACAAGCTATAATTCTTTAGAAAAAAAGGAAGTTAATGAAAAGAAATATTCATGTTTCAATGCAATAGGCTAACTGATATTGTAAGTCACAAAACAATGAGGTTGTGAAGTGCTAATCGCCTGTAAGCCTTCAATAGTTTTCACCGTGCTGTGTAGGACCAGCAGAGCTTGATACGAAAAGCAAATTGTGTGCCAGAATTCTTTCCAACAGGGTTAATATGTGTTCTTGTATCACAAACGGGTAGATTCTATTTCTAAGCTACTGCTCATTTATGAGGGCCGTGTCATGTTTTTTTTTCCAATTAAGTACTTGTAGCTTCACACAACAACTGCTGGGTGCCATCAGAGTCATACAGGACTTAGATAATCTAACAATGAAGTAAGTGGAATTTGACTTACAGATCAACAAGAGCATCTAATAAGTTTATATGTTAGTAATTTACGGTTTCGATCACAAACAAGCACCCTTTTTTTTCAGGTTGATTGGGTCAGCCATTTCATGAGTCAATCAGTGTTTCGATCTTCTCTTCTTCTTCCGTATTTATGCTCAAATTCAAGGTACTGAATATCACTACTATTAGCAGGTTTGGTTCACACCTAAATTTCTACTGTCAGTCGAACATTTTACAAATCCACTGCTACAAGTCTATTTTTTTTTATAATGTACCGGTATGTGTTACGTTATCTACAGGAAAATAAAACAACCAGGACAACACAGTGAATTTCAGTCCAATTGTCCTCTGAAGATAAACCAAGCCATACACGCATCCTGTTCTGGAGTCCCGTCACTGTATACACAGTCATACAAGAAGAACTTAGTCCTATAAGTCTATGTTTCATAATTTAAATATTTCTTTAAAACTCAGTAAGAGATAGAACAGACATTACTAAACCTTGAAAACATATTGAGCATTAATTTACAATGTAGATTTAGATCTAGATTCTACGCCTTGTAAACTTGTACACTCACCACTTTTTCCCACGCCCCCGTCACCTAAGATGACAACTTTATACTTTCTTCGGCCTTTCGGGCTAGGGCCTTGAGCAGACATTGTGCGTCAGCTGTAATTCATTTTTAAACCGATGATCTAGAAAAGATTCGATCCGATTATTATAATCTAGACTAGATAAGATTTCTCTTAATAGATCCAGATCTAGACCTAGACTCTATAGATCAATATCTAAGATAATCAGATCTTTACTTGTCAAGAAGTTGCACACTAGAATCTAATCTAGATAATTATCTAGATCTAGATCTTTTAAATCACCGTGATGTCTTGATCTAACTTCTAAGTCTAAATCTAGATCGAAACCATAATCTAATATAGATTACTTAAGGTTTAATTATTTTCCATTTTTCTTATCCTATAGAGAGACATCTATTGTCTATACAGATATAATTTAGCTTCCAATGTCTATTGTTCAATACACATAAAAAAATAATGACAAGGCCTTGCTCAGCTGAGTGTGAAATTGTTCTCAGGGGAGTGAGTAGGCTTGGAAGTATTTTTAGCATTTTACTACCTACGTACAGATGAGCTTGTTCATTGGTTTGTTAATAATAAATGAGTTTCTATTGGCTAAGCCTACTTGCACACTCGTCAGACTGTTTACAACCTCATTTACAACACGTAACACAGGCATAATGCACAAAACTCATAAAACACTACTACACAGGCTTTCTTGACCATCAATGCAAAATGGCAACAGGTTTATCATATAAACTCTATTGTAATATCCTATTATCTGCTCGTTCTTCTAATCTATATCAGCTCAAGAAGTAAATACCACCCATCTCGTTCTTCATACGTATTACAATGTAGTAATAACCCCTCATCTTTTAGTGTCTTTGTGTTTGTTTTTTGAAGTGTTTTCTTTACTAGGCTACTACACCTGTCTCACACTGGATTAGCCTACATTTGGGTCGGCAGCTCTTCTAAAAAGTAGTTTTGGCTAACCTGGTGACATAACCAACAACCAAACTGTTGAATCTAGTGAAAGAAATCGAAGGCCTACATAGATTCCAGATCTTTTGCTCCTTTCTTCACCAGAGTTTTTGCCACATCTTTTCCTCGTTGCTGCTGCTGCTGCTACTGCTGCTGCTGCTGCTGTTGTTGTTGTTGTTGTTGTTGTTGTTTTTCTTCTTGTTCTTCTTCTTCTTCTTCTGGGGGCGCGGTGGCCCAGGGGTAGAACTTCGGCTTCCGACGCAAAAGGTCCCGATTTCGAATCCTGGCTGTTGCAATCCCTACTGGTTGGGTCGGTGTCAGTATAATGTGACCGGCTGAGACAGGAGTCATGGTATCCCCACCCTGTCTCGTGTGTGGCAGCACATAAAAAATCGTCAGACGTCCGTCTTGGGGCCCGTCCACGAGATAGCCATAAGTTGCTGATGTTGGACGTTAAAAACCAACCAACCACCCAACCCAACCCCCTCTTCTTCTTCTTCTTCTTCTTCTTCTTCTTCTTCTTCTTCTTCTTCTTCTTCTTCTTCTTCTTCTTCTTCTTCTTCTTCTTCTTCTTCGTGCAGAAATAGAGAGGGGAAGATGGGCAGAAAGAGAGAGACAGAGAGAGAGAGGAGGTGATGATAGCGAAAGGAAATAGGGAGAGAAAGAGAGAGAGACAGGCAGACAGACAAATAAACGGTGTTCGTACGATAAAAGTACAGTAGTACTAGGAGGTGAAAAAAAAAAAATAAAACGAAATCAGCAATAACAACTGCAAGAGAAACAACAGCAACGCCAACAACAATAGCAGCACCAGCAATAACAATAACGGCAAGAAAATCGACAACAGCTGATGACACTATCAGTGAGAATACGACCAATGCTACAAGTAGAGTTTCCGTGGTCGCGTGATCTTTGGCTGTCTTGGGTTTATCGGTGTTTTTGTGTTGTTGTTTGTGTGTGTGTGTGTGTTGTTTTTTGTTGTTGTTGTTGTTACGACCGACCACGAAATGATATGGTTGAAATTACGAAAGGACAAAGAAAAAGAAAGACCGGATCTCTCTATTGCCAGTCTGATTTTATAAATACTTTCATTATGTCCTTAGCTTGACCTTGAAGCAGTTGTACTAGAGTAAAGAAATTTTGTGGGTTGCTAGATCATCTATGTTGAACACGGCATGCAAAATTTGGGGAAAATCGGAATTTTTTTTAAAAGGAACGTCAAATAAGGAAGGAAAAATTTGTGTCGGCGTAGGCCTATGCATATAGAATTAATCTTCATGTTATTTGCTGCGAATCCGCACACAGGCTCTCTCCGTCTAATTTACCATTTTCAGACTTTCATTAAAATTACAGGTTATTAATCATTGTAACATTATGACATTATTATTTACTAGAGCACTTTAGAAAAAAGAGCACTGTTCCAACATCGTTAGTTCGAAGCTGGATTTTTTTAGCTGGTATACAACGGTGCTGTAAACGTAAACACTCGACCAGTGCCGGATTTAGGCATGCAGGGGGCCCGGGGCCCAGTCACACAAAATTAATGATTGGTCTATGGTAGGCCCCTATGTTTATTGACAACGCGTTTTACATGTCGTTTGGGTGGGCCACCGGTTTGTTGTTTTGCTCTCAAAATAGAAAAACACAAAATATTTAATTGGTGTAACAAAATTTAAATGTGTAGAGTACGGTTTTTATCACTTATGAATGGTTTTAATGTTGTTTGTTTGTTGTTGTTGTTGTTTTTTTTATCTTTAAATACAAATTAATATAAACTATTTATTTGGAATAAAAAAAAAATTGAAGATCTAGAGTAAGGTTATTATCATAGATTTGTTTGGTTTTATTTTGATCGCACGGTCCAACGTTACTTAATTTTCCTGAAGCAATATTATCGATAGCGGTAGTGCTTGTTTAATTATCCTACATCACGGAGAATATTTTGGTGTTATGCTTATAAGAGACAGTTTGACAAGTTATTCTTGTTACTATTTTAAAAGATAGCTCCTCGCTGGTATTTGACATTATGAGAACTAAGTTTTATTCTGGGTGAAATTTCAACATTTATTTTGAAACGCGTGTTGGACTTTTTAAAATATTGAAAACAAGGACACAAAGGCCTAACTCGGGGCTTATTTCTTTTGGAACTTTGTAAACTGGTGCGGCTCATGATTGTGTTGTGATAAAGAAACTGTGTAAACCGTTTGCGAATAGTGAATACACTAGTCTTGGTGCTGCGGTTTTCAACTCTTAATCAGACATCTTTAAAGGCATCTGAAAGCCAAACGAGTGAATATTATTCTAAAATATGAATGCAAATTTAATATGTCCCCTGAAGGTGTTAAGAACTGATTAATAGACGGAAGAAATTACTCTACTCGCTCATTATCGGAAGGACTCATCTGTGATTCATTTGCGCCATCGTCATCAAGAGGTGTCCTCCTTGCCTCGGAATATCTCTGCCTTATTAAAAAAAAACAAAACAAGATATGATATGGTGCGAACAGTTTCATGTATTCAAGCCATACAAGATGTTTGGCTGTGATATTAAAAAAACAACACATCGGCCTCGGAATGAAGGGAGTAACTTCGAAAGTCCGAACAATCAATTTTCAACTATGTTGGTGGTGATATTGGGTTAAGAGTTAGGACGAAGATGTCGGTCTTAGATCTTAGCACTCCTCCCCCCCCCCCTCTGTCGAATTCCACTACTATCTCCTGCTCTCCCGTTGTCTCAAGATCAAGAGACTTACTGCACCACTGGAACTCTTCAGGCTTCGGTGAGCTTTCACATTCACAAGGATATCAAAAACTGTGTTAATATCAATCAAGAGGTCATCAGGACGGAGCATTTTCACGCTCTTGGTTTCACAAACAATACCATTGGGAGCCCAGGAAGTTTAGGGCACCAACTGTCCTCTGTTTACTTGACCTTGATTGTGTAGTTCCCTATCTGGAAAAGGTTTCTTTGCAACGTTGGGGTATGGGAAGGTGTGAAGGTAAGTAGAGAAACCATAAAATATATTTTCTCTCTTCATCCGGAGCGTCCTACCCACCACCGAGCCCAAAGAGGCAACACAATAAAAAAATTCAGAGATGAGTTGAGTTGAGTTGGTTTAACGTCAAACGTCAGCAATGTATAAGCTATATTGTGGATGGCCCCTAAAGATTGTCGTTCGACGATTTTATGTGCTGCCACAAACGCGACAGGGCAGGCATACCATTCCTCCTGTCTCAGCCAGTCACATTATAATAACACCGACTCGTTTCCGCCCATACATGACGCTTCTGATATGAAAACGAGGCGCCATGAAATCTGGATAGAACATAGATATAAATAGCACTATTTATATACCTATGGGATTGAAGTAAAGGGGGTGAGGGTAAGAACCAAAAGACGAGACAAAAGGGCCACAAAAGAAATCGGGACAGAAGACATAGCAAGAGAAAGGGACTGTCATTGGCAATCTTACACAGTATTATACTCGGCAGGCAGACGATGATTATATTATCTTTATTAACTCCCCTCAGATTGAGGATCCCGCAACCACACTGTTGGAATCATATAATGTGCATGTAAATAAACATTGGAACTAATGGCTTTCTTTGTATCTAGTCATCCTGCGGACAAATTTTTTAAACCTTTCAAATATTGCTGCAGTTAGTGCATGAATGAACGCATACAAAACTTTTGTTAGTTACAAATCAATGTATTTTTAATCCAGTTTGGTGCAATACATTATTTCATAGTGAAGGTTTTACTTAAGCTTGGGTATAAAAGGTTGTACCAAAAGCTACGATGCGCTTTTTTAAATTCAAATTTTGCAGACAAAAAGGCGTAACTAGAGTCACGACCTATCTTCCTCAACGTTGACAGTCGGAACTCATGTTACGACAGTTTTGTTTCAAGGTTATTTAAAAAACATCACAACTCTCAGTGCGGGAAAACTACAGTGGTTATACAGATATGAACCCAACGAACAAATTACATTTTAATATCCGCAAACAATCACATCGATATCCATATCCGTTTTAAAAATAAAACAGTTTACCTCTTACTCGAATGTTCAATTTATCTTCTAAATTGCGTTTGCTTATTATTTTTGGCAAGCCTCGATTAAGAGAGAGACAAAGTGAGCTATGATTGTCACTGAACTATTTGGCACGGGTAAAACAGCTTACATTGTTGTGCTAAAAGGCCAGGCTGTTAAAAATACTGCCTGGGTATCATTCTGTCCTAACTATAATGCATGTAATAAATTTAAAGAATTAAATCACTGCTACCCCAATTATTAAAAAAAAAATGTGTCCACGTCGGCCAATTCGGTAACCAAGGTGGGAGAGGGGGTTGGGCGGAACTCAGTGGTAGAGCTGTGGTCTCGAAATCAGTAAGTGGTCGATCGAAACCCGATTGGTAAAAATGCATCTGTCCACTTATCCCCTCCTGGTTGGGTCGTTGTAGGTACACTATAATGTGACTGGCCGGACCAGGAGTTGAGATATTTCCACACTGTCTCTGTGTGGCAGGCAGTATGTAACATTATTAGACCTAAGTCTTGGAGCTCATACTATAAAGTGCTGACGTTGGATGTGAAGCAAATCTTTATCCCAATAGGGAGGTCCATGGTTCCGAACGTTCTGTTAGACAAACATTTACTGGTTCCGATTTTGTCCCATACTCATTGGGTTGGTTTCAGTATAATATGACCAGCTAAGACAGGATTCGTGGTATCTCCCTGCGCTGTCTTAGTATGGCAGCAAGTTAAATTGTCAGACGTGAGTCTCAATGTAGCCTATATAGTACTGACGTTTGACGTTAACCAACTCAACTCAACAAATCCCAGCACTATCTCCCTGGGGCAATACATAAATTTGTCAGACGTTAGTCTTGGGACTCATCCACGACACAGCATTGCAGCTAACGTTGGACGTTAAGAAACCAACTCATTCATTCACTCACTCAACCCTATGCTTACTGTGCTAACCATTCCACACCGCCTTATCGCAAGAATCAGTCACATCAGACAGTCTGTACGGCTCACTCCCCAGATGGCATCGTGCTTTGTATCGATCTACTCACCACGGGCATGTGTAGGCTACCCGAATATCGGATACACACACAAACCATTACACAGAAAGAAGTTCCGGAATGCCCGCATCTCTTTGTCCCCCTCCCCCCTCTCTCTATATATATATCTCCGCCCAAAGCCTTAACTATATTTTTATCTTGTATTTACTTCTTTAAAAGCACGGACAAAATCTAATTAGTATACGATACATGTAAGTAAGGAAGAGAGTTTAGAAGAAAACATATTTTTTAAATCCTCTCTCTCTCTCTCTCTCTCTCTCTCTCTCTCTCTCTCTCTCTTTCTCTCTCGCTCTCTCGTAGTTCTCGCTTCCATTACATACCTCTCAGTTTATGTTTGTGTTTATCCGTCTGCCTATCTTTTTGTTTGTTGATGTGTTTGTCTAACAGTCTGCTCCCCCCCCCCCGCCCCCCCCCTCTCTCTCTCTCTCTCTCTCTCTCTCTCTCTCTCTGTCATATGAACAGTCGAGGAGTTTTTTCATCCAAGAGGTCTGCCTATCAAATAACACCCGAAGGGTATGATTTACATAACTCGTTCATAGCTTCCAGTTTAACAAGAATACACTCTACAATTGCTAGTTTTTGCCTTTTTTCGAAACCTCAGTCCGCCATCAGACCCGATGTGTTTTTGGTCGGGGGACTAACTGACGCAAGCCTTGGTATCCCAATCGTAAGGTCTTCGGTTCGAAATCTACGACCGGTCAATAATGTATTTGTCCAATTTTGTCCCCTACTAGTGGGGTCGTTGTCAGTATTATGTGGCCGCACTGTCTCTGTGTGATAGCACTTATCATTGCCAGAGGTTAGTCAATACATTGTATAGCATATCATAATAGTGCTGGCGTTGAACACTGAGCAACAGACTCAAAATCACAACCGACGTCTTTGGTCACAATGTACGTGTAGCTGGACAGAATGGAAAGTAGTGGCCCCTATTTTGACTTCCTCTGTTACTAAATTTCCTGTGTGCGACCACTGTCTATGAACAAATGGATACACGTCATGAAGCCTTTTGCATGGAATTATGAGATGTGGCCCCCAAGCTGGCAATGTTTCAGTCCTATGGGAAAACCTTTGACTTGAACACAGATTAGGGGAGTAATTTTGTCGCAATACTCTATCAGTATTGCAAGGCACGGGAAGAAACGCTCCCGCAAAGGGGCGAACAGTTAATGGAAATACATCCACTTTCCGATAAGCAAATGATGCTCTGTATTCAATCTGTTGGTCGAATATGTGTGTAGCATTATCCTCGTAAAAGAAAATGTCAACGTATGGCCAGCGAAAAGGTTTATGAAGCAGGGTTTTCGTTTTGTTCCAGTAAAACTTCCACGGTTTGTCCAAAGGCTGATATAGCAAATATCCTGTATAATTCAATGGGGATAGGGCTCTCCGCAGTATGTGTTTTTCCCTGGCTGGGACGAAGACATCGATGTCATCATCCCAAGGAATGAGGTCATGATGGCGGAATGAGCCAAGCAATGTGCCTCCGTACAGGAAAAACGTCACATTGAAGTCCTTGCATGCGCGAACGAATTTCTGGAAGACAAGCAGAAGGAGTTTCTTCTCTTCAACTGTTATGATTGGCCTAAAGGCCCACAGGCGTGTTGTAGTTTCTGTAGCTTCTGAACTTGCATTAGGATTCTGGAACATTTTATCGAACACTCTTAACTCGCTTCCAGTTGTCTCAAAAGGTGTTATAGCCTGAGTTTGGTTCAAGTTATCGAGGCTTAAAGCGTAGAAAGGATCTTGCATTTTTTTCAACCACATATAAGTTGGTCCGACGGAGGTTCTGGGATAGACGATTGGTGAAGTTTGAATAGCGCGATGAGATAAATGTTTCCTCAATAGATTGTTTAACACAAAAGACACTATGATGTAGGATAAGGCACCGAGAATCAAAAGGGGTTTCATCCTCTTTTTGAAAAAAGTCCAAATATTTGTCATTTTATTACCTCGTTTCTTCGGTTTTTATCGAGAATGCTATTGTTTAATTTGTCGGTTCTAATTCTTGCCATGTTTTGTCTGTGATCTTGAGTTTGTCTTCATCTCTTCTCATTCACATGGAATTATAAATCTGTGCAGAATAAAAAAAAATAATGTTGACGATTAAGTCACTTGAAGCATGTTTGACACATGTACGAACAAAAATGATACTATAAGAAAGAAATTAGGATAAGAAAAAAAATACATACTATAAATAGTATATAGGCGTTGGTGATAAAAGGTTTTCATAATAAAAAATAACGTACTAAGATCAGACAGATAGTCAGGCAGCGGTTATCTTAATCTATTAAAAGGACAATTATGTTTTATGAGTTTCGTATAAAGATTAAAAAAAAAAACATTTATATCCAAGCCAAATTACAAAACTTTTTTCAAGTCCAGAATAATGCAAGTTTACAGGAATTGTATGAGCATCATTGAAGCTCCGCAAGGAAATGTGCCACTTAGCAGTTTTCAAATTCAAATTCAAATTCAAATTCAAATTTATTCAGTCAATGTGTGTTACATCGAAAATATATAATGTTGAATGTGACATCTTCAAAAGAAATTACATTACAATAATAGTGAGACACCACAATGAACACCAATAGAATTACACACAGACCACGCTTTAAAACCAGTTACATTATCTTTACGAGTAATCACCAGCGCTTTCAATCCTATACAGCATAAGAAAGAATGTTTACAAATGCCAACATATAAACGAAAACTTGTATAAATGTACATTGTGAAAATAGCATTAAGTTATACAGCTTTTTAATGTCGTTGTTGTTGTTGTTGTTGATGTTGTTGTTGTTGTTGTTGTTGTTGTTGTTGTTGTTGTTGTTGTTGTTGTTGTTGTTGTTGTTGTTGTTGTTGTTGTTGTTGTTGTTGTTGTTGTTGTTGTTGTTTAGCCGCCCTGTCATTAATCTTATCAAAATTATTTTATCTTGATTTCTATTGAGTATTAAGTCACTTTACCCTACAGTAAATAATTTATAATAGATCTAAAAAAACACAATATTACAATTATGGTCTGATAAGACGTTTCTGTCTTGTGTTATTAAACAGTTTAACTGCTTGAGGGAAACAGCTGTTAACAAATCTGCTGCTACCTCTAAATGCTCGAAGGCGGCGGCCATGTGGAAGGAATTCAAAATAATGTCTCGAGGGATGAGATTTATCCTTCATAATGTTAGTGATTTTACTTGTCAAGCGCTCTTGGTATAATATTTCTAACGACTTAAGGTCGGAGCCAATAATTTTTTCTGCATTTTTGACAATTGATTCTAGCTTGTGTAAATTAACTAGAGGTAGCCTATCGAACCAAACTCCAATAGATCTTGTCAATATACTTTCAATAATAGCCCTATAGAAATTAGTCAATATCATTTTATTTACCCCGTAAGACTTCAGTTTTCTAAGAAAATACATTCTCTGTCTTGCTTTCTTAAGGATATCATTGCAGTTAATATCCCATGTTAAAGTATTGGATAGGACAGTGCCAAGAAACTTGAAATCGTATACTTGTTCTACATTTGATCCCTGTATAACCAAGGGTGGGGGTGGGGGTTCGTTTCTCCTGAAATCTATGATCATTTCCTTTGTCTTTGATACATTCAGCTGTAAGTTGTTCTGGTTACACCAGCTCACGATGGTGTCTATTTGGCTACGATATGCGTGTTCATCTGCGTTTTTGATTAGGCCAGTAACCGTCGTATCGTCGGCGTATTTTATAACCAGACAGCCAGGCTGTTCTGCTTTACAGTCATAAGTAAAAATAGAATATAGTTTTGGTGATAAAGGACAACCTTGAGGGGTCCCAGTATTTAACGTTATACTTATTGAAACGTTGTTACCAATTTTAACCTCTTGTGGTCGCTCTAATAAGAAGTCTAAAATCCAGTTACATATGTTTACAGGAAAAAAGAGTTGGTAGATAAGTTTGTTGTACAGTTGTTGTGGTATAATGGTGTTAAAGGCTGAACTGTAGTCTATAAATAATATTCTAGCATATGACTTTTTTAACTCTAGGTGGTTTAATACCTCATGCACATTTATTGCAACCGCGTCATCTACTGATCTATTAGACCTGTACGCGAATTGAAAAACATCGAAGTCTGATGGTAGTAAAGTATTTAAGAATTTCAAAACAATTGATTCAAAACATTTCATAGCCACAGATGTTAAGGCTACTGGTCTGTAATCATTTAATGTTTGTGGTGATTGCTTCTTAGGCACAGGCACAATGGTAGACTTTTTAAAGCATGTGGGTACAGAACAAGTTTCTAGCGACCAATTAAAAATAACAGTGAACACAGGAGCCAGCTCTGCACTACACACTTTTAGTAGTTTTGTTGTTAACTTGTCTGGTCCAGCGGCTTTGTTCACTTTCAGTTTACTAAACGAGCGCCTTACTTCATGCTCCTCTACGACGAATGGTGGCGGGTCATTAGATGACAATGGGACGGGGCTTGTTTTTAAGGGTTGAACGGGAAAAATAATATAACTATGTTATAGGCCTGCAACGCTAGTAGGGTAGATTTATGTCGTTTTTTTCCCCAGTCAAATTGTGAACTTTGTGGTAAAAGCACCAAAATTCATACAAATGAACTTAAGCTCATACTTAGCGAATTTAGATATTATGCCAAGCTGAGTTTTTTCTAGGAGGCTCGTTAATGGAGAAAATCCAAGATGATCGCCACCAAGGACGATTAATCTGTATATATATTGTTATATTTTTGTAAGCAGTTGACACAAAGACATAAATGAAGAGTCGTTTTGTATGTTTTAAGACATATGGAATTCAATAATACCACTATTTATTTGGTAAAATGGTTTTAAAAAGTCAGTGTGATAATACTTATGTAAAATTTAAGATGGCCTTAAATTAGCTTATCCAAGTTTACATAAATCATAGATGACGAATTCATTTAATGTATTCAATAAATCCACTATTCAATTTATTTAAACTTTTAATGCAAATAAAATCACACCCTAGCTAGGTTCATTTAAAAACTAAAAATAGCTATTACCTTACTTTAATATGGGTGGTCAAAGTGTACATAGTGGCGATATCGATTACAATGATACCTTATTGCCATTATTGTTGCCGCAGTTCCCACTAAGGACAGAGTGGTGTATAATTAGAATTTAGGAGAAGTCTGTTGTCCTGACCCACCTATCTAGGACACAGCGTCACAAACCATAAAGGCACGGAACATGAGAAGTGCTCTTCCGAACTTTTCGGAACCAAGTTCCTTGTCAATTTCGTGAGAAGGAATGTACTTAACTTTTAACAGTGCTTATTACGATCCAAACTTCGGGGTCTCCAAGACACACACCGGTCGATACCATCAGCGCAAGAATGTCTGGGCTCATGGTGCGCAACATGAATGTGTAAAACGCTTTCTTTGCTTACTAAAATGCATGAAGGACAACCTTTGTCCGCCACTTGAAGTATGTGCTAGAAATGATGTGCAGTGGTGAAGAGGAAAACACAGCACATTCTGACGACATGTCTAGACTTCCTTTTCACCATCACTGTTTTCTACTAATGGTGTCCCACAAGTCAAGACGAATGCCACTTCGTCTTGTCTCTCTAATAGTTGACTTTAAGCACTATTCGTCGTAAAGGTACATATCGCAAATAATGTCAATTCTGGTTATATTTCGAAGTTGCCATTCGATGTACGTTTGAATAAAATCTGGAAGCACAGTCTTTAGATTTGCTTGGTTGAAATCGCCACTAATAATAGAGACCGTGTCTGGGTCATCATTCTCTTGTTTAGCTATCATGCCACGTAGATCATTAAGGCCTTCTTTAATATCAGCATTGGGGTGAATGTACACGGCTGTCAAAGTTATGGAGGAGAACTCCCTTGGTAGATAAAAAGGAAGAAATGAACCATGATTGGAAAAATTGGTCGACGTTATGGATGAATTTAACAAGATAAGGAAAGAAAATAATTTTTTTTTCGACATCAATTCTTTTTACTAGTTTAAATAAATGCATAGCGGTAACTATTCATCGATAGATTGATACACATTCCTAGAATTATTTTTTAGGAAAATATACGCAAATCAACAGTGTACGGATTTACAAAAATATTTTTTCTTTTAATCCCAAACTTCAGGTATAACGAACGCATCATGTTTGAAAAAAAAGGCTGCAACGCCGAATTGGAACGAGCAGATTATACGGCCCAAACCAAACCGGCGGTCTAATTGAAACATAATTATGACTCAAAAAGATTATGACCCAAATAGATGCTCCGTAAGGTATTGTTATTGTTGATAATGCCAAATACTTGTACATATACTTGTACGATCTTTATCGATTAGATTTTATTCTATTTTTAATTTGGCAACCTAAACATACCAATCAGGTACAATCTCTAAACTAAAACTCTAATGTCATTGTAGTGGATATGACGCAGTATGTTTAATATGGCAGTTTGATCGATTTCCATAAATAAAGATCCCAAACCAATTGAAGAATATTTGTATCAGTTGTCTTATAATCTTGTTTGTATAAATGTACGCCTAAATTAAACAAGCATAATTAACAGTTATTACCTTTTTCAATTACATTGGAAACCTCACAAAACTAAGTCTGATAATTTGAATTTCTCCTAAATCGAATTTTGCAAGAGAATAGTTTTTTTTATTTTTTTTTTTTTATCTTTGGCTCTAAATTTCTCCTAAATCGAATTTTGCAAGAGAATAGTTTTTTTTATTTTTTTTTTTTTATCTTTGGCTCTATGCTTATTGATGCCCAAGACATACCTCTAAACTAAATTTGGCTGGGAGGTTGTCATGGAAAATAAACAATAGGAAGCTACATAAATGCAGTTGTTCAAATAACGTAAGTAAATGTCTTCTAAATTTATCACCTTTGTGTTTTAGATAACCCTTCTGTATTTCGAATCCTCTTAGTTCGAAGTTTACATCAAATCTCAAGCAATTAGATATATCAATTTCCAGCGTAATTCAACTTGTTATGTTGCCAGAGTGTAGTCTCTATCAATGCAATGTAAATACATGTAACAAGATTCCCTTTTCTGTACTGCTAATAGCATTTTGAGTTAGGCTGTATAGGACCTACTCCCCACGGGAACCTGGGAGACTTCAACATGAGGAGCGAGCTCTTCATACCGCCGATTAACTCAGGAGACGTTAAACATAGAGGAAAAGCGTCTCAACCACTAGAGGCTATGAGCTTAAAGCGTAGAAAGGATCTTGCATTTTTTTCAACCGCATATAAGTTGGTTCGTCGGAGGGTCTGAGATGGAAGATCGGTGAAGTAGCGCGATGACATAAATGTTTCCTCAATAGGTTGTTTAACACAAATGACCCTATGATATATGATAAGGCACCGAGAAGCAAAAGGGGTTTCATCCTCTTTTTGAAAAAAGTCCAAATATTTGTCATTTTATTACCTCGTTTCTTCGGTTTTTATCGAGAATGCTATTGTTTAATTTGTCGGTTCTAATTCTTGCCATGTTCTGTCTGTGATCTTGAGTTCGTCTCCATCTCTTCTCATTCACATGGATTTTAAATCTGTGCAGAATAATGAAATAATAATGTTGGTGATTATGTCACTTGACGCGTGAAGTGTTGATACATAAACGAACAAAAGCAGAATTCAATACTTATTGGTGCCCAAGACATAACTTTAAAAAAATGTGTTGAGAAGTTTACTATGGAACATAAACAATAGAAAACTACCTATATGCGTTTTTCAAAATAACATTATCAACTGTCTACTAAATTTAACACTATTGTAGTTAAGGTATTCCATCTGTAATTCGAATACTCTTAATTCGAAGTTTACATCAAATCCCAAGCAATTCGATTTATGAAGTTTCCACTCTAATTTAAAGTGTTATCTTACCAGAATGTAACCTCTATCAATGCAATATAAATAACAAGATTTCCGTTCCTGTAATACTTATAGCATTTCGAGTTACGTTTATAGGACCTACCCGCCTCGGGAATCTGTGACACATAGGAAGAGAGCTTCATACTAGATACTATGATGAAGTGTAACCGTGCATGCTATCAATTTCACATGTTCGTCCTACAATAAAGAAAACACACTAGAGGAGTTTTTAATCTATACATGTATTGAGAATATAATATATAAGATAACGACTTGAAACACGTAAGAATACTATTAATGTCACCTTCACTATGAACATCCTTACTGTCTCCTCTGTGATGAGACTAAACCGAAACAGGACTGGGTAAAAGCTAGAGATGCGATTTTCTGTCCTAATCTAGACCTAGACTCGTCTGGAATGAGCAGGCAGGCCGGCCATGCAGAATTCACAATCCTGCTACTTTCTCTTCGGCCACGGCACAATATCGATGGAATCAGTGCTCACCGAGTGAAGAGAAAGAGGGCTGGCTAACGTCGGCGGAGAGGAGTGGAGAAAGGAGAGGAGGGCACGCCGGTGGAATAGGCCGGACAGTATTGTCTCCAACTCAAACCACCCTGATTTACCGAAGCTCTTAGACAGAGTGAACAATCAAAGCTGTCCTTAGAAGCTATTTCTCTCTCTGTCTCGTTCTTTCTCTGTCTGTCTGTCTGTCTGTCTGTCTGTCTGTCTGTCTCTCCCTCTCTCTGTCATTATGATCCTTTCACAATAAAGCCTCTAAAGTGCGGATGTCAAACAATAAGTAACCAACTGTCTGTCCGTCTCTCTTTCGTCGTCTCTCTCTCTCTTTCTCCCCCTCCCTCTCTCTCACTCTCTCTTTGTCTATTCGCATGCTCTCTCTGTCATTGTCTGTTTGTGTCTCTCTTTCTTTCTCCCTCCCTTCCTTTCAGTTTCTGGTATCACTTTTTCTCTTCATATTTTTACTTTGAGCGTTGCTTACTATAAGAGCATCTTTCACTCTCTCCTCCCCCCCCCCCCCTCCTCTCTCTCTCTCTCCCCACTGCCTCTTTCTCTCCCTTCCCTCTGTTTCTTTGATGTCCTTTTTCACTCCATATATTTTCTCTGAGCTTCGGTTACTGTGTAAACAAGATAATTATGTTCCAGTCTTCTTTTCTTTTCTTTTGTTTTCGCATCATCCTTTCGTCGTTTTTTGTTTGTTTTCCTGTTTCAACTCGCATTTTGCATTATTGTATTTCGTTATGCTATCTATTTTGTTAAAATTAAAAATTAGCCGAGAGTTTTTAATCAGGAAAGCATACGTTTTATGCTTCCGTTTCGCTTTCAACTCTTTAAAAAGGTAAACATTCCTACCTCCAAAATAACTTTGTTTCGCCAGTTTTACTTACGATCGCCATTTTCTGATTTTTAAGATCATGGGCACAGTATAGTCGTTACTATTAGTATTACTCGTATTTCCGTGTTTGTGTATGCCTCGGTACAATTTCTCCTGATCCATTCCTTGATATTGTCTATGTATCCTACTGTATACTGTAGGGCGTTTTCTACTCTTCCTGTCTTCCATCTTTTCCTGATTGGGATCTTTTATTAGAGTGTATTTACTACATCACTTAAGAATAAATCTTGTGGTATAATTATTTTGATCTAGACAAACTGTAAGTTTACCTTTTTATGTCGATCACAGTACGTCTTTTGGTGTAAAAAAAAAAAGCTAAAAAGGATTCATCGAACTCAAAGAATTTTGGGGTAAACTTTTGTGTTAAAAAAAAGAAAGAATCGGATACCAATTTCCAGGAACAGTTGAAATCGTTCAAAATGGCCACACAAGACAGCTCTACATCGTGAAACTCAGTATAGTAAAATATTGTGCGACTGGGAGGATGTGTATACTTAGGTTAATGATAGCCCGTACAGTTTCGAAATAAGAACATGTTTTTATTAAAAAAAAGTTTGAGTGTAATATTTTCTTTCGTAATCATTTAATGTAGTTTATTTCGAACAAGTTTTCAACATGAGTTTTTTCAATTAAGATTTGCCGTTTTTATCTTTCTATTCACAGTTATATAATGATTGTAAAACGTGTCCTAGACTGAAAATACATAGACCTTATTATTTTTTCAATGATCTTAATCCAATTCCCTTTCTTAATCTTTTACTTTTACCATTCCCTGAACAGTTGTGAACGGGGATACCGGCTGAGACAGGAGTCATGGTATCCCCGCCCTGTCTCGTGTGTGGCAGCACATAAAATTGTCAGACGTCCGTCTTGGGGCCCGTCCACAATATAGCCTATATAGTGCTGTTGGACGTTAAACCAACCCAGCCAACGAACCATCATAGGATTGACAGCAATTCTAAGTAATGATTGTTCAAGAGGGGTTGACAGTCTTAGAAATTGAAATATTTTGATAACTGAAAAAGGATTGCATGCTCGTTTTTTTTCTATGTGAAGCAAGTTGTTTAAGTGTGATTAGGTTTGACAAGTCCGTATTAAAAAACTGGTTACGTACCTCTAGTTTAAATCTCAAATCCATTATTAATTATGGGAAAGGGGAAATAGCTCAGCTGGTACTCGATAGTGATGAGAAAAGGCTGGCTTAAATGTTAGTGCGCTGGGGTCCTATTCGATAGATCACTGGTTTAAATCCACGATGGGACAAACATAATTTTATTAAATTTTGTCTGAGACCGTACCCCACTGGTTGAGTAGGTGTCAGTATGCTGTGACTGGCTGAGACAGAAGTCCTGGAAGTCCCGCTCTGTCAATACCGTTTTAAGGTGCAATGGAATGAACAAAAGTTTTTTTTTTATTTCAAAGTACCACTCGATCACGTTGAACTGTTATACAGTCATGTATATAAAAAAATCTCTGTGACATTTCATTTGTAAACGTTCATTCACTTCAATGAAATAGCTGTTTTTTTTTCTTCTTTTGTATAGAATACTGTCTGAAATTAGGACATATTGCGTTGGTTGGCTGTTTAAAGTCCAACCTCAGACGGGTCTCAAGACTAACGTCTGAGAATTTCACGGGCAGAGCAACGCTACCTGGACTCATGTCTCAGTCAGCCACATTGCACTGATACCGACCAAACTAGTAGGGAACGAAATCAGACATATAGCTTTTTGACCGATCGTATGTTTCGAACGGCGGACCTCCCGCTTGGTGGACAAACGCTCTATTACTTGTGCTTTGATTTTAGGTTCGAGTCCTATTATCCGGCGTATAAATGATGGGGCTTTCTAGAAACTTTGGGGTTATTTATCAGAAACAGATTTTCGCCTTTCTGTATTAACTGACTTAGAGCATCATGGGCACAGTATAGCCATTACTGTGCTGACGTGCCATAAAAAAAACAATCTCACAGTATCTTTTGTATTATGCATACTGAAAAACGCATACAAATGTAAATTACATGAAAACGTTTATTTGATGGTACATGTGTAAAAAAAAATTACCATCACAGCAAAGTAGGCAGAGGATAGAGATTTACAACCAATGTAAAAGAGGGATGCGAGTAAAAGTGTAAACATGAAACATAAAATTTTAAAACTTGAGTCCCCCAGCCCTCTTACCTTAAAAAAAAAGGAACATAAAATAATGGTTTTCACAGCAATGGGTGTAGCAACACAATTTAGTTGAACAAGAAAAAAGAAACTATCAATCAAAATTCGCTTAACTGCAATTCAAAGGTTTCTGTGCTCTAGCCACAACATTAACATTTTGTGTGTACAGAAAAAAGAAACACACAGATGTATATTGCGAAACTGCAACATCAAATATCGCACTCATCCACAGCTAAATCAATTTCAGATTAGTTTTGCATACCGTAATTGAGTTTCCAGGGAAATCCTATAGAAAAATGGTATCTGCTGATACTGTGATATTCTAACCTCCTTTCTCTTGCTCAACAGTCCACGGCGCTATTGGTTGAGCTGTCTGATGCCCCATACTCACAGCTACTAATACATCTTACAAACATCAGTTCTGTAGAAAGGTTCCTGAGCAAAGTCAACAGCTAGTGATTGATTTAAACAGTCCCACTAAGGTCTGGTCAAATTTAATCAACAACATTGAACTCAATGATGGAATACTTTGATGTGGCATTCGTTTTAAATATTGGTTATAATTTATGTACTTCTGTACTTCCTACCACCATCACCGGAATAATAAATAAATGAGAAAGATACATGATGCGATGCTTCAAATAAGGGGCATGATCTATATATTTCATCAAGTCAGTAATGAAATAAAAAATGTGAATGACAGAGGTTTTACATTTTGTGCATCAATAAATATGCGTGGCGCTATTAAGACAAATACTGGTGATTTTGTTGTTGCAAATATAAAAACCCTACAATTCACTCAAAACAATTCTTATATTATTCAATTTCCTCAGAGTCAGCACACATTTCAAGCACTGCAAGTAATAAAGGCTGCTCCTTTAATAGAAACATATTTTAGTCACTAACATGATCATAAGTCGTTGATATACATAATTATAAATAACATGACTTTTTCAACTAAGTTGGTCATACAAAAAAAATCAAAAAGGTTAATTCCAGACCTAGACATTGGATTTCAAATCCTGTGAAATAAAGTAAAATGTACGATGTTTTATTAAATAACTTCTTTAAATTTCTAGCTAAGATATATTACAATGTTCATATTCTTAAGATGCTTACTCTATGGTATCTCAAAACATGGTTTCAATTGATATTGATTATTTCTAATAATCATAGAGACCTCTCAACTCATTGCCCAATCACAAGAACTCCAAAGGGGAAGAACAAAAAGGTCACAAGAAAGAAGGATCATAAAGGAAAATATGAAAAAGAACAAGAAATTACACATCTCAACAGTTTTAAAATGAAATGGACACTGAAAACCATGAAAAATAAAAAAAATATACATAATTATTTACATTTAAGATGACTAGATTTGCAAATTTACCAAAAAGGAAAATTTTGACAAGATTTTGAAATAGAAACATAGCTTTTTTGCACCACATAAATTTTTTGTGATTGAGAGTCTAAAAAAAATATATTTGTATAAACGAAAAAAAAAAAAATCCACCAGGAAACATCAGATAAGATCATTGCTCAAAATTTACACTTAACATAATTATGTATAATACAATCTGCACCATTTTCATGTCTTAAAAAATGAACTAATTGTATTATTTGTGCCCTTAATCTAGGGAATCAAGAGAGAAGAGCAAATTAAAATGATTTGAAGCTCAACTATTGCACAGGAAACTAAATTGGCAAAATAGATTGACTAGAGTAAATACTAAAAATGTTCGATTTAGTCCAGAATAGTGCAAGTTTTTTTAAACAAATCGATGATCCTTCCAAAATTATGAATTTTATTGGAAAAGGAAAAAAAACTAACCACACCAATATAGTTTTCTTGATAATCTTCTACAAATGAGAATGGTAAAATTATTAGTAGTGCATCAGCTACCTCAAGTTAAAAAATGTATTATTCTCGGAGTCATAACTTTATTTCTACTTCTACTAATACACATTCAAAAGACAAAAAGAACCTTGATTTTACTTAAGTAGTGTAGATAACTTTTCTCCTGAACAAACCCTAAAATAAAGAATTCATAACTTGCTCAAGGAAAACGGAGGTGTACATAAAAAATGCTGTATTGAAAAAAGTTACAACATAAAAGGGCTATTGAAAGCTGAAATTATACAATGTGGATATTGATAAATTGCTCATTTTCGAACTAAAACATTTATAGTGTCTCTCAATAAGAAAAAAAATGTCAAAATTATTACTGATTTGGAATAAATATGCTTGCCAGCAATATGTGGTTTTAAATGAGTTTTTAAAAATGACAATAACTTTTTAGAAAACCTACACAATAACTTTCAAAACTCCTCTCTTACACATGATAAAAAATGTTATACCCGGTATGTCAAGTTATGCTGTGAAACTAATTATCAACAGGATGAAAATAAAATTTCTCACATAGACAATCACTGAATACTTATTATGAATTGTTGGACATGGATAAAGTTAATTTTTTTGCAAATATAAGAAAGTATACTGAGAGGAAGGATTTCACACATTGCACCAAAGCCACAGCCAAAATATCCAAACGCAAATGGGACAAGATTGTGTAAGCAATTCAAGCTAGATTGGAAAATGGAAAGTAAAAATAAAATAAAACGTGTGTTAAAACATGGGACAGGAACACTGTATTTTAAGTAAGTTGTGTTAGAACACAACATAGTCAGGCACATTTCAATAAAGAACAGTGAACAAGAAAGAGAATGACAACAAGGTATGCTGCCACTGAGTCAATTGATTAATAACTATTTTTTAAAATATAGATTTTCTTCTTTGTTAACATTAACATTTATCCCCACTAGAGTGCCTCCTACTACAAAGACTGTCGTAACAACAGAGCGTTTAGTAAAACTATGCGCATCTCTTCACATGAACAAGATTGTGCGGCAAAGTGTTGGATTTCTAGCGGAAGAAGTCCGTTCTCTGATGTATATTGTCCCATCTCTCAAGGTGAAAGGCAAGACTCCACTCACCTCTCTCTATTGTATTTTTCGACACCAAACTTTTCATGGATAATTCTACTCTCCAGCACAATATCACTCACTGAGCTCTCTGATTCCCGTACCCATTTCAAATATGTCAATTAATTAAAAAAAGGTATCTCACAACACGGCTACTTCCTTGCTCTTTGCCAAGTTAAGTAAATCAAAGATATGAAGATGAATGTCATGTATTATTGTGTAATAAACATAAAATGCAAATCGCACTCAAGTAGATTGAGATAAATTAAGGGACTTGAATCACAAAGTAATAATTCTTTGTTTTGCCCTAACACAACCAAAAGCCTACAATCTGTGTAAAAAGGGTAAATATTGATACAGACTGACCATTTACGAAACTTTACATCAGTGTGACATTAAAAAAAACATTTAAAGAGAAATTTGGGACCGAATATATGTATGATTAAATCATAATAAATGAATCTAGTATGAAACGTACAAATCATTTTAAGATAAGGTACCGGTATGAGAACAATTGAAATATGTTGTGAAATCAAATCTTGTTAAATTTTTTTTAACTGTTTCTCTCTCCAACTGTATCCACTATCACTTTATACATTTCAAGGGATGTGCCTCTGGCACAGATTCTAAAAAATCTATGTTTTTGGCTTGGGTTTTAAATGTCTGAACACTTGTTAAGTATAATGCATTTTATCCTATGCAAAAAAGATAAATTACTTGTAGGATTAAGACTAAAAGACCCGGGCACCATGACATAAATTCAGAGAGAAGGTAAAGATTACAATGATATACAATAAATATTAATTAATGCATATTAACAAAAGTTGTGCAAAACAGACAAAAGGAAACACTCCTCATCATCATGATCATCATGAAGTAGTAACACATCTATATATCATCATTGCAGGGTGAAAAATCTATATACTTTTCATTCTCGCTTCTACTTCCTCATCTTGTTATGTTACATACAAAGATCATTGTCTTAACTTTTACATTTCTTACACTAGGAATTAAGAGCCTATATTTTTTGCTTTGCCTAAGGCCGAGCTGTGCGCGCAAAATCAATGCTTTGCTAGGGCTGGGACTCCAAGCCTCTCTCCTGGCGATGGCTGCTATCACTAGTACCTCCAACAGGTCCTGTCGAAACGCTGTTAGCTTCTCGGAAAGAAGAAGATACGGGTGGTAAAGAAGTCCCCTGCGAGGTAACCCCATGCTCCAGAGTTTCTGGCGACTGATGAGTGTGTGAAGAATCTGGTTGCCCCGGACTGGTGGGAAACTCTGTGTAAGGTGGGGGGAGACTCGAGTCCTCCAGGGGCCAGATCCCAGCCCCAGCACCGGCTGATGGAACCATCTGGGCGTTGTCTGGAGGGATATAGCAAGAGAGATTATATAATTATAAACAAATACTTTTGACACTGTTGCCCACTTAAAAAATGATAGAAAAGATCAAAAGGTTAGTTGGTTTTATTTGTTGTTTAGTATCCAACATCAGCACTATTTAGGCTCATGGTGTATTGTGGGCGGAATCTCAAGTATAAAGTCCTACAATTTTACGTGCTGCCTCATTGAGACAGGGCGGGGATACAATGACTCCTGTCTCAGTTGGTCACATTATACTGACA
Organism: Elysia chlorotica; assembly: GCA_003991915.1. Classification (NCBI taxonomy): domain Eukaryota; kingdom Metazoa; phylum Mollusca; class Gastropoda; family Plakobranchidae; genus Elysia; species Elysia chlorotica. The sequence continues at coordinate 153,066 of RQTK01000403.1, forward strand.
CCGGCCTCACAAGTAGGGGGCCAAATGGGATAAATACATTTTTGACCAATCCTTGATTTTGAACAAGGGGCCTTTCAATTGGTGGCAAAGTAGCTTTTAAACCAAACAGCACTAAATAAAAGTTTTTATTCCCAGAAAATGTTCTACGATGTAAACATAAGAGATAATGCATTTCTGTTTCTGCTCATCTTCATAAGATACATACCAGTTTTACCTTGTCCAGGGTAAGGAGGTAACACAGCTTTTCCACTGACTGGATAAATATTTGGCTGATTCACCACCTATTAACAAATGCAAAAGCACAGTGGTTGAGTTGAGTCATACAAAAAATTGATTTAGCTAGACAGAAGAGTTACCAATTTTCAAACCTTTCATTATGAAAATTTTAAATTAAAACAACAATTCCCCCTCCCCCCCTCCCCCCCACAACAAAACGACACATAACAGCCATTTCAGTGAATTCAGTTTATTATGAATAAGTTACAAAAACTTCAAACCAGGAAACTGCTCTCAGTGTATTTAGGAAAGAACAAGTTTACAAACCAACACAACACTAAAAATAACCAAAAAAAACTGATAAAATTGTTAATGTTCTATGACACCTGTAAGATATTTGAATTTCAAATAACTATGCCTACCTGGGCATATTCAGAGGGCATACTACTAGCAACTATGGAGACTGGTAATACTGCGGTATCAGGTGTTCTTATTAAATAAACAAAAAGACACACTACAGTGATTTCTATAGTTCTCTGACCACCTCTTCTAGAGGAATTTACAATGTACATTTTTATTATGAACTAGCAACAGAAACATTGAACCAGCGATCTGCTAAATTTTAAATTGTCTACCTCGGCATATGCAGGGGGCATACTGGCAACCAAGGGAGGCTGGTGGTACTGAGGTACAGGATACATGGCCGCATTGCCGGGCCCGTTGTAAGCGAAGAAATTGAAAGGCCGGCCCTGCCTCTCTTGGCCGCGGCCGCAGTTACCTGCCCCGTGTGAGGGGCTGATGGTGGGGGAGAGGCCTGCCGGAGATGCACCGGGGCTGTTTGAGAGCATGGCCAGGCGCCGGCGGCGGTAGTATCCACAGCCTCCAAAGCAGGATAGCATCATGAAGATGACCAGGAACCTACATTCAAAATTCATAATGGGAAACTTGTAAAATATCTGGAAAAGCACAATAATGCCAAAAAATTACGCAAATTGATAGGCGATTTAAGTGTTAAATGTGGAATCATTTGCAATTGATATTCAGAGCTTAAGAAAAATTTGCAAGATAAATGAAGCTAACGAAAGAGCAATTAATTATTCGCCCTTTCCAGCTTTACGCCTTAAAAGATTAAATGAGTAAAAAAAAAAAAAAAGAAGACATAAGACAAATTATATAAAAAATCATTCTAAAACTGTATTTCAGAAGGCAAAGTATTAAAAAATGTTCAGTTCACTTACCAAAAGTACCACATGTTCCATACTTGCAGGCGAAAGTGTTTGCTCTGCATCATGCTGTCATAGCAGCATCCCCTCCGTGTCTCACAACATTTGGAAGGTGAGCTACAGCTAGATTGAAATCATATATAAAGAGGTTAAATATTTTAAGAATTTTACTTATGGCTAGGAATAGAGTTCCTAATGTCGTCAATACAATAAAAGAACAACTCAACAAAATCAATATGAGTTTAACCTGACTGAAATGTATTTACAAATACCCTCTAAGAAAACGAATCCAACGCTTATTTCCACTGAAACTTTCACAAACTTTTTAGTAAAAAAAGAAAATAATTAAAACTGGTTACTGTTAGTCACTAATGCTGCTACTAGGATAATGCTACTTGTATTGGTTGGGCCGGTGTCAGTATAATGTGACTAGATAAGATGCTGTTACTGTGTGGCAGCCCGTAAAATCGTCAGACGTTAGTCTTAGGACCTGTCCACGATGTGTCAGATGTTAGTCTTGAGTCTTTTCAACACAATAGTCTTATGCTGACTTTACACGCTAATCTCAACTAAAACTCAAACTACTACTACTACTCCTGCTACTACTACTACTACTACTACTCCACCACTACTACTACTACTACTACTACTACTACTACTACTACTACTACTACTACTACTACTACTACTACTACTACTACTACTACTACTACTACTACTACTACACATTTATATATTACTACTACTATTCACTACCACACTACCACTACTACTACTACTACTACTACTACTACTACTACTACTACTACTACTACTACTACTACTACTACTACTACTACTGCTTCTGGGGGCGAGATGGCTCAAGTGGTAGAGCGATGGTCTCTCAAACGCTCTCCATAGGGAAGTCTCCGATTCAAAACCTACTCTCGATCAATATTTTGTTCTTTGTTTTCATTTTCTCCCTCTTCAGCTGGGACTGTTTCAGTACCACTTGTATAATGTAACCAACTGAGACAGGAGTCCATGTGTCATCACACAGTCCGTGTGGCAGCATGCGAAATTGTCAGACATTAGTCTTATAGCCCGTCCAAAAAAGCCTATATAGGGCTGGCGCTGGAAGCTGCACAACAGACAAACATCACGTTTACTAACACTACCATTACAGCTGCCGTTAATAACAGTTTGACACTGCTACATGTTGAATATTTTATGGAAAACACTAAACTCTACTTACTATGAGCCGTCGCTACAATGCTGACGATCACCAAACACCTGAAAAAATACACAAAAAATACGAATTAATTACCTTCATTGAATAAACAAGAACTTTTCTGTTCGGTAGACTTTTGTTAGTATGACTGGGGTATATTTGTTGAACTAAATAGATAGATTACTTTGTTCTAGACCCATAGATAATTTTTCTTCATTCGCTTTCAACACACATTTATTTAAGTTAGAGCGCATGTCACGAGTTTATATTCACGGCACGTCGGGATAGTAACGACTATAATGTGATGAACAAGAGAGAGGGGGGAGAGGGGGGAGAGGGAGAGAGAAAGAAAGAGAGAGAGAGAGAGAGAGAGAGAGAGAGAGAGAGAGAGAGAGAGAGAGAGAGAGAGAGAGAGAGAGAGAGAGAGAGAGAGAGAGAGAGAGAGAGAGAGAGAGAGAGAGAGAGAGAGAGAGACATTCTAGGCAACCTATCAGTCGACACAAAGAAATGGGTCTATAGATGGAGTTATCATTGTTGTTTTTTCTCCTCATTGTTTGCCCCATATGATATAATGTGGTATTCTAACTTGTCTAACTCTAAGGGTTCTTACTGACGCAGGCAGGAAACCCAGTCTCAAGCAGGTCTTGCATTTTTTTACTTCACAGGCAACGGGAAGAAGGGTTTACTCACCGAGTGATTTGAAACAGAAGTTCCGAAATACACATCCATAGGGTGATGCAACATGGCAATACAATATTTAAAAAAAAAACAACGAATTTTTATCAATTTGGAATTCTCTGCCTTTTTCACTGAGGTCTGCAGGCAATGTTGCAATATTCAAAAAACACCTCAAGACATGCCTATTTAAAAATTATCTTGATAAATAATATCATGTCAAATTTTGCTTTTGGATATTGTGTGTGTGTGTGTGTGTGTGTAGTGTGGGTGTGTCTGATGTACAATTAGTATGGACGAATGAAAGAATATTGTAAAGCGCTTTGAGGCCTCGGCATAAAGCGTTATAAAAATGTACTACTTCTTCTTCTTCGTCTTCTTATTATTATTAATTTACCGACAGGCTTTTTTTTATAACAATTTAAAACTTGGAAGAGTTTTGCCTTGCCTATCCTAGAAGCTGAACATTTTTTTCAATGTATCTATCTTCTATTAAATTGTAATGAAACATCGCAATTATAAACATAAGTAGATGGCTTTGCAAAACGAATTTCCACTATTTGAGCGTTTGATATAATTTTATAGTAAAAACACATTAAAACAATACTTTTATCACAATGAACTGATCTGAACAATAAATATACACTTAGTGTCCATAAAAAGTTCCTTTAAAAGTTTATGACTGTGTAATACTATTAAAAAATCCGCAATGAAAAGGAGATGACACGGATGCTATTGATAAACACCGTATGACTCATTATAAAAATACGACAGCCCGCAGATCAAAATAATTGTACGATGAAAACAACTGAACGGGTAATACGACAGCGAACAGGCGAAGTGCAATGGCAAGGCTGCTCAGCCCACATTGTACTGTACACAATTTATGTAGCTTGCTCCCATGCTACAGATGGATGTCACAAATCCATAATGTACAAATTACTGCACCGTGGATCCAGGCGTTTGAGAGGCACCGAAAATCTATAGTACGATGTATAGTAATTATTATGAGCCAGTAAGCAACGATGCCGGTTCGATGCGATTACGAGACAGAGATAAATACAATGTAATATGATTGTGGTGCACATGTTATACTGGTTGGTAAGAGAAGAGTACAGATCGATATATGCAGACTTCTTATAGAGGATCTGGCCCTCACATGTGACAGAGTGAGACTGTGTTTAAACCATATTTGATTTAATGAAATTGTCACTGAAAATGCTAAAATAGAGAAATAAAATGCGACTGGAAAACGGAAGGCTGGAGAGAAAGAAAGAATGAGAGGGAAAGAGAGAGTGTGTGTTTGTATGAGTAAGAGAGAGAGAGAGAGAGAGAGAGAGAGAGAGAGAGAGAGAGAGAGAGGAGAGAGAGAGAGAGAGAGAGAGAGAGAGAGAGAGAGAGAGATTTTTTTTTATTGTAATAATATTGGCACGCTCTTCATTCACACTGAGCTGAAACATGATTGGCTATAGTCTAGCTACGACCATGATAACAAATTGGCATGGTAGTTAAAATATAAATATATACATAGTCAACTTCAACTTTCTTTATTTTGTTTGTTTGTTTGCACTACTCAAATATTCTCCGGTATGTTCTTATTTTCTAAGCAAACACGAATTTTAACTGGATCCATTATCAAACTTAGACACTTTATTTGAGAAAATAAAAAACGTACATACTCAGAACAGGCAATTGATTGTAACAAACCTAGTAAATATAATGACATTTCACTGAAGTCATCATCAAAACCACGTCGTTTACATTCCCTATTTAGTATGACTATTTCAAAACAAAATCAACCCAAACGCATTTTTTATAAGATCTTATCAACCTTAATCCCCTTCCTAAACAACGTTATGATTTTACCATTTTAAGCTTCATTTTTCCATCAGTTTTCAAACAAAACAGCTACAAACCAAACAGAAACGGACAGACTTATTGATGATAATAAATATGTTAACCTTAAACACACGCCATGCTTCGTATCATTGCCCAACTACGTCCAGAGCTAAGAATGCTCTACAACACAAAAAAGGCTAAAATCTGGGGACCTTCTTATAAATAGGAGGAAAAAATGTTTTGACACAAATAAAAATAGACCAAAAAAAGGAAGAACTAGATTTTAAAAAAAGGAGGATTTCAGCCTAAAGGAGGAGGATTCTCAGCCCTGTACGTCATTGAATCTCTATGCCCCCACCCCCCGCCCCCCTCACCCACCAAAAATTTTCAACAGCCAGCCACAATGTACTCTTGAGGAATACATAAAACATTGGACAAGGAATACATATGATTTCAAAGAATTTGCCATTTTTGGCATTTTAAATTTAATTCAAACTGAATAAAAACTTTTTTCAAATCCTAGTATTAGGGTTGAGAACATGAACTGAATTGACAAAAAACAAAACAAACAATAACAACAACAACAACAACAACAACAACAACATAAAAGTGAATTTTAATTGGAATAACACAATACTGTACCGAACAATTGCAATATATTTCATAGTTGAGGGTTATACTTATAGCATTACTAGAGCAGTTCATTACTTCAAGGTTTGTGATTGCAGAAACTCACGTTAATATAAAATCATTTATTATATATGGCATGGTGACCGTAAAAAATACAAATCTACATGTCATTTGAGTTTAATCTGTTTTAATTTAAGCAATTTGTAGAAAAAGAAGAGAATTAAAACTTAGAACTTTAGATATAGGTAGACATGCTAGTTTTATAATGTATCCACAAACTGACTGGATGCCAGTATTTATTTGGGTGCATTGATAACTAAGTTAGCAAGTTAAGTAGGTAATAATTATAATAATCAAATTGAAACAAATCCCGAGAAGTTTGAAAAAGAAATTTTGCCTTTACTTCACCTTTACTTAGCCCCCCTCCCCATTTAAGTACGCCTAAAAGAAATTTTAGGATGTAATTCTGTTCCAAGGTACGAAGAAGTTTTGGTAATATAGAATAGATCCATAAAAATAAATGCACCTATCAACAATTGATAATTATGACATAAGACTTGTAAGCTTTAAGGTACACCCAAGAATCTTTCTAATCTATATTTATGTGTATGGAATATGTTGCTTTAAGATCGATTTGTGCCTTCACATAAATCAAGAGATTGATACTATATATATTAGTTTTTTCTTCGATTCCGCACTAGAATATTTAGTCACTTTTTATTTCTATTTCTTTATTCAATCTTGCACTAGAATATTTAGTCACTTTTAATTTGCTATGTTTACAGATGTTTACATTCTGTACTCACCTCTGAGAGTAACGACACAATGCCTAATATTATCAAAGTAGGATCCATTGCAGATTGTTTAAGACCATAAACAATACAGGATGAGATGCTTTACACTGTTAGGTTCTCTATCATGACTCTTGAGGGATTTACTATAGAAGAGAAAAAAGGACACATAAGATTACAGTAATAAGAACTTTTTTAAACTACGTACATAGCAATAGACAGGCACTCATATGATATACGATAAGATATATTGTCCACCCAAGGAAATTGTCATCGTGGTTACATGGGCTACACAAAAAGTAGTAACGCATGTATTTAAAACATATAGGCGCACATATAAAAAAAAAAGAAAGTGCATGTAGATATTTACATAAGCAATGAGAATATTTAATATTGCACTGGTTATACAATCGTTAGTTTGATGAAAAAAGAATAAATAATACATATATTATGTATTAGAATAATAATTCTACACTACACTGGTTGCATAGTAATTATTATTTAAAAGACACATATAAAAGTGTATAGCGTAAATAAAATATAGGATATTTATGTACATAAAATAATAAGTTCTTATAATGTGAAATATTACGCTGGTTATACACTTACACATAGTAGAGACAGATTACTGAAAGATGGACTGGTTTAGGGTTAGTGAAGATACATCACTGTATAATACCAACGTTTTATGTGAAGTAATTAATGAAATGTAGACATATAGCATGTAGCATAAATGATTTAGAAATGATTTAGTTCTGGCCTTCAGATCTTAGTTGTCCAGACCGTTGCAAACACAATTAACTGTCTAACAAGAGGATTCCCTTGGTCTTTTAAAATACCAAAAATTTTCTTAAAAAACAATGTGTCAAGTAGTTGTGAAACGCTGCCAGCACTCTCACCTGTAACTTTTGAGACCCCTCTCAAAACACTGTTTATTTTTGCTTAGTCGGAAACTTTAGCATTCCCGCCCCAAGCCATGAGGCAAAACAAGATCATAAAAGGCTGAGCATTATGCAGATCATAGCTTTGTCGATATTGAATCGATATAGACTTCTTATAAATAAAACACATTCTTTAAAGAATACAACTTTCAAAGTTATATTCTATGCATGGGGATGCCAGTCTAGACATTCACAGATTGCTACTCCTTAGTAAATTCATAATTTGACACCCTTTCAACCTCTTGACCCTTCCATTTTAACATTGCCTGGTGATTTTTGTTTTTCCTGAAATTTACGACCAGCTCTTTTGTTTTGTTTACAGTAATTAGGTGGTAGTTATCGCACCACACTTGAAAACTTTTAACGACCTAGTAATAACTTCCTTGGTCTTTTTCTGAATCAATATGGGCTTGTATTGTTGCATCTCAATATGGGCTTGTATTGTTGCACCATCTGCATATATTGAATTATTGGGATGTTTTCATGCAGACTCATGCAGTCATTTGTGTATATAGTGAACAGATAGGAGAGAGCACTGATCCTTTGTGGGGCCCCTGTGTTTGTCTTGATGGTGTTTGATATATGCATTTTATTATCTGACGCTCAGTTCAAAATATATGAACACAAGAACTCCCTTGACATAAACCTCTTGGGGACAGTCTAAAAGTTTTTTTTTTTTTATGCCATGTTACTTTATCTTCATTTCAGGAATGCAGCAACCAAATTCCGGATATCCTGCTCATCAAATCAGAGCACTAACTGCTTGAAATATCTGGCACATTGCACAGATTAAAAAGTACCCTTCAAACCAATTTTAAAATTTAAATGTTTGCTCTAGGTTTCCCAAAGAGAAGGAGTGCCAACAGCCACACCAAAGATTTGAACCCTGGACCTCCTGCTTGTCAGTCCTGAGCTAATAAATGAGCTTGGCAACCCTACTGACCCAACATTGTTGAGTTGGTTTAACTTCCAACATCAGCACTATATTTTAAAAACTATATTGTGGACGGGCACCAAGACTAACGTTTGACAATTTTATGAGCTGCCACACACGAGACAGGGTGGGGATGCCATGACTCCTGTCTCAGCCGATCACATTATACTGACACCGACCCAACCAGTAAGGAGCGCAATCGCCACAGCTCGAACTCGGACATTTTGCACCGGAAGCCGATGTTCTATCCCAGGAGCACTGCGCCCCCCACTGACCCAACATTAATAATATATCTACCCATGGGTTTCCAGAACAATCCAACAGTAGATGGTTGTGTCTGCTTTGCCTGGTGATTGAACTGCCTCTTTATAACTATAGATTTACGAATTTCTATCCAAATTTTGCAATACGCACTATGTATAAATCTAGATCTAGTATTTGTATACAAATGTTTTAAATGTATTTGTTCAAATCAATTTTTTTATTACAATTGATGCGTGTTAAATGTTCTATCTATCGGTCTAAAGATAGGTTAGGCATATTTACGTATACATTTTAAATATCTAGTCTAGTTGCGATGCACATACAGCTTTCATTTATAATGTCAATTATTTGGACGCAAACACTAGATCTAGATCTACGTGTAGTGTTAACTGTTATTGTTGAGTGTACATTATAAATGCGGCTTTAATGCCCAGTTGGGCTGCCAATATTAAAAAGTATTATTCCCAGCCTGGTCATATCCCTAAGTGTGAGCCTCTACATATGGGACCTAATTTTATTTTGTTTTAAATGAGATCTAATCTAGATCTTTACTTCTTTTCTTTTGACTACAAAAAAAAAATATGATTACTCTCATCCCGCGATGCGAATTTATTACTCTTACCCCAGGGGTGAAAATAGTGAAAACCCTTCCAAATTTTTATTCTCATCCCCCCTTCTCAATGATGAACGCCTTTAGACAAACTTATTGATATGATATATGTTGATTTGTTTTCCTCAATATGGCCTACATAGTTTTACTTGCAATATATATATATCTAGATCAATCTTTAAAACTCGAATCTCACTAACTTCGCCACTTAATTTCTTCTTTCTGCTGCCGAACTAGAGATCAAGATACCCAAGATTTTTAGTAGTGAGCATTCTCAAATCTCAACGGAAGTGTCTCCATAGCCCAGCGTCTAGGGTGACCACGAAAAAAAAGTCGTGTGCTCAAGTACGATGATGGCACTTTCGTTTTCTTAGGTTCCCCCTATACTCCCAAAGCCACTTCTTCCTACACCTTGCTAGTATTGCTTTTTTTTTTGCCTCGTCTTACTAGCTTAGACTCATCATTAAATCTAAGTAATGGAGTAGATCTATATTATAGGCCTGGTAGATTTGAGTAAATCTATAGTCGACTTCACGTTTATGGTAGAGAGAGAGATAAGAGAGAGCAGAATTTTTATATAATAGAGTGTGTGTGTGTGTGTGGGACGAGTGGGAGAAAAGAGAATGAAAGAGAAGAGAGAGAGAGAGAGGTGAGATGTATGAGGAGAGAGAAAAAGAAGAGAGAGAGAGAGAGAGAGAGAGAGAGAGAGAGAGAGAGAGAGAGAGAGAGAGAGAGAGAGAGAGAGAGAGAGAGAGTTAGGGACACAAAATCAAGGAGTGCCGGAAATGGAAATACAACACAAAAGAATCTTTAAATTAATTACAAAAGGAATTTAATAATGAGTATTCACTGACTGAGGATGGGATGAGCCCAGCCTTCTAAGCTTCTTTTTCTCTTCCAGTGGGAGATATAATTATATATCAAATTCAAAGCGCACACACTATCAGATTTAGGGTGTTTGACTCTACTGCCAAACATACAAGCTCAAATTTAAATTTATAAAGAAATGAAATTATAAATAATAAGTAATCAACAAGATTTGGATCCAATCTCTGATCAGTCTTATTTTTAGTCCTACTTTTAAGATCTCGGCTGGATCTAGATTAAATCTACATTATTTCAACATCTTAAGTTTATTCCAAATATCTAAACATGGGCTTACACTTCAATTATGTATCAAGACAATAGGTAACCTACCTTTCTTTAAAGTACAGTTCCAGTCAAATGATCGGTCGATTTTCTCAAAATCTAGCACTTTTGATGGTTTAGCTTTTTAGTAGTAATGTTTGGATGAACGGTCATTTCATGCTTTTTTCACACAAGAGTCATGACACATTTGATCATTTGAGTGGCTTCCCTTAGAAAAAGAAAAGACTGGGACTGGAACAGTGGAAGAAAATAATGTACTCACCAACCTGACGTGTAAACTAAGTGATAGCACTCACTTTGAATTTTATTGATCTTCAAGTAATTAGATTTGGTTTATGTGTAGACGTATTTAACTTTGCTATTTCTTCTGAGACCAATTAATATTAGGTCTAAGTGTCTAAAGGTATGTGAAAGCATCACTTCTAAGGTGAAATCACTGCTCAGACACCCTTGACGAGGCTTGCTCAAGATCTATAGTCTCGAGATTTTATCAAACGCATTCAAATCAGAATCAGTTTAATAAAATTCTCATAAGTTCTCAATTTGAGGTAATAAAATCCTTGAGCAAAATAGCTGGGACTAAGCTGATCACATTATACTGACACTGAGTAAACCGATAGCAGCGGTCAGAGAGCGAATTGAATGCAAGTGAGGGACTGCACATAGATCTACATCCGATCGGCAGTCAGAGGGTTGTGAGGAGGGGAGTGACTGGGGGCAGCTAATTGTAACTGTGGTTAAATTGTCATTATGTTGTGAGAAATGTTAGTTGGGTTTTACTGGGTGTAGTTTTTTCACAAGATTAGTGAACTTGGAAATTGGGGTTTAAGCCATTAAGGTTTTTTTAGGTGATTCTTTGAGTATCTTAATTATTTATAAATCAATACTGAAACTGAAAGTGCTGTCTACTTCAGAATAGAGAATCTGAATTATTTGCTGCCGATGAAGCAATCTCACTCTTTTTCTTATTTACTGATCAATTTCAATTTAAAGCCCCTAAATACAGCATTTATGATTTAGAACCAATAATTATAAATATTAACCAAATCAAAACTAAGTGATTGAGACGATTGTGTTGAACAGGTATGAGAGATGTTCAATCTGGACATGGCAATGGGTCAGCAGGTCCAATGTACTTCTGGTTCTCACATTATTTGGTTGTTAGCCTCTTTTGCACTTGAAAAAGTAACATGGTGCTTGCTATCCACCTTTCTTTCTCAGTCCAAGGGATCGTCATGCGTTTTAGCATGAATTGATTTCACTTCTGTAAACTATGTACATTACAGGTGCCTCACAGTCCCTGGGAAAGTAATCAAAAAAACTTTGGAAATTGAGAATTTAGTTTCTAAAATCAATTCTTAAAATTGGTTCTTAGGTGGATTTTCATGTCAAGAGGAGGGCCTTACACGATCGTGAACATGCAAAATAAAATTTCAATTGCTTTCACAAAGATAGCGAGTTTTTGTTGTTACACTGCATTAGAATTATTGTTTATATATTCACACTTATTTAAAGAACTATAATAACAGTTTGGTCATTCGCTTTTTTTTTTCTTTTTCTCTTAAATATTCAAATTCCTCTCTGATCCACTGAATTGTAGAGCGGAGTGCTGGTCACTATGATGAAGAAAGCCATGTTTCACAAATTTACAAGCTTCATTCAACAAACTGTTGATGTGGTAAGAGCATACATTAGTTGGCAAAAATGCTTTGTTTATTAAAAGAATGTTTTAAAAGGAAATTATATGACAAATGGTTATAAAGAATTTAAAAACATTTTAAAACTTTGCTTTTTGTTTTTAAATAAAAAATGAAAATCAAATAATCATATATATTAATAAATTGTTTATAAATTTCTTTTTTCTTTTTTTACTTTTACTACACTTAAATTTCTAAGATTTTGAATATTCCAAGAAGTAAAGACCTGAACAACCATAAGTTTTGTTTTGCAAGAAAAATGTGTAACTACACTAGGTCTGCCTAGATATATTTAGATTTTAATGACTCAATACTATAAACCAGCAGTAAAAATACAGATCTTAAAGTAGGATTGATTTGTTGAATTTTTTTTCAGTTTTCCCCCAACATCGCACCACATGAAGAATTTGTATATCATTGGAAATCTGTGACTGGGTACTTTCTGGACAACAAAGGTTAATAAATTTTTGTCATTTATAATAAAAATCCATCTTTTCCACCCATAAACCATCCTTTTTCAATAAAAAATGTTACTCTCTAAAAATGAAACTGATGCAAAAATTATGTAAGTTTTGAGGATTAGAAGTCTGCAGTTTTGGGGAAAAAATGAAGGATTTATGACTTACATTTTATCAAGAGAAATTCTGTTTGTCTCAGATATATTTAAATTTATAAACTTTTCTTTAAGTCTTGTGTAGTCAATATATGTATCAGTGTAAATTCATGTGTATATACATGCGTAAATTAAGCTCAGGTCAGGTTCAGTTGTGTAAAGTAAAATTATCTAAGCGACTGCAAAGTTTTGCACTAACAGACTGAGCTATCGACACCTAACATCTTAAGGTAAAAAATTTATTTGTGGGATTTCATCCCCTTCTAGTTGGGTGGGTGTCAGTATAATGCTATGACTAAGAATGAAATCAGGTCTCTTAGACCTGTCTAGTGTGAGGTAGCACATAAAAAAAAGTGAGATGTTAGTCTTGGATCTGTCCACAATATAGCTTATAATTATAGTGCTGACATTGTGTGTTAAGGAACCATCTAAGCTCAACTCAACCATAACGTCTTAACTTGTACAGCCTAATGAATGACTCATATTATTAAGTTATAAATATATTGTTTTGTGTAACGTCAGATGGAGCAGTCCGCATTGAGGAAACTGCCTTGCCAGAGCATTTGATGGCCATGCTGCGAATACTGCAGGAGGAAGAGTCCAACTATGGAGAGGCAGGCACAACAGGGGCCTGTCTTGAGTATTTACTACAGCACAGATTGTTGGAGACCCTCTACACTCTGGGCCGTACTGATGTATGTGGTCCTTTATTTGTTAAAAAGAATATATATATGCGGGGACGAATAGGTGGTTGTTAGAGAGAGAGAGAGAGAGAGAGAGAGAGAGAGAGAGAGAGAGAGAGAGAGAGAGAGAGAGAGAGAGAGAGAGAGAGAGAGAGAGAGAGAGAGAGAGAGAGAGAGAGAGAGAGAGAGAGAGAGAGAGAGAGAGATAATAATAATAATAATAATAATAATAATAATAATAATAATAATAATAATAATAATAATAATAAGCGCCATCTTCAGTTTTTACAATTTAAAATCTCATTTCAAATGAATAATGACAAAGTGACATAGAAATGTCATAAGAATACATGTCATATCATTAGAAAACTAAAAGCAATTATTTTTAAATGCCAATTTTTCATTTGGTTGGACCTTTTTTTATTTCAAGTCTAGTTATTTTTATTAATGTTTTATATCACTAAAGTGCACAACGCAAAAAAAAAAAAAAATTTATTTCATAATACATTTAATATGATTTCTTTATAAGTTTGTAGAACTAGTTATGACTTTTTTTTTTTAAAGTAATTATGTTTACAACTTTTGATTTATTATTTAGAAACCTGTTGCTTTCTTCAAAACCAATCTATGGTTCATTTACATTTTTGATAAAGTATGACTTTTCAAACAATTTTTCAGCATCCTCCTGGGATGAAACAGCTTGTTTTAAGTTTCTTCACAAAGACTTTATCAAGAATCTCACATCCCCTTTTACCTCACATCAATGTGCACAGAGCAATACAGGTATAACATTTGAGCGATGATCCTTTCAATGATGAAACAATTTTAATGTTTTGTTTGATAAACAAAGACTCTTATAAGCATTTTTGCAAAAAGTCCTAATTTAATTTTCCAAAATCTTGGAAAACAAAGAATCTTATAAATATATCTGCAAAAAGGCCTAATTCAATTTAAAAAAATCTTATGGATGTTAAAGATCATGGAAACTTGGCAGAAATCTTGGGTTGTCCCTATTAGCAATTGTGGATTACCCCTATAACATATGTAGGGCAAACCAGGGTGAATCAGGCACAAGGCGCTGATACACGTTTAGAGCTAGAGCCCTGTAAGGTTAGGAAAACTACTATATATAGACCTTTCTCATTCCAAAATAAAAAGAAATGTCGCTCGTTCTAGAAATGTAAAAGTTTTAATTTTTTTCAATTTCTAAAAAAGCATTTGGCACTTTTTAAACTCAAAAAGTCAAAAATCTGCCTGATTCGCCATGGTTTCTTCACATAATGATTACTTTTTTCACAATGCTTGTTTTTATTTTTCCTCCATTTTTCTTTTTAAAGCGCATGGTGAAAGCATGTGGTGAGACAAGAGCCACGCCCACAGAGAAGGAAGAGATAGAATTTCTGTGCACTGTATGCGCTAAGATCAAAACAGACCCTTATCTGGTGAACTTTTTCATTGAGGTAACTTGAGTGTAATGTGGTGTACACACTATTTATATCAGTTTGTCATTACTGGGTTTTGAGTGTTAGAAAGTGCATCAAACCATATATTTATTGGTTCAATTAATTAAAGAATTAATAATAATTAAAATTAAAAATTGTGATTAATGTGCCATAATGTTATGTAATACTAACCCACCTCTGATTACTTAAACTTAACGTTCTGAGACATTCGAGAAATACTTCTCTATTGCTGGATTTTCCCCTCACATAAAGACCACTTAAAGTAAGCCCATTAATTTTATATAAATTGATGGCTTCATTGATTTTGCCTTATTCTGCTATTGGTTAGATTTTCATAGTGGACAATCTTGTGGTCAGGCGGTCTCTTAAGCTGATTTATGCGGCAAACATAACTTATCAAAAGCCCACAAGAGGGTGGTGTAGAGAACTTGTTGTGTATGTGATTGCCTTACACAAAGTCTATTAAATTAAGTTTTGTAAATCAATCTTCACAACACTACTGATCCTGTGACAAATCAATGAAGGTCTGATGTTTAAACAGTATTAACCCCCTATTCAAAGTTTAAAGATTTTTTTGTGTGGTCTCTTTGAGAGTTATGCAGAACGAGAAAAATCCAATGGCTACTTGCTAGCAGGGTACCAAATTCTTTACACAATAAGACCATTTAAAAGTGACATAGTTTCGAAGTAAATAACCAGCCCTATTCATTGTGAAAATGATTAAGATGTCTGTTACTTTAAAGTCTACAGTGCTCACAATTTCACAAAATTATGCTTTGTCTCTCAAGGAAATAGGTGTTAAACGCGTAGGTATATTATTATTATCTCAACACCAGTGTAATAGGCAAAAGGACCCACAGTGAAAACTTGTCCAGGCCACTGGGTCAGCCCAGTGGTACAATGATTATAGGTGGGGACAAATTTCAGGGCTTAAGCCCCAAAGTAGTCTAAACTTTCACTTTAACAACACTGCGCACTGCTGTAGGGATAAGCAAGACAGGCACATTGCAGTGCTAATTGTATCTGTGGGAACATAAAGTGTGTTTGCTTTGTTCTTGTTACATAACTTTCAGAGTCCCAAAAAGCCTTCTGATGTTGGGGCTGCTAGTCAAACGCAGCAATCCAAGCAGACCTTCAGCCTAGTAGATGCTCTACTCACACTCTCTCACAGTGAGGTCAGTATTTTTCTTTTGATCACCGAATGACAAACGGAAAAGTAATACTTTGACACATATTTATGAGTCACAAGATAATCTTACTGCTGTAGAAACAGAGAAATAGCGTGACAGTGTTCATCAGGGTTCTCACTCTTTGGTTACCCTACGCTTTGTCAAAGAGTATGGCTCTTTACTCAGTTTACATCTTAGCCAATCTATTCAACTTAAATTCAGGATAGTACTTCAAATGTTTAACTTCGCTTATTAAAACACTATGAAGCAAAATTTGGAAGTGTCATATTCTATATGTTTAGCTGAGATAAACATTCTGTAACAATTTTAGGAGAAAATTTAACGTGACACAAAGACCTATTGTAGCATCTCAATTATTCATATCATTATTTTTCCCTGCCTTCGAACAACTATTCCTTTTATAAAAAGAAAACACATCTTTATTATTTATAACTGTGGTTGCAGGATGCCAGAGTATCAGTCAAGGCGTGTGAAGGCCTTATGTTATGTGCTAGTCTTCCAGAACATTCTGCCGCCAAAGCTATCATCCACCAGACACAGTTCTGTCAGACTTTGGCTTCCATTCTCTGTGATACCTTCAAAAAAGCCCCACTGATGGTGTCACCAGAAGACATAATGACTGCTGAGGCAAAGTGGGGGTGAGACTTATGATTACTTACACTTGAAGTTTTGTATTGAGATATGTTGTGTTTGGTTGTTTTTTTTAAAAACTTTTCAATTAGAACTTAGGCTTTTAAAGTTTTCCTTTAAAACTTGTATTTTTACATATTTTTAATTCTTTAGATCAAATCTTCCTACCAAACTTTATCTATTCATAGAAAGTATCCTAATTTGAAATGTATACAGATTGGTATTTTGCTTTAGCTTAAAATCAAGCCCTATGCATCAAATGTTTTCACATTTTTTCCCTCAGGTTTGATGACATTTCAGGGAGAAATGAGCAGAATAGCTTTGAGGGGAAACACCGCCTTATATCTTTCCTCTCGTGGCTGGACTACTGTGATCAACTTATTGCCGTTTCCAATCCCTCTGTTGGCGAGGCATTGGCAGCTGAGATTCACAAGCAATTATTGACAGATTGTTTCTTACCCCATATAATGCAGCCGTGAGTACAATTTTTAAAATGCCTTTATTGGTAAATAATCTTTTTCTCAAATTTTGAAGGTCCTTTTGATAATTTGCATAATGACTTGGGCTTCTTCTAAAACTTCTTTGTTTGATTTCTTTTCTGTCCAAGAGATGCGGAGCATTCGTCTTAAAAACCACATTTCTATTGCTTTCAGTTTCTTTTCTATCTGATTTGACACCGTCCACGCCTCGCAACCATACATTAGAATAGGTTCTATGTAGCACTGAAGGACCCTTTTTCTTGTTTGGATGGAGATGCGCTTATTTGTTAAGATGGTTTTCATGCGCTGGAAACTTGCCTTTGACTGCGCTATGCGAGATGATATTTCGATGTTGTTTCTGCCATCGCCTGATATTATTGCCCCTAGATATTTAAAGCGGTCACTTTGTTTGAGTTTGGTTCCTTTGATATAGATGTCACACGTCGGCGATATCTGTTCCTTGCTGATAACCATTACCTCTGTCTTTTTACTGTTCAGTTCTAATCCTTTTTTCCTGCTCTCCTCTTCTACAATGTTTACTAAATTTTGTAGATCATTGTTGTTTTCTGCTAACAATACTGTATCGTCGGCATATCTAAGGTTGTTGATATTGTGACCTCCCACTTTTATTCCAGGATGTCCTTCTAAGTTTCGCATGATTATTTCACTGTAAAGAGAGAAAAGGTCTGGAGAGAGCACACATCCTTGTCTTACACCACGCTTTATTTGTTAGAAAGTACTGATTTCCCCATCAACTCGCATTGCTGCTGTTTGTTCCCAATATATGTTTTTGATCACCCTTAGATCCTTTCCATCCACCTTTAACTTTGTCAGTTGCGTGATTATCTCATCGTGGCGTACTCTGTCAAATGCTTTGGTGTAGTCGATAAAGCATAAATACACGTCTTTCTTCACTTCTAAAGCTCTTTCAAGCAAATTTCAAATTTCGGAGAATGAATATAGCATTTGTCGTTCCTTTTCCCTCTACGAATCCACATTGTTCTTCTGCTATTTCAGGTTTAATTTTATTTCTGACACGCTTCATGATAATTCTTAGAAGTATTTTGGTCATGTGGCTCATGAGGCTTATAGTTCTGTGGAGTTCACATTCTGTTGCACCTGGTTTTTTCGGTAGTGCTATGAAGATTGATTTAGTGATGTCTGCTGGTATTTGGCCTGTCTCATAGATTTCGTTCAGCAGTGAAGTGATTTTATCAATTCCATAATCGTCAAGTGCTTCTAAAAGTTCCACTGATATATTGTCCGGCCCAGTTGCCTTTCCAGCTTTTATTTTTCTCATTGCTGCGCGGACTTCATCTTTCATTATGGGTGGTCCAGCAAAGTTGCTCTTTGTTACGTTGAAATCTTTCCTCTCATCTTTAAACAGCTCGCCAATGTATTCTGACCATCTTTCTAGTATCTTTTCTTTTTCCATGATCATTTTACCATCTTTTGCTTTAAGGCATCCTGTAGATGAGCATGTTTTCTTTCCTGTTATTTCATCTATGTTTCTATACATATTCTGTTGAGTGCCATTTCGAAGGAGCTCAATGTCTCTGCATTTATCGTTGATCCAATTTTCTTTTGCTTCATCACACTTTTTCCTGATTTCCTTGTTTAGAATTCCGTATTTATGTTCATTATTCTTAACCAGTCTCCTTTTTTCCATCATTTCTAAAATGTCTTTTGTCATCCATTTTTGTTTTGCCCTCCTTTCAACCCTTGGTATTTGTTCCATTGCTGCCTCAGTGACTGCTTCTTTGAAATCTTTCCATTGTTGATCCACATCTTCAGCTTCCTCCAAGATTTCAAATTTGTTTTTGACTGTAATGCAATTTTGAAGGTCCTTTTGATAATTTGCATAATGATTTTAAAGTCATTCCATATCTAGCTTTAATATTGCATATTCATGTTGATATTTTTCTGCTCACATTCTACTTTGTTGGGTTTTATTTTTTGTAACTATATGTGTAATTTGCATATCTTTTTGACTTTATGATTATTTAAGATCTCATACTAAATCTGTTCTTTTCCCATGAGCTCTGATTTTCAATAGATCAACTTATTTTACAAAATATTTAAAATTACATTAATAAAGTGCAGCTTCAAAAAAGAGAGCAATGATACTTCTTTGGGTTCTCTTATAATTCAAAGGCATGTTGCCATGTTATTTCACGTTGATCAATAAATGCAAAGTTACATTTACATGAGGCTTGATCATTAATGTGCTTTATTTATTTATGGACATGTTTAATACAAAAAAAAAGATAATGTTTGAATTTTGTTGTTGTCTTGAGATCAATTGTTTTTACTGAGATAACATGGTAAGGATGGTGTTCTTATTAATTGATTAAAAAAGATATTTTTCTTGAAGAGAACACCAGAGTAAATGATTGTTACCTGCATATGCCCCTTAAAAGTGTTTCTTTTGTCCCATTTGAGTATTGCTTTTTTCTGCCTGATTTTAGTAATCCATTTTATAGAATAAGCATACTATGAATACTATGAATAACTAAGTTTGTGTTACACTATACCTTATTCCAGATCAGAGTCTGGTGCCATTGTAGCAACATTCTATGTGAACAGATGTTTACGAACTGTGAATTCACCAGCCTTTCTTAAAGGTAATTCTTGGGCCGTTATTATAATGTCTCTGAATCTCTGCGTTTCATATCTGAAGTCAGTATTGTGTTAAAGATGTTTGTTGCATGTTTTTAAGAGAATTAAATAAAAAGATCTCCTTTACTATCAGGACCAATCTGTTGCTTATAAGCTTAAAAGGTAATTCTATGGGTCGTTATTGTAATGTCTCTGAATCTCTGCGTTTCATATCTGAAGTCAGTATTGTATTAAAGATGTTTGTTGCATGTTTTTAAGAGATTTAAATAAAAAGATCTCCTTTACTATGAGGACCAATCTGTTGCTTATAAGCTTGATTAAAGGATAACAAAATGCAAAGATATGTAGAGATAAAAACTTAGGATATAGTCTTTATTTCAAAGTGGATAAAAATTCAGTGGAATGCCTCAGATGTTGACATTTTAACTAATATTTAAATTATTTTTTTTAAAACCCAGGCATACAAGCTGGAGATTTGTTGGGTAACCATGATCATAGTTTGTACACATTATTTTACCACAAGAGTCGTATGATGCAAAATAAAATTTCATTAACAACAAGGGTCCCTTTTCCCTTTTCTCATATTGATTTTTACTTATTTATCGTGCAATTGTAAATTATTTGGCTAAAATTTTGTTCAAATTATTCACTCCTCTTCAGAATTCTGCTTTTTTCTACTGGGAAAAGACAGGAGTGTTGAGATTAAGGTGGGCACTGATCACCATCCCCTGCACAAGCGACTCTTGGAGAGGTGTAACCATGTTTCAGAAGAGGTGCCTACAGTAGCCAAACACTTCCTAAACTTTGTTGTAATTATAGTGTCTCAAAGTATGAACGTAAGCGTAAGCCACATTTTATTACTTTTACGGGAAAAAAATTTCAATTTTTTTTTTTAAACTAATTAATGAATTAGGAATTATTGACTATACATCTGGTATTTATTACCAGATTCCTATGATTTTACAGAGAAAATAAACTCAAACAAAATTATTTAATTTTTATATCTTAAGTTGTTTTTGGCTGTTGAGCAAATTTTCCGACATCAATGCAATGAATATCATAATTTAATCACCATTTTTATGTGTGTTTTTTATTGTTTTTTCAACCATTTTTCCCCCACAAGGTGTGCCTTGCTACACTTAAATTATTTGACACGCTTCTACAAAAGGAGGAAGAACATATATACCACTGTTTGTTAATACGAAATCTTCTCGGGAGAAATTATTTCAAACCTGAGTCATCACCACAAGCCCAAAAGAATGCAAAGAAAAGTGAGCTGGACTCTGGTGGAACATCTAGCAAGGACATTCAAAATCAGTCACTTAGTGACAACCCAGACTATCTTGTATCACCATCTAGTTCAAAATCAAATGACAAAGATTCACAAGTGGATTGTAGCAAAGAGCTGAAAAACTGTGGAGAAGGTGAGAAAGATCACGAAGTCCCTAGTGAAAGTTCTACAGATGTGAAGACGAAAAATGGGCCACAGGAAGATGTATCATCAAGAAGACCAAAGGATGACAAGAGTACCCGACAGAAACAAACTGCGGAGGAGAGCATAGACCAGAAGATTTCGTCGCAAGATTCCCATAATGAAATCTCAGACAAGATAGGGTGCAACAAAAATGTAAATAACTCAAAGTCAGAGGAAGAAAAATCCGAAGGTAAGTGTTGAATGTTGATATTTTATCATATCCCATGACAAAGAACAATTAGTCATAACAATAATTGCTGTAGCTCTCTATATATTCTTTGGAATGATTTAAAAAATGTCAACAATATTGGGATACAATGATTTAAAAAAATATTCAAATGAGAACAAGTGAGTGCAGAAGCTCTTTCAGCTGTGAATTTTTATGTATTCTTTAGAAATATTCTCTGAATCATATTTCAAGATAATTGAAATCTATATCAAATCTCACCCACTCCCAAAATGATAATGATATTCGCATGACTACAAAAAATCAATTTCCAACCCTGAACCTCAAATTCCCCTTCTACTTTTAGGCTCGAGTACAAAATCAGCCTCATATTCTGGGACAGAGGTCCACAAGGTAGTGAACTGTTTTTTGAGTCTGCTCCCGGAGGAAGCCAAATCCTGTTACCAGACAGCGGACACTGGCTATGATATGTACCTCAGAGATGCACACAAGCAGGTGATTGTCTCGTAGCATACTAAGCTGGATGTGTAGTCTAAGACATTCACTGAGACCACCTTAAGTTACCAGACTGGCAGAAAGAAATGCATTTTTTGCATAAATTATAAGTTTTACATTTCTATTAAACTATCAAGGAAGTTAGGACAGAATGATTCTCAGATTTTCAGAATGAGAGAGATAATGATCCTCAGAAGTTGTTTTTATTGTTTAAAACCTTTGTATTTTTCAGTTCTCTATCCAAGAGACAGTTTGCCATCCTTGGAGCTGGCCTAAAGAGTCTCTGGAGGTCACAGAGTTTCAAACAGTACCTTTTTTTGAAGGTTCCTTTCTACATATGCTGATGGACAAACTGTGGCATTTACTAGATCAGGTAGAGAACAGAAGAGAAAATTATCAAGAAAATGGAAATATATTTTTAAAAATGTTTAGTTGTACGGTGCCATAGACAAGAACATCTACTACCATCTGAATTTTATAAAGGACTCTTTTATGAATCAAATCAAATCAAATCATAGGGCTCATAAGACTTTCATTTTTTTTCATCATCTAGAACTTCAAAGTTAAAGTACACTTAAAGATTTAAATGCAGAAACTGTAGAAATATTTTCTGTATTTACTTAATCCATAGTGTTGTTTTTTTTTAATTGTGCAATCAGAGCTACCCGGTGAACTTGTTGGTAACTGCTTTAATAGCGCGTGTGGCTTTGGTTTCCCACCCGAACCTGCACGAGTTTCTCCTGGAGCCGTTTCTCCCAACTGTGACTGGAACACGCACACTCTACTCTGTTCTCAATAAGGTAAGATTTTTTTTCTATTTTAAAAAGTAGTTTCTTTACTCTCTATCTTTTCTCACAATATAGCACTTACTGTGCTACCATACTCGTTTGAAAAAAATTGAAAATAAACCCACAAAGAAGTTGTAGAGCAAAGAATGTAATCTGTTTGTAATTTTTTGCTGCACTTGATATCCAAACATGGTATTTTTTAAATTAGTTTTACGGATCAAATAGGAAGTTAAAATCACAAGTCTGCAGCTAGTCGGAGTCCAGTTTGAGTGGGGAAATTCATAAAAAGGATCATGAGGAGAGGAACTGATTAAAAAAATTGTAGCCTAAATTGATATATATCATGACTGCTACTGTATCAATACTACATCGCTGTGTTTTGAGCATATCTTTTTTTTTGTGTGTGGAGAGAAAAATAGTATGGTCATTTACAAGTACTTTTGGTCAGCAAAGCATAGGGTTTTTTGGGGTTTTTTGTTGTTGTTGTTGTTGTTTTTTCTTTGTGATGTAATTTTTTTTTATATCTAACCCTGCAAATAACTGAATTGGACCAAACTGCCAATTTGATACATTTTAGAGGAACCTAGATTATATTATGTGGCATTTTATTAGTTATTTTTGATTTATTGTTAATGGGTGTTTTTTCTTTTTCTTTTTCTTTTTCTTTTTTCTTTGTTTTCAAGGTGGCAAATGACATCAAGCACCACCAGAAGACAGACCCAACTTTCTTCCAGAAGCTTCTTATGGCCAGGAAAGAACTGTTAGGGATGGTTCCCACAATTCACAGGTCAGTCTTAGACCCAGAGGTATTGTCTTACGCAAAAAAATATGAGCATCTTTACTTCTTTAAATATACTTTTCTACTACCTATTGCGGGGCGCTGTGGCCCTGGGGTAGACCACCGGCTTCCGACGGTAAAGGTCCGGATTCGATACCTGGCAACTTCACTCCCTACTGGTTGGGTCGGTGTCAGTATAATGTGATTCGCTAAGACAGGATCATGGAATTCCCGCTCTGTCTCGTGTGTGGCAGCACATAAGAATGTCAGACGTCAGTCTTGGGGTCCGTCCACAATAAGTCTATATAGTGCTGATGTTGGACGTTAAACCAACTCAACAACAACAACAACATGCTACCTATTAAAACATGGAAAAGTATATTAACTTGATAACCTTTTGGGACACCCAAAATAGGAAATCCATAAGAGCTTTAATATTTTTTTGTACAGTCATCCCCATTTAAATGCTCAAATTACTTCATGGGGATGAGGGTGCGGAACTGTGGCAGAATTCTGGCCATGATGAGTGTCAACAACCAGACACTTATGCCATACACAACCATTGATTAGTTTAAATGTCTAGGCATCATATTCTTACTATTTTGAGTTATCTTGTAGATATAACAAATCACCAAATTCTGTGGATTTATTAATTAGCACATTGTTTTATATGACAACGATAAGAGATCTGTCCAAAGTATTTAATTTTTAGTTTTTTTCTTTATCACTCTTAAAAAATGTGAAAGCTGATTAAAATTGAAATAGCTATGTTATAAAGGTATCTTCTTAGGGGATTTGCATGTATTTTCCAATTACATAGAAACACATTTTGTTAAACCACCTAATTAAAACAAATATTTAAAGGAACTTTAAGTTGCATAAAAATTGAATTATTTAAAAATGTGTGCTTACATTGTTGTCTTACACTTTTAAACCTTCATGTTCTCATCAGTGGGTAAGAAAGTCTTTACTTCTGTCTGTCCCATATGTAATTTGTGATCGTTTGAGCATGGCATGCTGTTACCATTTGTCTTATTCTGGTCATTAGCTTGAGGAAAAAAGAAACAAAACTGAATCACCAATGGTAAGTTACTTTATCTAAACTTTTGTAATTTTTTCTTTACCATTTTACTTTTTTCATATTAGTCGTATATTTTTTTCTGTTGCTTTTCTTTTGGGTTGGAGGAGGGGCTTTAGATCATGAGCATGAACAAGAAAGTGATTTCATTAAAAAAAATATTTTGTATGCTCTTTTGCAATCAAACATATTGAGTTTATGTAGGGATATCAAAGAACGAGTCTATTTGCAATCAAGTCATGCTCAAGGCATACTTCAGTATTTTGAAAAGAGAAGAGATTAGTGTACTTAAAAATGTGCAAACATTTTACCAATCCAGTTCAAATTTTGTCCTCATTTTTATATATTAAAAAAAGTTTTTTCTTATGGCAAAGTCTGAACTGCAACTTGACCCATTTCGTGAAATCCCTGTACATTGAGCCATGCGCCATTGATAAAATTTTTTTTTCTGGTATATTTCTATGTTTTGTCTTTATTTAATCTTTGTTGGTTGAGGACATCTACTATCTAGCTTTATTTATTCACTTTGACTAAGACTTTGAGAAATTCCTTCATTCACCTTATTACCCACCCCTTATTTTTATATTGTATTATAGTGATGGCAGTGGGTAAGTGGTTTCTGCCTGATGCTTTATGGTTGAGCACGGCGTGCCACAACAGAAATAACTAATCAATGCATCAGCATTATTGTGTCAAGCATTGTTCATGAGAATGCAAAGAAAAAAAATAGTATGACTTTTTAAACATTATTTTGAAATCTACTAATCCGCAAAAAAAGGAACTCTCAACACAACACACACTCTTCTGCATTCTCAGCAGCCAAGAAAATTGAATGCCAAACCAAACCATTGGGCCAAATACTTGTCCAAAGATCCATTTGTAATTTGTATGCCCTTAATGTGATGGAAAAAAAAAATGTTTATCAACACCTTTCATTATAAGTAATGCACACCATGGCTCTTTTTTCTCTTACCCCTCTCTTTCTGTGTATAATGTCAACATATAACAAGCTCCTTTTATTTGAGTTAGCTTTTTTTTAAAAAAGATTTTATTAAATTTATTGTCACTATGTTGTCCATATGTTCGGATAATAATTTTGGAAATGCGTCATCTTTGAATTTGTTAATACCCCAAAATGTTTTCATTTTTGCACCTTTTGCTTATGAAATTGACTTAGGACACTTAAATCTAAAACAAAAGAGCGAAGCACTAGAAAACACCATCTCTTGATTATTATCCAGAATGATTTAATCAGAACCCAATTTTTTGTCCCTGAAAGTGAGATTTTTTAAAGAATCATGCGAGATCTACTTTCAATATAAACTATATATATGAAAAGTATTAGGACTTTTTCTCAATAATGAATAACCAAAGTATCTACAGCACAATATAACAGTATTTTTATGCATTATATAACAATTATGCATCATTATCATTGTCATGACTGTTTGCATGCTTTTTTTCTGTCACCAATTTTGTTCTGCATTGAATTATATTAATTCTAACACCTCATTATTTTGCCTGAAATATCTCATGATCATTAAACTTATTGATGTTTGTGTTTAATCTAACAAAATAATCTCAAATATCTGTTTTTTGGCTAAATACTAGTTAATAGGATGAAAAAAGTTATGTAACATTTATATAAACGTCTTTATATTAAAGAATCTACAAATCAAAAATACCTTTACAGCTCAAATGCCACATATTTTTATTACTCCTATTAATTTCTTTCTCACATCAGCAGAAAACTAATAGCACTGCTTATTGTTATATTGAGAACAATCAGTCTGTGAAAATAACTTTAAAGGAATTGGAAGTACCTCAAAGTAAAAAATTAAAATAGAGATAGCTGAGTATTTTTCCTTGCTAAGTTTATATTTTTAATGCCAGCATGATTGATACATGTAATAAAAAAGTAACTTGCTTTTTTTTTTACATCATCATCATCATCATCATCATCATCATTATCATCATCATCATCATCATCATCATCATCATCATCATCATCATCATCATCATCATCATCATCATCATCATTATCATCATCATCATCATCATCATCATCATCATCATCATCATCATCATCATCATCATCATCATCATCATCATTATTACATTTTGAATGTGTAAATCATAACATATTGCTTTTGTTTTAACTGCTTTAACTCTTTAACTGCAAATGCAAGCACTGCTTTCTTGATAATTTTACTGTCCAAATAACACTTTTTCTTTAATGGTATAAATAATAATCCAATCCTATCATTAGCTCACCTAGATTCATAGCCTCATATAAACTATGTTTATGTTTTTTTCTAATACTGATGCTTTAAGTACATGCAATAATACAAATACTGTTTTACCTAGCAATAGTATCATCCGTGGTTTGTATGATTTCTATTGCTGGTGTCACTGTCATAACTACCCATACATTTTTTTAATAGCCATTATTTGTTAATGCCGCAGATTGTTCACAGCTATTTTAAATTAAAAAAAAAATTTAATCTTTACCTTTCTTTTATGTCCAGTAAATTATAACCTTCTTTTCCTATTTCCGTTTTTGTTTTTGTTTTTAATTTAAAACTTTAACGAGGCTTTCATTACCTCTCTATTACAATTTCTGTCTTGCCTTATTAAGGTTTGAGGACCAAGGACGCATGGAAGCAATCATTGTCCTGGAGGAGTTTTGTAAGGAGTTGTCGGCCATACGCCTTTGTCAAGCATCATGCAGCCGTAACTCGAGTCTAGTATTGACTTCACTGAAATGTGGTTTAAAACTAATCAAGAGAATCATTAAAAAAGAAAAAAAAAGTAAAGTACACCCCATGCTCTTGAACAACCAAGAGATTCTGATTGTAGTAGAAATGTGTTCTATCTACTCCTCTGCAGAAAAAAACAATCATGTGCTGGGTGAAATAGGCATGATCCTTTATAACTTTTATAATTTCCACAGGAATATAAATTATGAACTACTGAAGCAAGTGCAACTTATTAGAATTTAGATTTTTTTTATTGAGGAGGAGGTATTCTTTCTAATTGGTCTTGTCTGGAGCAGTATTAAATCCTTTAAAATACATTTTAAAAACTTAATGAAAAGCTGTTCCAGAGACGCCTAAATTACAATCAAGTTCAACTTAGGCATAATATGCATGTGATTAAATTAGTTGCATCATTAATGATAAACAATAAACAACGCTATGAGCTACTCATATGTGTGCAACAGTAGTCACTCACAATATTTCATAAAAAAAATTAAAAAAATCAGAAGCAGAGGTGCAATAAGTATACTCATTGACATAAAATGGTGGTATGGTGTGTTTTTGTTATTGGGTGCTTTTTTTTTTTTTGCTCCTATCACATGTTTATTGTTTACATGTCTTCTATTATTTCCCTTTGTACATGACTTCCTGCACTTTCTTTTAAAATTTTAAAATTTTTTATTCTTTTTATTATGATTTTGGTTTTGTTATCAAAATCTTCTAATTTTGTCGAAATAAACAGATTTTTATCGGGGTTTTCCTGTCGTTCACTAAGAGCACTGGGATTCAGAGTGTTAAATGTTTTTATGCCTGCTACCGTTTTATGGCCTGCATTTTTAGAGGCAGCCTAATACAAACATTAATTTTTATTAAGAATGTAAATAACTTGCAGATACATCTGGATATTGACAATGTTCTAATAATTTAATGATGTTATGTAATGGTGCTTGATTAAGTTGATTTTAGGCATATTTGAAATATTTATTGAAAATTTTGGCAATATATACACATTTTGTTCATGTAATTGGGATTATTTTGTATTTGCAATATTTCGTTAAACCAACTTAATAAGTAGTTAAGCAAACTACACACAGAATTTCATACTCCATCAATCTAGCGTAATGCTTAATCTGAAAAAAAAATTAAATACATTACACAACGTAAGCCTGGTTTGGAATGAACATTTGAAAAAGCTGTTCTCAATTAGAGAACTTAGAATAGTTTAAAAATCTTAGTGAAATATTCCTTTTTGAAACTTAGTCTTTCCACATACACTTTTTTGACAAATATCATTCAACATTAAAAAAAAAATGATTTTTTCTTTAAACCTTTAAAAATAATACAAATAATTACCATCATTGGTAGAAGTATCTAGTTTGTTTTTCTTACCAAAACAAACAAGTTAAACCCGTTGGTTTAATGTCTAATGCCTTTTAGTATCAACTAAACAAAATTAAGAAATCCCTCAGATGCAATTTAAACCATTGACGGTGCTTTAAAATAAATAGTATTCAAACTAATACAATTCTGCCAAAGAGTTGCATAATTTTGTTTTTGAAATCCAAAGATGTTTTTGTTGTATATCCAAAATATTTTTGCCAACTTTATTATGCTAAATATGTCTCACTGTGAGTAACACTGCAGTTTAGCCAAAAACACATGCATGTGAGAAACCTGATTACTTTCCTATATTTGTAAAAGTCATTTGTTATCATTACATGTTATGACATACCTGTTGAATCTATGCTAAATTTTATATTGTTTTCATATTGCAATCAGTATTAACTTTACATTTTGTTTTACCTTTAACATAAACCACCACAATAAGCTTGTGATAGCAAAGAATATAGACCTATGTTATATAAATTTTAATTTTATTAATTTGGATTTTGATGAAAAACTAATGTTGACTGTAATAGACCTATATTGTATAAAGTTTAATTTTATTAATTTAGATTTTGAGAAAAAACTAATATTGACTGTAATGAGTTATTGAATCATGAACCAATGTCTAAAATGGGATGTTTGAACCATGTTATGTTACGTATCACCATGTATTGCTTTAGTATGGTTACTTTTAATATTTTATTAAAGTAATGGTAATGAGGTCTTCGGATATTTAATTTACCTGAACGTGTGTCTTTAATAGTTATTGCCCTTTATAGTGGTTTTCTGGCTATCAGTTAAAGTACACATGTCATAATGTCATATATTATAATAAACCACAACACGGAAAATGGGTATGGTAATTTTAGAAACTTAACATGATTCTAACTCACCCTATGCTCAGTAGCTGTCCCAGGTTTTTAAAATTTGAATTTTTTTTTTTTAATTCGTAGAATTGAACATTAAATGAAATAAAAAAAAAAAGGTTTCTGCTTTGCAGTTTTTGGACATGTATTTTTTTGCGTTGGTAACTTCCAACACAAGATGACGTTTATACCTAGTTTTATACCCATGCACAGAAGATGCTTTTTACTTAGACCCCTCAGTAAGAATTTTCTTCTATGGCAAAATCTTCCTTAGAATTACAGTTGATGAATTTAGTCGATATTTTACCTTGTGATCTCAAGTAATTAATGTGCACTGCCATACTCGCTCGATAATTCTTTCCAAGTGCGATCGTAGATTACAACTAATCCAACATTGTGTTGTGGTAATTCTTATAATGGAGCTTGAAATGCATTAAATCAGTAAGCGTGTGTTCTGTGTGTTTATGGAATGAGTATTTGAAAATGGGATCCTAATTTTCTTTCAAGTTATACGCATATATATATGATATTTGATTGGTCGTCTAATTTATCTTTTTCTCCACAAGACAAGTAAATCGAGAAACTATTGAACAATAAGATCAATGTAAGCACCCATAACATTATATAGTTTTTAGAGGGACTCTTAATAATAAGTTCTGTGCCTTTATAAAATGTGAGGTGCCCAAGGTGAATCAGGCACAAGTTTTGTTTTACTGGCCTCTAAACATAGAAAGAACACTCTATATTGGCCTTTTTAATTTTGAAAAAAAAAGAAAAAAAATCTCTGGTTGTACTTGTAGAAATGATAGAACAATACATGTAATTTGTTCAACCTGTTAAAGTGCATGTCGTTGTGCTTCTCAACACACTGTAAAAACTCAAAAAGTCCGAATTCCAACTTGTGCTTGACTCACCCTGGTTGCTATATATACATATTTTTATATTGCTGTGAATTTGTTTGTTTCTACAGATTTTATTTGTTTACAACTTGTATGTGCCAAAAACCAAAGTGCAATCAGTAACAAAATCCAGGTCTTCCTTTGAGTGCACTTTGCTGCTGACTGTGTGAAATACAAAACCTCTACTATGCTCAGAAACAACTCACAAGTTTTGACATATTTTTACTACAAATAGCATTGTAATGGGAAATTTCATCATTTAAACAAGTATGTATGCAGGTATTTTATTTAACTTTATGCATACAGGTATTATATATTAAAATTATGTTCTGTGACTAGGTCTAAAATGTACTTTCTTCTGTGAAACGTCACTGTATCATACATTCATTGAAAGGTCGAGACTAAAAACCACATTACTTGAGTTGTTTTTCAATTTAATTATTTTATGGACATTTGTCGAAAATGATAGCCAAGTTCGGTTCTTCTGAGATATGTATGACTTTAGAAACATTTGTGAAATTTTGCTGCATGTTTTGTAATTACACTATGTATATGTAAGAGTAAAGAATAAAATCTCTTAGTCGAAGCAACTTGCCAGTCAGATGTTTCACAGACGTTTAAATCATTGAAATTTCACACACAAACACAAACACACTCTCCCTCAGTGTCTTTTTGCATGAATATTGCTACCACATTTTGGTTCATTATTATTACTGCGTGACCATCATTTAATTTTTGGCCCTGAGCCAATTATAAAACTTTTATGAACCATGTGCGGTTGTGGTACAGCTACTACGTTAGAATCATGTGAATCAATTCTTTTGTTAAAACAGAAACTATTTTCACTTACGTTTTAACATAATGTGTGGCATATTTCCAGATCCATCTTTTTAATGGATACTGGTTGGGTCGGTATCAGTATAATGTGACCGGCTGAGACAGGAGTCATGTTATCCTCGCCCTGTCTCGTGTGTGGCAGCACATAAAATTGTCAGACGTCCGTCTTGGGTCCCGTCCACAATATAGCCTATATAGTGATGACGTTGGACGTTAAACTAACTCAACATCAACTCAACATCTTTTTAATGGAAATAGAAGTCTAGTTTGTTTGACCTTCTTCCCGCCCCCACTCTCTTTCTCTCTCTCTCTCTCTCTCTCTCTCTCTCTCTCTCTCACTTTTTCACACATAAACACACATGCGTACAGTGTTCTTTCTTTTGTGTCAATAAATGTTTTTGAATGGACTATGCATTAATTTGGAATGTATACAAAGTTTTCAAAGGTTCTAGTCATATCGAACAAAAGTAACAGTAAATAAAAAAAATTGTAAACCCTTTGTCAATTCCTTTGTTTTATTATTGCAAAAAGATATCTTGAAATTACTTTTTTGTGATTGTGTTGTACAAACAAATTAATGAAAAATAAACATTTGCACACATGAAAGTTAGTGTTTCTGTGTTTTTCTTAATAAGCCAACAGTCACATTGAAAATGGAAATATGAAACAGTATTAATTAATCTATCTCTACAGATAAGACAAAGGCATTAATGGTAAAATAATAATTATTGAAGCAGCGATAATGAAAGATCAAATTACCCCTCCCCCACTCTCTTTAATTTAAAGAAATCTTGAATGAAAATGAAATATCTTTTACTTTTTCATATGGATGTAAACCTCTCCGTGATTTTTATTCCCCGATGTTACAAGATTTCCATCAATCTTGAATATTTAAATACGTGCATGTGCTTGAACATGAAAATACATTTAACATAGCACTGTAAAAGACAATCTTTCATTTTTAAAAATTTTTACATTGGTATAAAAAGTTAAGAAGTTCATAATTTTTGAAGTTATATATATATTTTGTGACATGAAGTTTGGCCTTCTCCGAGGGTTTGAAAAAAGCATTGCTAACTGCATTTCATACCAAGTCTATTCATATCCTCAAGTTATGACAAAGGTCTAAACTACTGCAAGATCTGAGGGCAAGCAATTCATATTTTCAGTTTTGTTTTCCTCTTTTTTCTTTAGGATGCTTAATTTGTTCGTAACTTTAAAATAAAATCAATTTGAAGAATTAGCAAGTAGAATAGTCTGTTGAATGAAAACAAACTATTTGAAACATTAAAAACGATTAGAAAAAAAGGTAAAATGAAAAAAAAAATTAATGTAAAGCAGTTCAAGGATTAAAGAGTAGTACTGTATGTTTGACAACATTTTAGAGAATGAAATAATGAACAATGAAAAATAAAAAGAAATTGTGCATGTATCAATGGTACATGTATATCGAAAATGTTATCTAATGATATCATATCGTCTCACAAGTCGGTTCCTTACCCTACCGTAAATTAGGCATGAGTGGGTCTTAAAAGTCGCACACAGATATCGCGAAAAATGCAGGGCGAGGCAGGGGCATTAGCTCGTCTCCGTTATTAGGTCAATGGGCCCATAAGATAGCGACCGAGCTCGAGATGTGAATGCTCATGGGGTGTTTTCAGTCTTTGTTTTGTTGTATGTTTTTTGGAGTTTTGTTTTGAGTGTGTTTTGTTTTGGTTTGAACGCTGACATCTGATAGTTGTTTTAACTTACAAGTGACAGTCGTGGAGTTTCCACGAGTTGTGAGCACGCAGCCCTTCTTAAGACTATGGTCTATTATTTAACTCAAATATCTGCTTGAGACATGTCAAATACAAAAAGTAATGTGTAGGTTAGACATGTCATGCGTTCTTGCGTTGCTGAGATGGTTTAACGTCCAACTTCATCACTATACAGGCTATATTGTGAACGGGCCACAAGACTGGCGCCTGACAATTCTGTGTTGCCATATATGAGACAGGGCGCGGGGATGCCATGCTTCCTGTCTCAGCCGGTCACATTAAACTGACACCCACCCTACCAGTAGGGGGCGAAATTGCCAGGGCTCGAACCACGGACTTCCTGCGTCGGAAGCCGATGTTCTACCCCAGGGCTACCCCCCCCCCCTCTCCCCCAGACAAGTCATGCAATTTATCCATGATGTGCACTTCATGTACAAGTAACAGCACCATTTATAGGAAAAAATGAAATCAAAGAAAAAGAGACATGGCTCTGTAACTATGCTCTTTATTGTTGTGCATTGTACTTTTATTGCTTGCTATCGGGGAGTTGAGTGTCCAGGTAATACTCGTAAAAACTATTAATATTTTTAGTACGGTTCAATGGTTTGCTCTTTCTAAACATAATCTACACATTCATTATATGCCAAACTTTATTTGGTGTAAGTTTAGTTAAGATTTGAACAAAAACGGTGGAAAATGTTCTATGTTGTTGACGTTGTTAAATGTCACACAATCATGCTATGCTATCTTACAATGCTTAATGAAATAATTTCTTTGTACTCAACATAATTACATACAAACGGCAAAACAGTTAATATTTGATAACGTGTTAGAACATAATATGCGGAGACAAATTTGCCGTTTTTTGGAGTGTTTTAAGGTTATGTGAGTTGAGATGAGATGGTTTGGCGTCTAACCTCAGCACTATATAGGATATTGGACGGGCTCCAAGACTGACGTCTGACAATTTTATATGCTGCCACACACGAGACAGGGCGTGAATACCGCGCTGTTTCAATTGGTAACATCAAACTGACAACAACACAACCAGTTACACTTACGGGTGAGGGAATTGGACAAATAGATCTGCTGATCGTGGGATTCGAACCACGGACCTCTCGATCTTGACATTACTTGAGCCAGTTCGCCCCTTTTGAGGTTATGTACACAGCGCTGTACATATAATAATGTCAACCTACCCTCGACACATGAAACGTCTTTGTTTGTTCTCTATGCTCCCTTGTAAGATACGACTCAAGTGAATTCAATTTTTTAACTTCATGGTTAAGTCTCTGTGGAGTTGTTCGACGCATTGTTATGCACTATTATTGTCATTGTTTAATTTTTGTTTTTGTGCTTTTTATTTGTTTCAAAATGAACTTACAGATTGCACGTTTTGTTGTTGTTGTTGTTGTTGTTGTTGTTGATATTGTTGTTGTTAATGTTGTTGTTGTTGTGGTTGTTGTTGTTGATATTGTTGTTGTTGTTGTTGTTGTTGTTGTTGTTGTTCTTGTTGTTCTTGTTGCTGTTTTTAGCCCATTCCCGGTATGTTATGACGTCAGAAGCAGAAATTCAAGTCGTGCAGGATCTGTGAGAAATAGTCCCTTTTCTGGGAAAAAAAAACATTTAAAAAAATCGAAAGTAGGATGAGCTTACTGATTGTGGTGTCAAAGAAATTGTTCGCAGAACGGTGTTATTAGGGCTCTGCATTATAGTCTTATGCAATAATACCTATATGATGCGAAAGTAATATAGGCCTAAGAATAATCCCAAACCATTTGTACGTTTTTTTCTTTTGTCTCTTCTTTCTTTTTTCTTTAAGTTGGGGTGACATAGCAAGGTGGTTGAACTCTTTATCTATAAAGCATGGGCTGGATAGAAATGTTTATCAACCACTCGAGGGAAGTAAGATACTGCACGGAGAAAAAAGCTAGGCCAAGGTGGTTCAGTACAAAACACTTCTTCTAGAAAATATCTAATCGAGTATTGGCTCTCTAAATGAAATTTCCTCTTATGTTCCTTTATGTGGGTCCGTGTAGAATTCACAGAATATGGAATTAAAATTAGAGCCAAGTGAACATCCTGTGTCTCAGTTTTGTCACTTAAGTCGCCTCTGCACGATATGAAAAGTTAATAATATTATTATCTTAGTTTTCATTTTCAAACAAGCACTCTGTACTTAAAGCATACGACAGCTGTTTTCCTTTCTTAACACTACGCTATGAATCCAACAAAACAAATAAAGTCAAGTAATCATTTTCATTTTGTTTCAAGACTTGTTAACATTTGTCTTTTACTGGCCCAACATAAATAATGCAATAAAGTAATACTGTGAAGACATTCTGATCTTAACGTCTTAGTTGTTGAATAATCCTAGCACCAGTACATGGAGTTTTATATTCTTATATTGGTGAACTTTTATTATTGCAATAAAAATAATAATAATTATCTAATAACCATTTAACGTTCCGTTATAGAGGTCGTTCTTTTATTTAATAATGTCCAGCATGCAAATATTAAGAAAATACCCCATTCTCTTTTCACATTCAGAAGGTAGACGCGTAGAATGAGGACAATGCTTCGAATGTCCTGAGAACGTTTGCCACAAAGCATCAGGCTACATGTGTGCTATTAATAGACATCTGTGCATCAGACCGATTTCTCAGACTTCAAAACAATCTTCATATCTACGCTTTTCCACCAAATGCAGCGTAATGTTACCCGACTCACAGCATAATATTATGAATGAAACGAGAGTAAACAGATACACCTGTCTACAGTTCAAACAAACCCGGGCCATATAAACTCCCTCCCCCCTCCCTCGTCCCCTTTTTAGATTTAGGTGAAGATACACAAAAGACTCATTGAGTCATCGCTCACCGGTCCCATCTTTGCCTCAAAGTGCTAACTTGAGACAAATCTACCTTTCCCATCATGGGGTTTTCCAAGATGTTTAGGTTTTTCTCTCTGGTGTTACAATGCCCCATCGAATTTTATTGGAATGTTTACCTCTCTAGCTCCCTCCGCCTCTTTTTCTGTCTCCCTTTCTCTCTCCCTTTGTCTATACAGCTATTTCTCTCTCTCTCTCTCTCTCTCTGTCTCTGTCTGTCTTTCTGTCTGTCTGTCTGTATGTCTCTGTCTGTCTGCGCTCTCTCTCTCTCTCTCTCTCTCTCTCTCTCTCTCTCTCTCATTATTTTTCATTGCTGCTATCTTTGTTAACACCCCGACCTATTTTTTCTCTCCCTATCTTTCTCTTACTCTCTTTATTTCTCCCTCCTCTCTCCGTGCACCTTTTTGTTGCAGTTTAAGATTGAACTATTATTAAAACAAACTTAAGGTAAACAACAAAAGTAAACTAAAGTATGGCTTTAATTTTATTTGAAATCGTGCATTACAATATTTAACCAAGAGTATCCGCGACTGTCGAATTCCACAAAGTTGCTAGTGGACATGTTTTTCTCTCTCAAACAGCAATTGACAATTCTTTGTCCCTTAATTCTTCCGTGACTGTGACAGCGTGACAATCATCTTTAATCTCCCATCCCTATCTCAGGTGGGAAGATTGTATCCTTCCGATGATTGCCAGTTTGTGTGACATTTTTCCGGCGCTCGAGTTATTTTTAGACCCGCGGACACTCATCCCGCTGCAAGTTCCGGGATCTTAAGTGGAGATAGACGGTAAAACCCGTCATGAAAAAATAATGTCCACAATAAAAACGGAGGATCGCCCAGTCAAGGTTTTCAGTCGTCCCAGCCTCTTCTGCCGTTTGTTACATTAACAGAACTTCCTTGTGCCTGCCCCTGTTCAGTTTCTATTGCCATTTTTAGGGTAAGCACCATAGTTTTTACATATATCTAGATCTAGATGTAATATTTGTTTTGTTATTTATTTCCAGGTCTATTTGTTTTTTGTTTTTAATGAGGATTCGGCGTTGAACTAACTGCTAATGTTAATGTGATTAAAAAATTATTAATATATACATGTAATAATGTGAGTTAAAAGGCATAAAACAAACTAACAGGCCTAATATTTATTTTTCTTCCCCAGCCGATTAAAATAAGTGCGTGGTGTTGTATTATTAAGCTATCACGATAAAGTGAAAAATCATATTCTTATATTTTTTTTTATTATTATATATATCCTTATTTTACATGAGACTTAGGTTTTGAAAGTAAGAGATCACAATCGTGATCATGAGGAACTTAAAAATTAAAACTATGGTACCATTCATCACCTCGATTTTTTAATGTAATGGCTCTCGTGCGCGATGCATAGGCTGAACACTAACGCATTGGTTCGTTGTTTTCGTTAATTTGAGCTTAAATACCAGAAAAGAGATTCAAGAATAGGATATACTACTAGCTCCATCAAATTGTTTATAACTGTTTCAACGAAATAATACCATTGTCCCAAAAATAATTACTGCACATACCTTGATAGCATGGAGCAGTTTGGCTCTTCATATCATACCATTATTTTTAGGCGTAGGCCCTGCTCTTTTGTCTCACATAGCATACCAGATATTAAGGTCAAGAGTATTGCGTAGCATCTTCTGTTCCTCCTACCACATACCGAAGCCCATCCCGATAGCATTAGATCTAGTTCTTAAAGAAGAAAAGAAAATCGTAAGGCTAGTTTAATCTTTAACTAACCAATGTACGCCTCTTCATAGATTAAATAGAGACATAATTTTTAGATAGATTGATTGGAATTTTGTTGTTAAACCTTAAAGAAGGATTTCAAAACACTCTTGTTTTACAAGTTAGTTGATATACGACCCATGAAAGGAGGAAATATTAATAATACCGGTAGTTTGTGTTTTACACACATACACACAAAAACAAGATAAAAACTTTACGAGCATTCCCTGATTTGGTGGTTTTGGATCGTTGGCAAGGTATAGTTATATAATTTCTCTACTAAACACAGTAGGTACAAAGCATACTGGTAAAAAATAACTCCCATTAAGAGAAAATCCACTTTAGGTTAAGGCGGTCTCGCTCTGTTTATTACTAGGTTACGAATATTTAACATTTTGTTGTTGTTTCTGTTAATTCTTGCTCTACATGTCCAAACCTGCAACATTTAGGGCGACTTTGTAGCGCTTTATTATTCCCACTTAGCAGATAAGCTGCAAAGCATAAGACTTGTGTTCATTCTTCACCATTCCGTTTTCATTATCAGCGTATTACGTGATCTCAATAATCTTATGCACCACGGTAAGAACTTTATTGTTCATTACATTTTCAAACAAATCATGGTTAGATCTCTGTCAAAACATAATTTATTATTGTTATTATTATTATTATTATTATTATTATTATTAGATATAGTGTATTATTTGAAGAATAGTAATCTTTAATGATAATTATTATCTTAATGTGGTTATTTTGTATCTTTGCAGTTTTGGTGCCAAATCCCTATAATTGGCATATAACCCTGTCTCATAATAGGCTTTTATATGCAAACTGAAATAAAAAAAAGACCCGAAAACTTAATTCGAACACATTAACCTAAATTAATAGTAACAACAACATTGAATCAAAGTACCTTACGAACCAATGCTTTCTTTGGAATTATCAAAATTAACAAACGACTGCTTGAGTGTAAAAAAGAGCTACATAAATAATATTGATCACTATTTTGCACCTTTATATTACTAGTTAAAACCGTTAGTAGGTAGTCTGATGCGCCGATAATTTTCTATTACTCTGATCTTAATATCTTAAGTGTTGAAATAAATTAAACTACTTTCATCCGGATACGCACGTTTTCCCTTACTTTGATTAATTGTTTGACCTGCATAATATGGATACGCCTAAAATTTAGGAGAGTTACGTGGGAAGAGTAGTTGTTGTTTTTTTTTTTAGGAAATGTAAATGGCATGATTAACACGATGTTAGAGGCAAGTGTTTCTTGACCATAGGGAATGCCAATATGTAATCAAAGTATGTCAGGTACTTCTTAGTCTTGATATAAAGTAAAAAAATGTATTAGCCTTTCATAAAAGTACATATTAAATTTTATT
This sequence comes from Elysia chlorotica, assembly GCA_003991915.1. Lineage (NCBI taxonomy): Eukaryota > Metazoa > Mollusca > Gastropoda > Plakobranchidae > Elysia > Elysia chlorotica. The sequence goes on from RQTK01000403.1 coordinate 192,258, forward strand.
TTGAGTGCATGTGTAAAAACATAATTACACTTAATAAATTCGTGATACTGTTTTATCATTGAATCTTGTAAGCTTATCTTTTGTTAGAGTATAAAGGAACAAGACAGATTATTTCATTCATTGTAGTTTGGTATTTCTCCTTAATAATTATGGTCAGCATCTTTCTTAGATTATTCTTCAGTGTTCTAGGTCTCAATAAAGACCCCGCTCAGGTCCGTGGTACTAGTCCTGGCGATGTCACCCACAACTGGTTGGGTCGGTGTCACGGTGTCAGTCTAATGTGACCGGCTGAGACAGAAGTCATGGTATCCCCGCCCTGTCTCATGTGCGGCGTCACATAAAATTGTCAGACGTCAGTCTTGGGGCCGTCTACAATATAGCCTATACTAGTGCTGATGTTGGACGTTAAACCAACTCAACAACTCAACTCCAATGCTGCGACGGAGCTCTAAAGTAGAATACGCGTGACTTGGTCGATCACATTATACTGACATTGACCCTAGCGGTAGAAAAGAAACACAGAGCAGATATCAAACCGGCTACCTTTCCTTTAAAGGCCATATGCTCTTCCCTTTAAACGACGTTAGACACACCCATTTATTGTGTTGCTCTTTTCTCTTTTTATGCCACAGCATCAGATGCATTTCTGTGTAATGTATCAAGGCAAATGAAATTCATTACTAAACATTTTTACTTAGAGCTTTTAAAATGAATATCTATTCAGATTCTTCCTATGACTATGCCTGTCTTATTTCATACCATTTCTCAGGGATAACAGCAGCGCGAATTGTACAACGAAACTCTTGAGAGAAACAAGTACGAATTGTGATATTTATCCAATGGCTTCCCAGCGCCATGTTACCCTCACTCTCCTTATTTCTCTGACGAGTCAGCTTGTTAGATGCGGTATTTTACAAAACCAGCTCACCCTTTGCCAAAAGACTGTGTGGTCACCGGGGTTTTTATACAGTCCTAGCAGTCTCCCCTTTCCGTGGTCCAACCAAGACTCCGACTTCGCCACAGAGAAAGAATGCCAGGCTGCTATGTGTGTCCCAAAGTGCAAAGACGTTTCATTCCCTGCCTTTCCTCCACGGTCACCAGTGATAATCCCTCAACCCGCTGGAGAAGGGAAAACAACTAAAGCTACTCATTTGGACAAACCTGGCGATAGACCAAATTTACCAACAATTCCGATGAACAGTGGCATCAAACAGCTGACAGAACTTCAAGCGGTCTTGGGGCCGAATTCGAAACTGATTCAGGACAAAGATGGTCAGGTGATCGGTGTGGAGGCGCCAGAAAATGTAAAATCTCCAGACACAGAGTCCAGGCCGAGCTCACAAAGCGGGAAATTTCCGGGGGATGATGCGTCCATATGCTGTAGCACGTAAGTTGTTTTTTTTAAATCTTATAATGTTTTGTTCGAAATGCTAGATTTTGGCCTAAGACAGCCACACTCTCTCCTGGTTTGACTTTTACTAAGTTCCCAGGGGACCCTGGCCGGGATATCCAGGATTTAGCTGGTCACATTTTATTGATACCGATCCAACCACCGGCCTGAGAATCGAACCACATACCTTTTTTTAAAATTAAAAGTCACGCCCTCAATTTTCAGCCTTGTCGCTCTTGCGAGATTGTTACAAATTTCTTCTTTTTTTCTAATCACGAATAATGTACGAAATTCTAAGTTTTCTTGTCAAAGAGTACGTTTCTTCAACGGTACATCCGGTATCATCCGCCCTTTCTACAGTCAGATAGATGTGCACTTCTTTGAGCCACCTAGATGCTTGGTATTTTCAAGTTTCATTTTCCTTATTATGAGTAACGTCTTTACTCAAAATTAGATTTTGTTTCTGTTTATTCAAATGATTCACGTTTGTTAAATTCTTATAAAATGCATTAATTAAAAAAAACGTTTTACTGCAGTATTGTACAGTTACCCCTACTGCTGGTGCTTCAGAACATCCACGATATTTAACAAAGGCACGTTCTTTTCATAAGAACCATTATGATGAGTTCTGGTATTACCCAACTAGAGCTACAATAACAACTGACGAGACCGTATCAGTATCTTCTTCTACAAGTACAGATCATACTTCAAACCGATCTCAAAATTCAACAAAGGCACCTTCTTTTCAAAAGAACCATCATAAATGATTCAGGTTTAGACGGGTCCAAGCATTACCCTAAAAAGTTACAATAACAACTGAAAAAGGAGTATATCCTTCTACAACCACAGATTATTCTGCAAACAAACCTGAAGTCAAATACAACAAAAGCTCCTTCTTTTCCTGCCACACATTCAAGCACGGATTTTTTCAAGCAACAATGTTTGCTTAAAAAAAGGATAAAAGAATCAACACGGCAGTATCTTACTATCTACCTCCACGACTAGATCTACAGATCACACTCCAAACCAACTTCCAAATCCAACAAAGGGACATTCTCTTTTCATTCACGCACGTATTTATTGAAGCTTTTGTCGTAAAAAAAAAAACCCTACAATAAATTGATAAAGCAGTATACGGTAGATCTAATCTTCCAAAGTTGCATACCACACTTCAAACTAAACTCAAAATACAAAAAGCGTTCTTTAGAAGTTGCCCATTTACCGAAATACTTGTCATTGGTATTACCCAAGGATTATTTCTTCATTAGTTGACGATGACGCTTCCATACGTTGTAACACGCAAGTTATATTAATTATAATTCATCCCACTCCTCTCACTTGTGTAAACTCCTGTCCCATTTCTAAAATACTAAAGATTTAGAGTTAAAAAAAAGGGATAACACATTATGCACCTGAAATAACGTTATGCTTAACCCAAGACAGTGATAGTTTCAGGTTGTTTTTGTTGTTGTTTTTTCCCTCGCTAATAAACACAAGATAAGCTCGCGCCCATTACACTGCCGCTGTCTGAAAATCCACAATAAGTATTGTGCTGGTTTAACCACAATACGCTTTCCAAAAGTATGTGGACTATTTAAATTATATTAAATGAGTCTATTTTGGACTTCTACTTTCTGAAAAATGAAAATAACAGAGGACCCCCAAAGGGGAAAAACGGGCATAGCCACAAGAAAAATTTTCCCAATTTCTGTTGGTTTCTTAAATTCTTGAAAAAAAAAGTTTGAGTTTCTTTTTCATCTTATCATTTCTCTACTTTTCATGACGAATTAAAAATAACAACAAGAATTTATTTATCCAAAGCCAAGTTTATACGTTCTCATAAAATTATACACACAAATGCGACTTTGCCCGTTTTTCCCCGGATGCCCGCAAAGACTAAATCTACTTTCTCTTTGTAATTTTTAGTACACCGTGCGTTTTGACATAGCCTATCTCTCAATGAATGTAGTTATATGAGTTAAAATTACTGAAACTTATTGTATTTGTTTTTCTAATTTTCAGAGTTGAGGTATTCTACTTTAATCAGACTCTAGTGGACTACTATGGAAGAACTCAGGTTATCGCCCAAATCAACGAAGTTGGAGTCTACCAGTTTATTCGCCATGGTGTATGTGGGTAAGTACATCTTTTTCTCTGTCTCTCCGCCTCTCTCTCCGTCTCTCTCTCTCTCTCTCTCTCTCTCTCTCTCTCTCCATCGCTCTATTTCTCTTTCTCTGAGTCTGTTTTCCTCTCGGAGCCCTTTTAAATATTCCTACCAATTATTCAGCTCAGTTACTAAATGCAGTGACATACGGCTAATACTAGGTTGAATGGTTGGACCCTATGATTTCCCTTCTATGCTTTTATCTACTAGAGCAGTGCACAACAAGTATGATAAGACACGTGTTTGAAAATAGGGCAAAGGTAAATAGATAATATTCAATATAATTATATCAGTGGGAGAATCTTGAAGTATTTATAACAAAAGAAGCCTTACGTGCTACTTTTTCCATTTGAAATAAAGCTGGTTTGTTTCTTAACGTTGACGTCGGCAACTAGGCTATATTGAAGACGGATCAAATAAATTTGGCCCACCAGGGGACCTAATCGGGGAACTCTGCAAACTTTCTACCACCTGTACCAGCTAGCATGTGCCCCCTATACCCCTCCCACAATAACCACAACATTATTTGGTCTGTTCTAGTTAATTTATTCTTTCATATATTCTTTCGTTCATTTGTTGTTTCATTCATCCATTCATTCATCAATCTATTCATTCATCCATTATTATTAATTAATTAACTAATTCATTCATTTATTCATTCATTCATTCATTCATGCATTCATTCGTTTATTCATTTACCCATCTACTCATCTATTCATTCATTCATATATTTATTCATCCATCTATTCATTCATTCACTCATTCATCATTCATTCATTCATGCACTCAAAGACTAAATCTACTTCCTCTTTGTAATTATTAGTACATCGTGTGTCTCTGAATGCATGTAGTAATATGATTTAAAATTACTTTAAGTTATTGTATTTGTTTTTCACATTTTCAGAGTTGAGGTATTCTACTTCAACCAGACTCTAGTGGACTACTATGGAAGAACTCAGGTTATCGCCCAAATCAACGAAGTCGGGGTCTACCAGTTTATTCGCCATGGTGTATGTGGGTAAGAACATCTCTCTCTCCCTCTCTCTCTCTCTCTCTCTCTCTCACTCTATCTTTCTCTAGCTCTCTCTCTCCCTGTCTCTCTGGTTTGGGGTAGAAGATCGAATTCCAACGCAGGAGGTCCGTGGTTCGAGCCCTGGCGACTTCACATCCTACTAGTTGAGTCGGTGTGAGTTTAATGTGATCGGCTGAGACAGGAGTCATGGCATCCCTGCCCTGTCTCGTGTGTGGCAGCACATAAACAATGTCATGCGTCAGTATTCGGGCCCGTCTACAACTATGGCCAATATAGTGCTAATGGACGTTAAACCAATTCAACTACAACTCTCTCCCTCTCTCTCTCTCTCTCTCTCTCTCTCTCTCTCTTTCTCTCTCTCCCTCTCTCTGGTCTGATCTCATTCATTCATTCATTCTTTCATTCATATATTCTTTCGTATGCATTCGTTCATTTATCCATCTATTCATCCATTCACTCATTCATTCATTCATTCATTCATTAATTCATTTTGTCCATCATTCATTCATTCATCCATTCATTCATCCATTCATTCATTTCTTAATTCATAATAATCTTCACTCATGTCTATCTCCATTCTATTTTTTCCAATACTCTGCATAACTATTTCAAACTACATTTCCATTTTACATTTCCACATCACAGTTCCACTGGCGCCTGCACGGGTCAATGTGACCAGATCTACATCACTGTCCCCCTGATAGTCCACCCGACCCAGGCAGGGCAGCAAGTGAGCTTCAGCATGTTCAAGATCCCAGGTTACTGTACGTGCAGAGTAAGGAGTGGCAGCTTTAGAAGTCTGTAAAACATTGTTTCAGGCTAGACAGGACGGACAGTATAGAGTAAAAAAATATGGTTGTTGGGATTTCGTTCCAAAGATTATTGGGATTGAAAAAAAAGCAAAAAATTGTCTTTTATACCAGTCGGAGTATTGGCTCGAATTGTTTTTAGGTTTCCTAGCGGAGAGAGCGAAATATCTCTCTCTCTCTCTCTCTCTCTCTCTCTCTCTCTCTCTCTTTCTCTCTCTCTTCTCTCTCTCTCTCTCTCTCTCTCTCTCTCTCTCTCTCTCTCTCTCTCTCTCTCTCTCTCTCTCTCTCTCTCTCTCTCTCTCTCTCTCTCTCTCTCTCTCTCTCTTTCTCTCTCTCTCTCTCTCGCTCTCTGCCTCTCATCTCTCAATATATTTCTAACATATTAGATCTATCTATCTATCTATCTATCTATCTATCTATCTATCTATCTATCTATCTATCTATCTATCTATCTATCTATCTATCTATCTATCTATCTATCTATCTATCTATCTCTCATTTCTGTTTCTCTTTCAACTTGATCTGACATAGCTGCTAGCGTAGACTGAAGTCGGTAGTCTATAATCTCGGAGTTATTCGACCAAGCTATGCCCATTTGTTTGCTTAATTCCTAATTTTATGATGCTTTTTATGGATAAATGGGACATGATTTTAGCAGGTGCAGTAGAATTGCTGCAACCACAATCTGACGATTATTTAAAAATGGTGCATTAGTTTTACTACATATGACACGATTTGAATGGCTGCAATTGAGTTGCTATAACCACAGTCTGACGACTACTTTACAACTTGCAATTAAAAAAAAGAAACAACAAAAAAACAAAACAAAACAAAAACCACCAAAAAACAACGGAGAATCTAAACTGTATGAAAAATTGTTATTCAACTAGTCTTCTATCATAATTTTATTATCATACTATATAACACACTCATTCATGTTGTAAACGAAGTTTGTCATGTTTCTTTATAGTATGGCCTGTAGAGGGAATTATCTCATAATTGATTTTTTTTATAACCAACGATGTCAAACAAAGGTACGGTTGTGTAATTCATTCCGTGAATTTTATGTGCTTTCAATAAACACCAATATAGCTGTTGCGAATTGTATAATTATTGGCATTATTCTTTCGTTACACTGCATTGTGAACAAGGAGTACAGAAATATCATAATTATTTTTGGACAGGTAGATTTTGAACTATCTTTCTTTTTTATAAGACAAACATGTTTTTCTGTACGGTAGTCAAATTTCAATAATGTTTAATAGTGCTGATGATTAAATTTGTAGTTAGGGATATTCTTATTAGAATGTCTTTGCTTATATTAGTTCTAAAGGATCGTTTTACTATTGCTTAACTTCTTTAAAAATAATGTCCTTCTTTATTTGCTACCTATAACAAAACTTAACGCCATCAATATAATTTTTAGAGGTTAACATAACGTATAAACTGTTAATGGTTGTGCTTTCAACTGACTCAATAATATAACCTTCATATTCTGATAGAAAATATCTAAGTTTTCGAAACATAATAACATACGCCCAATAAAACGAAAAAAATTGCAATGGTACATTATTTATTTACACTTTATATCATGTATACAATTTATTTCATTGTAAGGATACAACAATCTTTGTAATAATGCTGTAAACCTTAATATGACCCCCATTTTGTATAAAGCTGTCGCTTCAATTCTGTCGAAATACTTTTGATGATTTTTTATACGACTTTTAAAGAAAATGTATCATGTCAAAAACAAACAAACGAAGATCGTTCATGTCTATTATAAGTCATGCATCTATACGCTGTGAAAAAATCTTTATGATTTAATAAAACAAGTGTAACTATTTTTGTTTCAGACTTTTAAACAAGAGTCTATTATACTTTGTACATATCCAATGGTTGTCTAACGTCAGCGTTTGTTCTTTTGATTTGGGAAACGTAATAAACGCTGTATGATCAGTTATCGGCCTTTTTGACTTTGTGGTTAACACTATCGTCGTCATCATTGTCATCATAATCATCATCATCATCATCATCATCATCATCATCATCATCATCATCATCATCATCATCATCATCATCATCATCATCATCATCATCATCATCATCATCATCATCTGGGTCTGGGTCTGATGTGGTTCTTCCCATAACACACCGGCTCACATTGGTGATCGAAAGCTGGCAAGGAAGCTTTGTCAGAAGTTGTGTGATAAGTGCAACGTCCTCAGAGGTACAGGCGTTAGGTACCTCGTCGATGTGGTGTCGGTGGGCTGGCTATCCTGAGAGTATATGGCGGAGACTCAGAGCTGCACAACCTCACTCACTGTTTGTTTTTTGGATTATTTCTCTTTATACAGAGTAATTTCCCTTTGAACGCCGAAGGAACGTAGCCCTTTTATAGCCTACAAGATTTCACTTCATTTTAACTAATGATCATAGATGACCCACTTGCACTGTTCATGGTTATCATTGTTTTCTATCTTTTGACCTCTCTTCTTTTTTTCTCCCCATACCTCTCATTTTCCTCTCTACCTGTCTCTTTAATTTCCCTCTCCCCCCCACCCCATCTTTATGTCTCTGTTTCTGTCTCTGTTTTTCTCCGTCTCTCTCTCTTTCTCTTCCTTTTTCCCCTCAGCTCCTCCTTTCCGACTTCTTTTTTGTGTCTGTCTGTCTGTCTGTCTGTCGTCTCTCTCTCTCCCCTCTCTCTCTCTTTCTCTTTCTCTTTCTCTCCTTTTATCATTTCCTTCCTCTGCCTGACGGGACACAATCAAGCATCAAACCTCAAACCTTCAAACCAACATGCGATGAAAACTTGTGAATTTAGATAGAGACTAGAGAGAGGTATAAAGAAAGAGAAAGAAATAAATAAAGATAGAGAGAGAGAAAGAGAGAGAGAGAGAGAGAGAGAGAGAGAGATAGATAGATAGAGAGAGAGAGAGAGAGGAGAAAGAGGTAGATAAACAGACAGACATGCATGTATCTATACAGATAGACAGACAAAGAGAAAGAGAGACGAAGAGAGAGAGAGAAAGGGAAGAGAGGGACACACACAACTCTCCACTTCTCCATAAAAGTACTGTCACTAAGCCTCTGATCGAACACAAATCCAGTATTTTGGTGGTAGCAAAACGGACAATCTGCGGAGAATTTGGGAATACTTTGTTTTCAATCATGTTTACACCAAAAAATCTCCCTAAAATCGCTCGAGGCTTTCTAATACAACTACAGGCAAATGAGTGCACTCACTCAGCGATGAGGCGAAATCGAGGGGGGAGGGAATTTCATTCCAATAAATTCGTTTTGTCGCCTAGATAGCTTTACGGCGTAGAGAGTAAACCGAGTACCTGAATGTTTCAAAAATTACATAGAGAGATTTCTGTAACTTACGGTGCTTAGATTTTCGGTGACATACATCTGTGGCACCTATGAACACATATACATGATTTTTTTTTCAATTTGATAGTTTGGGTTGATCTCAAGATTTCAGTGTAAGAATTTTACGTGCTGCAAGACAAAGACAGTAAGAGGAGACCTGGACTTCAGTCAGTCAAATTATACTGACACATACTCAACCAGTATTTGGTTAAACGGACCATTCTGAACAGTGCCATAAAGATTGTAGGTATACATCTAGAACAAGCACACACCAAACCATCACAATCCAGTCACACCAGGCTCTATAACACTGCAACTTACCCTTTCATGCACCGGTCTCCTGTAGCTTATGGGGCTGGTGTATTAGGACACGCAAATACGGCCATGCTATATCAACAGACACTAGATTTAGTACAAGCAGATACTAATAATAGCCATGGGGTAGAACATCGTCTTCCAACGCAGGAGGTCCGTGGTTCGAGCCCTGACCATTTCGTCCCCTACTGGTTCGGTCGGTGTCAGTATAATGTGACCGACCGAAACAGGAGTCCTGGTATCCCCGCCTTACCTCGTGCGTGGCAGCACATAGAATTGTCAGACGTCAGTCTTTAGACCCATCCACAATAATATTATAGTCTATATAATGCTGATGTTGATGTTAAATCAACTCAATTTTTGTGCCTGTGGGTATAAGGATATAATTATCTCTATCTCTCTCACTACGTCTAGCTGTCTCCCCTGTCTCTCTTTTTATCTGTCCGCCTGCCTGTCTCTTTGTCTCTATCTCTGTCTATCTTCTTGTCTGCGTGTGTCTCTCTGTGCCCCTCTCTGTTTGACTGCCGGCCTGTCTCTCTTTCTATCTGTCTCTCT